>NSJW01000877.1:0-12436 GCA_019955255.1 Castanospermum australe | reverse complement strand
GAGGATGAATGGGATTATTTTAAAAAGTTAGGATTGTTTTTTTTTTTTTTTTCTTAGGGCCCCCCGGGGGGGGGGGGTGGGGGGGGGGGTTTTTTTTTTGGGAAACCCAAAAAATAATTTCCCCACGTGGGAGTAACAAATTTTTTTAAGGTTGGAAATTTAAAAAAAAAAATTTTTGCAAAAAAATTACTTTGGGGGTGAGAAAAAAGCCCTACTAACAAAATTGCCCTGCATAATTAATAAGTAGTTTTTAAAAAATAGGTTTAAAAAATAAATAATTTAAATCCTTATAAAATTTTTAAATTTTTAATTTGTTAATTTGGTCCCCTATAATTTATTTTTTTTTACATTTTTTGAGTCCTTATAATTTTTACTATTAACAAGTTAATCCTGTCAATCACCTTATATTTATAATGCCTGTAATTTCTTTTTCAATTGTCAAACAGAATCTTAATATGGATCGTATGTGGCACTACAAAAAGTACTGAGATAAGATTAATAGGATATCAATTATGAAATTGAATGAAATTATAGGAATCAAATTACAAATGAATGAAACTATAATGAACCAAATTAAACTAAATTATTCAATATTTATTTTATTATTATTATTATTAATCCTCTTTCCTCTCTAAAATTTTATTGTTTCCATTTTTGTTCTCATCTTCAATAGCTATGTCCAGTGCGTCCCAAAAGGATTTTATTCTTTTCTTTGGGTAATTCTTAATATCGAAAACGACGTCAATTTGGTACCATCAGAATGACGCAAAATTTTTTTGAGTTATTACTTGTTCTAAGCCTGTAAAGTCTATCTTGAGTGTTTATAAATTTGACCTTTCTAACATGGTCTATAAGGAGCTCTTTGACACGCATCCATCCTTTTATAAGAACAATATTAGATGACTAATAAAATGATTTGGGCAAGTAGAAATACATTAGTTTAATTTAAGCTTTTGTTAAGATCCTGTAATCTTTTTTATAGGAATGAAGAACTTGTATAAAAAAAAGCAGAATGTCTAAGGACCATTGATAGAGGAAAGTAAATATGTTTAGAGTAGATTAAGGCTCATATTATAATGAGACCTGATATTATAATGCTGTTAATTTATTTTTCAGTGTCAAAGAATCTTATATTGGAATCGTATGTGGGCACTACAAAGTGCTGAGTATTAGATTATAGAGATTAAATTATAAATGAATGAAAATTATAAGGAATCAAATTACAAAATTAATAAAAACTATAAGGATAATTACTACTAATTATTCAAATATTATTATTATTAATTATTATTTAATTATTATCTCTCTTTCTCTCTAAATTTTATTTGTTTCATTTTTTGCTCTCAATCTTCAATAGCTATGGCCATAAGCGTCCAAAAGGATTTTATTCTTTTTCTTTGGGTAATTCTTATATCGAAAACGACGTCATTTGGTTACCATCAGAAAATGACGCCAAAGTTTTTTTGAGTTATTCTTGTTCTAAGCCTGTAAAGTTTTCTTGAGTGTTTTATATGACCTGTTCTAACATGGTCTAGAAGGAGCTCTTTGACAACCATCATCCTTTTATAAAGAATAATATTAGATGACTAATATAAATGATTTGTAATAGAAATAACATTAGTTTAATTTACAACTTTTGTTTAAGATCCTGTAATCTTTTTTAATAGGAATTTGAGAACTTGTTATAAAAAAAGACAGAGTGTCTAAGGGCTATTGATAGAGGAAAAATATACTTGGAGTATATTAAGGCTCATACAGTCAGTAAATAAGCTCAATTACTTAAGAAGGACAGTGAAAAACATGAAGGATATATGAGGTTACATTATTGAGATCTATTAGTAAAGCTAATCCAACATTATGGACGACACTTACTGAATGTTTTGATTTTAATAAACCAAATGAGTCAAAGTGTTAAAGATCAATAATATCCATACATCTTATCTAATTACTATGAAGATTTATGATAATTGGTTAAGTAACAAAATTGAATATAATAAATTTTCAAATTTTTTTGTAGAAACTCTTCCATGTGTCATTCACAGAGAATATTGAAATGCACCAAGAAATAAGAGTAAGAGTAAATAAAACATGAGAATTAGAGGAACAAATACTTGGAGTAGGAAGGACAGCTATGGAATAACATAAATTTAAAGAAGAAAAAAAAATAATAATAATAAATGACGAGATGATAATAATTATAATTTAAATCTATTACTTTCCATTCATTTGTAAATTTGGTTCCTAAAATCTATTTAGCACTCTAACAGTATCACTTAAAATTCACATAAAAATTTCTTTGACAATTGGTGCGAAAAAAAGTTTTAAAGCAACGTTATAACCTCATGTAATAACAGGAACTAATTTTAGGCACAATAATAAATTGTAAGGATTTCAATATAAAAGATAATTATAAAAATTAATATAAATAATAAATAATTAAATAAAAGACCAATATTTATTTTAACATAAAAATATTATATTTTGATAAATTATTTTCCCAAAGTTGTTTATTATTTGGGTCAAAAACCCGTATGACTAACAAAGTTCCCATGATTGGGGTATTTATAGTAAATTTAAATAAATACGCGTTCTTTAATTTCAGTGGACCGAATAAGGTTGGGGTATGATGGAGTTTTTAATTATTCCAATTTTCCAAGTTCGCTTTTGTGGAAAAAGGAAAAACGCAGGGACTTTGGTTGTGGGAAGTGAAGGAGAAGCAAACCGAGTGGTTCTTTGATTTGACAGGACGTGGAAGTGATTGGGGAACATATAAAACATGTTCCTTGATTTGCTTTCACCAGTTTGGTGAAAATCACAAGATCCATTGAAATCATCAGAGGGCCTTGTTTGTAATCTGATATAAAAGATTGGGCTTTTGAAATTCAAGTCATTTTTGATTGATGGGTTTTGGAGTTTTGAAAAAAGAATTTCAATGTCGGGAGGAGAGGTAACGCGAGCGATCAGAAACGGTCTTCTGGCGTCCCTATGCCAATGGCGACGATGCAGAAGGTGCAGGGGGCGACGTTGAAGCTCAAGACAGCCGCGTAGCATGGTCAACAAAAAAGGAGTTCTGGCAGTGGCAGTGGCAAAGGGTTGCAGGGATTTCCTTCGGTTGTCAGGAAGCCGCCCTCAGTTACAAGCGCTAGACAAAGATAGCCGGGTTAGAGATGATTGGGGAAAAGCAGAGATTCGAAGGAGATCCTCACTCACGACTCCCATTCCCATTGCACTGTGGCTGTGTCTCCCTCCGGAAATGTTCATGTCGATTCTGGTGATGTTCTTGCGACAAGTGCCCCCTCCCGAATGGGGCATTGCTTTCATTGGCTGCTTGCTTGGCCTCGCCACTGTTGCTCTGGTCGACTGTTTTTATAATGGGGTATGCCAATTTGTATCTTTCCCCTTCTTCTCGCTTTTGGGACATTGGGAGCATTTTTTATAAAATGGATTTCAACTTGTTCTTACACTGGTTGCTCTTTCGTTGACGTTTTTCAAGTTTAATTTAATGGATCCAAAATATTACCAGACTCTAACATGGTTATGAGTTTGGCATATCTGAAAATGGGGAACATTGATCTCAATGGTAGGAACAAACAATAAGGTTAGAAACTTAGAAGTGCTGTCCTCACTTTGTTGAAGATGGGGCTGGTTAAAGGAATTAGATAACCCCCGAGTTTTATGTTATAGAAATTGGGGAAGTGATCCTGTAGTAAAAGATGAATACATAGTGCCAGAATCTTCTCAAACCAGAATAACAATCAATGTTGGTTACGTACCCTTTTCCTAGCGACTTCTTGTTTAGTTTTCGCCCGTGGCAGCTGTTTCCCTTTTGCCATGCTTGTTGTTTGCCCTCCTCATCGCTAGTGTCAGTTTGCGTTATAAAAGTTATATTTTGTGCCTTTTTGGTGAATGTTGGTGTGCTTTCTGGCGTCTTGGAACCATTTTCTGGTGACTAGTAATAGTGGTTTTTGGAAGAAGTAAAGAAGCTATAATTCTTTATGGCAATGGGCAAATCGTTGCTTACTATTTGGTGCATTTGGTTGGAGCGCAAAACTCATTTTTCATGGTCATTTTGGCTCAGCATTGATTTGGGATAAGATTGGTGTTTAGGCTTCTATTTGGTGTAAAGCGGCATGGTTTGTTTCAAGGAGTTTCCTTAAAACAGATATGCAAAGGGATTGGGTAGCTTTATTCCATTATGTATTCTCCTTTCTTCGCTTCTTCATTTTTCATTTTTTCTGTTTTCTGTTATTGAAGGATTCTTGCCCTCCATCTCTATTGGTAATTTTCATTTCTTCATCTTAAATGAATTTCTTCTTTTTTATCAGCAAAAAAAAATTATAATAATTAATATGTGTTCTGTGGACGCCTATTACTATCAATCATCAAGAACAAATATGATAAGCTGGAGCTGTTTGCACTAATGTCTGTAAATCTATTAATATAACTGACTGAAACTATCACAACAAGTTCCTCTTTCTCCAATCTTGTTTTACAGCTATGTCTTGTACAATTTCCTTCCTTTATAGCTGTATTATTTTCTTATAACATCTACCTGTGACATTCTTGCTCTCTCCCTTGTCTTCTCTTTATAAATATTTTTATTTTAATATTTTGATAAATTATCGTCTTCATTCTTTACTAATATTATTTCTCTTCTGGGCAAAATGGGCATTTATAATTTTATAAATTAATGCTCTCATGGTTTGTCAAGCCTCTTTGAACCTTGTCCTTTTGTCTGTTGGCATTGTCATAAATTGACTGCTAAAATCATTTGCTTTTTGGGCTTATTGTCTGTGCATATTATATTTTAGATAAAGATCTATCCAACAACATTAATGAAGAATGATTTATCTGATATAGACTGACATGTGCCTCATCTAGGTACATCTAATACATGGATGGGTTCCTGGGCTGGGTACTCCAAATGAAGGGTGCTTTTGGCTTCCGTTTTCAGAGATTGGCTGATACATGGCATCTGAATCCTTTTAATACTGTCACCGAGGAGTCATTGTTTGGCATGGAATGCACCGGTTTTTAACTTGAAAATTCTGGACGCAAATAAAACAGTCCAGTTTCCTCTCAAAGAACAAGGTTTTGATTTACTCTAACTTCAAGGATTCTTTCCAACAATAAAGGCTATCCAGGCTTCAAGTCACTTAGGTACTGGGCTGTTTCTTTGGGGTCCTGAAGGTCAGTGTTGGATTAATTGGAAAGTCATGTGCCAACGGTTTCTCATTAATGATGGAAAACAACAGAGAAAGAAGAGTAGCCTTGTTGGGCAGCTGGTGCGGCAGCTGGAATGCTTCAGGTAGGAAGGCAATCTTGTCAAATTCAATTTTTCAAAACACATTTAATCAGTTTGTTTCTTTTCATATTCTGGTCATTTTTAGCTCCTTGAAACTTTTAACAGTGATCTAACCAAAAGAAAAAGTAATGAAGAAAGAGAAATTTTTTTATTGGTGTTCTAAGTCACTGTCTTGTAGGGAGGATAAACCTATGGATGAAAATTCTGCAGAGATTTAATTTTGGCCCTGCACTTGTCAAGCATATATATATTATATATATCATTTCGTTTTTCCCGATTTCTGGTTTACTAGCTGATGGAATGCTGTATAATTTGTCTACCATTCTTCTGTGTTTTTTAGGCAAACACGAATTTGCAAACGACTTCTTTGATAGTGCCATAAATTTTTTCCTAAAAAAAAAGGTGTTTTTATGTATTTGAAATAGAAACCTCCAAAATAGGGCCTGAATTTTTTAAATTAACACACATAAAATCACTTTTTGGTACTGATATGAAGCTGGATAACAGTAGCAAAGAAGTAGGTTTAACTGCAAACTCTCACTCAACAGAACAAAGAAAATAGACAAGAAAAAGTAACACAAAATGGACCCTGCAGCTCTTTCGAGGGGCTGCCTCCTCCCTACCCACCTCAATACTCAAAATTTGATGCCCTTCCCGAAACCTTTCCAGCCCCTTATATCTCACATAGCAAGCCTATTGCCCCAATTTCCCAAAATTATGTTGTACAGCAGGTTCTATTGCATGGATCTGTCTGATATTTCCTTCCCTATCCTCAATTTCTCCCTTGATCCCAAGTCCCAACTCCTACGTGTGCTGCTGACTTACTTCCTTGTGCTGGCCCAACATTCCTTCCCTTCATTTTTCTGGTGTACACTTTTGTGATAGGGGCCTGTCAGTATTTTTCCTTTTAATTTTTGATTTCTGGGTCTGACTAAAAGAATAATACTTGTACCTGCTCACGCCCATACCACACAATTTTTTCAATTCACCATATGCCTGCCAGGCTGCCAGGTTGTACTATTAACCTTGATTTTCTGAAATTAACATGTTCCAGTATATGTTGGTGTTATTTGTTTTTCTAGTTTTTGTTTTCATTAAATTGTCTACATTCTTCTGTGTTTTTTAGGCAAACACGAATTTGCACGACTTCTTTGATAGTGCCATACATATTTTCCTAAAAAAATGTTTATGTATTTGATAGAAACCTCCAAAATAGGGCTGAATTTTATTAAATTAACACACACAAAATCACTTTTTGTACTGATATGAAGCTGATAACAAAGAAGTAGGTTTACTGCACTCTCACTCAAACAGAACAAGAGAAAATAGACAAAGAAAACAGTAACACAAATGGACCCTGCAGCTCTTCGAGGGGCTGCCTCCTCCCTACCACCTCAATACTCAAAATTTGATGCCTTCCCGAAACCTTTCCAGCCCCTTATATCTCACATAGCAAGCCTATTGCCCCAATTCCCAAAATTATGTTTGTACAGCAGGTTCTATTGCATGGATCTGTCTGATATTTCCTTCCCTATCCTCAATTTCTCCCTTGATCCCAAGTCCCAACTCCTACGTGTGCTGCTGACTTACTTCCTTGTGCTGGCCCAACATTCCTTCCCTTCCATTTTTCTGGTGTACACTTTTGTGATAGGGGGCCTGTCAGTATTTTTTTTCCTTTTTAATTTTGATTTCTGGGTCTGACTAAAAGAATAATACTTGTACCTGCTCACGCCCATACCACACAATTTTTTTCAATTCACCATATGCCTGCCAGGCTGCCAGGTTGTACTATTAACCTTGATTTTTCTGAAATTAACATGTTCCAGTATATGTTGTGTTATTTGTTTTTTCTAGTTTTTGTTTTCATTAAATTGTCTACATTCTTCTGTGTTTTTAGGCAAACACGAATTTGCACGACTTCTTTGATAGTGCCATACATATTTTCCTAAAAAAATGTTTATGTATTTGATAGAAACCTCCAAAATAGGGCTGAATTTTATTAAATTAACACACAAAAATCACTTTTTGTACTGATATGAAGCTGATAACAAAGAAGTAGGTTTACTGCACTCTCACTCAAACAGAACAAAGAAAATAGACAAAGAAAACAGTAACACAAATGGACCCTGCAGCTCTTCGAGGGGCTGCCTCCTCCCTACCCACCTCAATACTCAAAATTTGATGCCTTCCCGAAACCTTTCCAGCCCCTTATATCTCACATAGCAAGCCTATTGCCCCAATTCCCAAAATTATGTTTGTACAGCAGGTTCTATTGCATGGATCTGTCTGATATTTCCTTCCCTATCCTCAATTTCTCCCTTGATCCCAAGTCCCAACTCCTACGTGTGCTGCTGACTTACTTCCTTGTGCTGGCCCAACATTCCTTCCCTTCATTTTTTCTGGTGTACACTTTTGTGATAGGGGGCCTGTCAGTATTTTTCCTTTTTAATTTTGATTTCTGGGTCTGACTAAAAGAATAATACTTGTACCTGCTCACGCCCATACCACACAATTTTTTCAAATTCACCATATGCCTGCCAGGCTGCCAGGTTGTACTATTAACCTTGATTTTCTGAAATTAACATGTTCCAGTATATGTTGTGTTATTTGTTTTTCTAGTTTTTGTTTTCATTAAATTGTCTACATTCTTCTGTGTTTTTAGGCAAACACGAATTTGCACGACTTCTTTGATAGTGCCATACATATTTTCCTAAAAAAATGTTTTATGTATTTGATAGAAACTCCAAAATAGGGCTGAATTTTATTAAATTAACACACAAAAATCACTTTTTGTACTGATATGAAGCTGATAACAAAGAAGTAGGTTTACTGCACTCTCACTCAAACAGAACAAAGAAAATAGACAAAGAAAAACAGTAACACAAATGGACCCTGCAGCTCTTCGAGGGGCTGCCTCCTCCTACCCCCACCTCAATACTCAAAAATTTGATGCCTTCCCGAAACCTTTCCAGCCCCTTATATCTCACATAGCAAGCCTATTGCCCCAATTCCCAAAATTATGTTGTACAGCAGGTTCTATTGCATGGATCTGTCTGATATTTCCTTCCCTATCCTCAATTTCTCCCTTGATCCCAAGTCCCAACTCCTACGTGTGCTGCTGACTTACTTCCTTGTGCTGGCCCAACATTCCTTCCTTCATTTTTCTGGTGTACACTTTTGTGATAGGGGGCCTGTCAGTATTTTTCCTTTTTAATTTTGATTTCTGGGTCTGACTAAAAGAATAATACTTGTACCTGCTCACGCCCATACCACACAATTTTTTCAATTCACCATATGCCTGCCAGGCTGCCAGGTTGTACTATTAACCTTGATTTTCTGAAATTAACATGTTCCAGTATATGTTGTGTTATTTGTTTTTCTAGTTTTTGTTTTTCATTAAATTGTCTACATTCTTTCTGTGTTTTTAGGCAAACACGAATTTGCACGACTTCTTTGATAGTGCCATACATATTTTCCTAAAAAAATGTTTATGTATTTGATAGAAAACCTCCAAAATAGGGCTGAATTTTATTAAATTAACACACAAAAATCACTTTTTGTACTGATATGAAGCTGATAACAAAGAAGTAGGTTTACTGCACTCTCACTCAAACAGAACAAAGAAAATAGACAAAGAAAACAGTAACACAAAATGGACCCTGCAGCTCTTCGAGGGGCTGCCTCCTCCCTACCCACCTCAATACTCAAAATTTGATGCCTTCCCGAAACCTTTCCAGCCCCTTATATCTCACATAGCAAGCCTATTGGCCCCAATTCCCAAAATTATGTTGTACAGCAGGTTCTATTGCATGGATCTGTCTGATATTTCCTTCCCTATCCTCAATTTCTCCCTTGATCCCAAGTCCCAACTCCTACGTGTGCTGCTGACTTACTTCCTTGTGCTGGCCCAACATTCCTTCCCTTCATTTTTTCTGGTGTACACTTTTGTGATAGGGGGCCTGTCAGTATTTTTCCTTTTTAATTTTGATTTCTGGGTCTGACTAAAAGAATAATACTTGTACCTGCTCACGCCCATACCACACAATTTTTTCAATTCACCATATGCCTGCCAGGCTGCCAGGTTGTACTATTAACCTTGATTTTCTGAAATTAACATGTTCCAGTATATGTTGTGTTATTTGTTTTTCTAGTTTTTGTTTTCATTAAATTGTCTACATTCTTCTGTGTTTTTAGGCAAACACGAATTTGCACGACTTCTTTGATAGTGCCATACATATTTTCCTAAAAAAAATGTTTATGTATTTGATAGAAACCTCCAAAATAGGGCTGAATTTTATTAAATTAACACACAAAAATCACTTTTTGTTACTGATATGAAGCTGATAACAAAGAAGTAGGTTTACTGCACTCTCACTCAAACAGAACAAAGAAAATAGACAAAGAAAACAGTAACACAAATGGACCCTGCAGCTCTTCGAGGGGCTGCCTCCTCCCTACCCACCTCAATACTCAAAATTTGATGCCTTCCCGAAACCTTTCCAGCCCCTTATATCTCACATAGCAAGCCTATTGCCCCAATTCCCAAAATTATGTTGTACAGCAGGTTCTATTGCATGGATCTGTCTGATATTTCCTTCCCTATCCTCAATTTCTCCCTTGATCCCAAGTCCCAACTCCTACGTGTGCTGCTGACTTACTTCCTTGTGCTGGCCCAACATTCCTTCCCTTCATTTTTCTGGTGTACACTTTTGTGATAGGGGGCCTGTCAGTATTTTTCCTTTTTAATTTTGATTTCTGGGTCTGACTAAAAGAATAATACTTGTACCTGCTCACGCCCATACCACACAATTTTTTCAATTCACCATATGCCTGCCAGGCTGCCAGGTTGTACTATTAACCTTGATTTTCTGAAATTAACATGTTCCAGTATATGTTGTGTTATTTGTTTTTCTAGTTTTTGTTTTCATTAAATTGTCTACATTTCTTCTGTGTTTTTAGGCAAACACGAATTTGCACGACTTCTTTGATAGTGCCATACATATTTTCCTAAAAAAAATGTTTTGTATTTGATAGAAACCTCCAAAATAGGGCTGAATTTTATTAAATTAAACACACAAAAATCACTTTTTGTACTGATATGAAGCTGATAACAAAGAAGTAGGTTTACTGCACTCTCACTCAAACAGAACAAAGAAAATAGACAAAGAAAACAGTAACACAAAATGGACCCTGCAGCTCTTCGAGGGGCTGCCTCCTCCCTACCCACCTCAATACTCAAAATTTGATGCCTTCCCGAAACCTTTCCAGCCCCTTATATCTCACATAGCAAGCCTATTGCCCCAATTCCCAAAATTATGTTGTACAGCAGGTTCTATTGCATGGATCTGTCTGATATTTCCTTCCCTATCCTCAATTTCTCCCTTGATCCCAAGTCCCAACTCCTACGTGTGCTGCTGACTTACTTCCTTGTGCTGGCCCAACATTCCTTCCCTTCATTTTTCTGGTGTACACTTTTTGTGATAGGGGGCCCTGTCAGTATTTTTCCTTTTTAATTTTGATTTCTGGGTCTGAACTAAAAGAATAATACTTGTACCTGCTCACGCCCATACCACACAATTTTTTCAAATTCACCATATGCCTGCCAGGCTGCCAGGTTGTACTATTAACCTTTGATTTTCTGAAATTAACATGTTCCAGTATATGTTGTGTTATTTGTTTTTCTAGTTTTTTGTTTTCATTAAATTGTCTACATTCTTCTGTGTTTTTTAGGCAAACACGAATTTGCAACGACTTCTTTTGATAGTGCCATACATATTTTCCTAAAAAAATGTTTATGTATTTGATAGAAACCTCCAAAAATAGGGCTGAATTTTTATTAAATTAACACACAAAAATCACTTTTTGTACTGATATGAAGCTGATAACAAAGAAGTAGGTTTACTGCACTCTCACTCAAACAGAAACAAGAAAATAGACAAAGAAAACAGTAACACAAATGGACCCTGCAGCTCTTCGAGGGCTGCCTCCTCCCTACCCACCTCAATACTCAAAATTTGATGCCTTCCCGAAACCTTTCCAGCCCCTTATATCTCACATAGCAAGCCTATTGCCCCAATTCCCAAAATTATGTTGTACAGCAGGTTCTATTGCATGGATCTGTCTGATATTTCCTTCCCTATCCTCAATTTCTCCCTTGATCCCAAGTCCCAACTCCTACGTGTGCTGCTGACTTACTTCCTTGTGCTGGCCCCAACATTCCTTCCCTTCATTTTTCTGGTGTACACTTTTGTGATAGGGGGCCTGTCAGTATTTTTCCTTTTTAATTTTTGATTTCTGGGTCTGACTAAAAGAATAATACTTGTACCTGCTCACGCCCATACCACACAATTTTTTCAATTCACCATATGCCTGCCAGGCTGCCAGGTTGTACTATTAACCTTGATTTTCTGAAAATTAACATGTTCCAGTATATGTT
The DNA here is from genome assembly GCA_019955255.1 of Castanospermum australe. Classification (NCBI taxonomy): domain Eukaryota; kingdom Viridiplantae; phylum Streptophyta; class Magnoliopsida; order Fabales; family Fabaceae; genus Castanospermum; species Castanospermum australe. Next base: position 695 of record NSJW01000877.1, on the reverse strand, counting down.
GTGTTATTTGTTTTTCTAGTTTTTGTTTTCATTAAATTGTCTACATTCTTCTGTGTTTTTAGGCAAACACGAATTTGCACGACTTCTTTGATAGTGCCATACATATTTTCCTAAAAAAAATGTTTATGTATTTGATAGAAACCTCCAAAAAGGGCTGAATTTTTATTAAATTAACACACAAAAATCACTTTTTTGTACTGATATGAAGCTGATAACAAAAGAAGTAGGTTTACTGCACTCTCACTCAAACAGAACAAAGAAAATAGACAAAAGAAAACAGTAACAACAAAATGACCCTGCAGCTCTTCGAGGGGCTGCCTCCTCCCTACCCACCTCAATACTCAAAATTTGATGCCTTCCCGAAACCTTTCCAGCCCCTTATATCTCACATAGCAAGCCTATTGCCCCAATTCCCAAAATTATGTTGTACAGCAGGTTCTATTGCATGGATCTGTCTGATATTTCCTTCCCTATCCTCAATTTCTCCCTTGATCCCAAGTCCCAACTCCTACGTGTGCTGCTGACTTACTTCCTTGTGCTGGCCCAACATTCCTTCCCTTCATTTTTCTGGTGTACACTTTTGTGATAGGGGGCCTGTCAGTATTTTTCCTTTTTAATTTTGATTTCTGGGTCTGACTAAAAGAATAATACTTGTACCTGCTCACGCCCATACCACACAATTTTTTTCAATTCAC
>NSJW01000876.1:0-311791 GCA_019955255.1 Castanospermum australe | reverse complement strand
ACAGTCTGGGTGTTTGTTCATTCTGTTAAGAGTAAACTTTGTTGAATTGTTGACAACATATAAGTCGTTTTAATTTGCAGATATGAAGATGAGGAAACGGGGTCCCAGGCCAAGTCCACCTCCTGCACCCCATCGAGCCCCGACAAGAAATTATTATATAGTTCCTCCGCCTGCACCTTTATTCTGATTATGTTTAATTATACTGCTTTACAGTTTTTAGGTTCTACGTATAAAGAAGAAAGGACCACTCAAAAGTATACCAAAAAGCGTTGCCACTTGGATCGAGAAGCAGTCCTAATTCTGCATGTTAACACATTATTTCTACATGTTAAATAAACTATTTTCCTCTTTCCTTCTAAGATTCTTTGATTGAAAATATAAAATATAAAATATAAAATATATAATAGTTCAATTCTATCGAATATATATATATATATATATATATATATATATATATAATAGTTCAGAGAGCCACATTGTTTGTTTCTTAGTACTTATTGCCAGTGATGGGTGACTGTTTTCATGACCTCATCTTTGCTTGTACTGCTTGAGCTTTCTTTTCCTTGGGGAAAAATAGAGAAAAAGATGCCAAGTGTATTATCTTTTACGTTTTTAATCTTTGATTGTATGTTTCGTGGGAAGAATAGTTATAATGTTGACTTGATTGCCGATTTGACCGTTGAGATAGTATGGTCTAACCCAAAAAATTTGGCCAGGATAGATTTAGAAGATAAATTTAGAATAAAACAAAAAAATTTATTTGATTCAAGTTAATTAATTTTTTTTATTTTATTTTTACTCCAATCATCAAATAATTTTATTTTCTTTCCTTCAGCCTTTCTTTCCTCCAGATGACAGATAGAAAAAAAGACGTCAGTGTCATCCTTTCTTTTTTTTTAAATAATTTTTAGTTGAATCGTTGATGAAAAAAATAGTTATAATGTTGATATGACGATTGATTTGACCATTGGTCTAACTCAAAAAAAATTGGTCAGGATAAATTTAAAAAAGTAAAAAACTTATTCTATTCAATTCGAGTCAATTAATTTATTTTATTTTATTTTTATTTAAATCATTAAAATTATTTTAGTTTAAGAAAAAAATACAAATCTTTTAAATGGATTAGTCTGGTGATCAATTCACAAATCTACACTAAATTAAGCATGAATTTGGATCCTTTTCATTAATAAAATCATCATATTATAAAAAAATTGATATATAAATTTTATTATAAAAAATCTTAATATAATAAATTATAAAATTTATTAATTATATTTAAAATTAATTATACTTTTCTCTCTAATAGCGAAATATCCTAATCCGTGAAGCACACCGACCATAACATGAAAATTGAGTAGTGGATACAAGTCCCAAACACACCTCCTTATTTTTCATGTTGAAGGTTAGGCTTTATCAATTAGTAGACACAGTAGTTAAAATTCCTTTTTTCTCTTTTCGTGTTGGTGTTCTTTACAAAATTTTTATTTTACAATATAACACTTTGCTACCTTGTAAGGCTTTAACCTGAAAGGAGCCCTTCCAAAAATCCTCAAAGGCCTGGGCCTAACCTACCAACAGTGTCATTATCCCAACCCCAAAGTGTAAATGTAAGAAAGCTATGGGCTCGCCCATTTAATCTTGCATAACTAGTGTTATACCGGTGCATTTGCACGGGTACTCGTTGTTTTGTTTATTTTACTAACACTTTATTTTGATAAAAAAAAAATTGACTTTATTGCTTAATTCAATAATGTATTGTGAAATACAAGAAAACACTATTTTGCGACAAGAAGAAAAAAAAGGAAAACACTAATATGAAAGAATTTATCGCATTGTGATAGACTAATAGAAATTGACTAACGACAATTATGAAAGGCCTATTTGCATAAGAGTAATGCTATACAAATAAAAAAAATAGTTAAATTTTTTTATAAAATTTGGGTATATATATATATATATATATATATATATATATATATATATATGAGAAATGCTAACCTATACTCATTCATGTATAGGTTAACATCTTACACTCTTTTATTTTAATAAAAATATTTTTTTGTCTTTTATATTTAACTTAAATGACTATGTCTATTTTAGTCATTATATATATTTCATAACTAATCTCATAAATGAATAAATATTTCTCTCTCCTAATTAATTGTCAATTTCATAATTTCTCTCTCATACTAAATACCAACTTCAAAAATTAATTATGAGATTAACAATTACTAAATTAGATATGACCATTTCAATTAATTAAAACAGATAAAAAGATATTTTTGTCAAAATAAAAGAGTGTAGAATAGTAACTTACACATGAATGAGTGTAAGTTAGCATTTCGATATATATATCTTTAGGTTAGCAATTTAGGTATATTCTGTTATCTTGAATTTATCTTCAGGTTATTTGTCCTGAATTTTTTTTGTCATGAAGTCTGATGTCTGCACTGCGAATGATCTACAAACATGAACTTCTCAACTGGTTTAGAATGCAGCAAGAGAAATATTTGTCAATCTAGCACCCTCTTTTTGAATGAAATATCTGAGTAGTAAGGATTTTAATGCACTAATGTAATGATACGTTTGATGCAGTGAATCCTCTAGCATTAGCATGGGCAGGCCCAGAAGACTATACAGAGTTGCATAACAAAAGACCGTGTCTTCTAGCTCCATGCATGTGATCACATGCTTTTGACCCTATCCCTCATCCTACAAAGAAGCGAGCAACTCAGAGCTCCTTCCAAAGAGATGCCCAAAAGTAAGAAGATTATCGGCTCAGAAGATAAAACAAAAGGGCCTGATCAAATCTCTAGTTATCCTTTTTGTGTTGCTTATGGGGAGACACTCTCTATACGGAATGCATCTTCCTATATGTTTTCTCTTGTATATAAATAGAATATCCTTTTGTAGAAGAAAAGCAAGTGTTAAAAATGAAGAATTGAAGATGATAGGTATAGTATTTTTGACGTATGGGTGTTCATGACCCAATCTAGCCTGATGATTCGGCTCGAGACTGAGCTATTTGGGTCGGATTAAACTCGGTTTCAATATAAAGTCAGGCCAGACTCGAGTTTAAAAAAATGGACCCTGTGCATTTTTGTGCATGGACCGAGCCACCCTTTGGGTTGGCCCAACCTAGCCTGATATTATATAATATTTTTTTAAATATCATTTCATATTTATATTTAGAATTAATATAAACATTACCATATTAGAACTTAAACATTAAAAATATTACTTTTTAAGTTTCTTATTTTTAAATGCTAAAATTTTATGACTTAATTGACTAATTATACATATAAAAATTTAGAATATATTTAAGTTCTATACCAACCCAATCCTGACCCGATCTTAATTAAGCCACGTACAGACTTAAGTATCATTAGATCTCTTTGAATTTAGGGTCAGGTTTGGGCCAAAAAAATTGACCTGATCAAAATATTGAGCTGGGTTCGGGTCAAATCTAACCCAGCCTGTGTACATCCCTATTTTGAGGTGTAAGCTGAGCAAGCCGAGTCATGTGGAAAACAATGAATACAAGGAAAAGTGATGTATCAGTTCGGATACAAGAGCAATTCATTTGTATTTTGCATGCTTGGTCCGGTTGTCCTAGGGTTTCAAGTCGGCCAGCCCAATTTGCGCCCCGAGATTCAAGGCTGCTAGAACTGGTGAGACCAGATCAACCCATTTGTCCCATCCATTTTTACAGTCTAGGCCCAATTGTTTCAGTTTTTTCTTTTCGGGTCCATTAGGCCAAATAAATAGGTCAGGCCGGACTGTTTTGATATCTTGGTGTTTCCTTTTTTTTTTTTTAGGTCATCTATATCTTGGTATTCTTAGTGCAGTTGTATTTTGCATCAGTGGAGTTTTCCGCGTTGTCTTGGAGAATAACCTTTCGGACCGAAAAGAACATGTTAACCATGAAGACATTGACATCCATGTTGCAATCTCAAAACATAAGCTGAGCTTGTTATAGACATTTATCACCTGTGAGTCAAGGTATTACACGAAGAAGAAGACAAGTTATCTTTTATTTTCTTATTATCAATTGGAATGAAAGACTTTTCAAAAATTATGGGGAATGCAGTGAAAGGAAAGAACAATATTTTGCACCAAGAGCATGAAACAAGATAATCTGTATGTGACTATACAAGAACTTTAAGGGATGAAGTAGACAATTCCACCTCCAAGCATAAAACAAGATAACAAACAATAAATACTGAATATTATAATTGTGAGTACATGCTACATCTCTTACTTTTTTATTCTTTATCACGTGTTATTGGTAGAAATGCAGAATAATAAAATGTACTTTATGCGTTTTATATCACTTGAATAGTACAATTTTGGTCAGCGTTAGACAACGAGAAAGAGTGCAGCAAAAAGAGATGTCCAAAAGTACGGGGCACTGGTACTGTTTGGTAGAGTGGTTCATTCATTCCTTTACACTTAGTAGCCGCCGATGGCAGATATACATGGAAAACGTTACTACTAACCACTAGGCATTCGTTATCTTGGGGTCAGTTTCCGCATCAATTATTGGAAGCAAGAGTCGAGTCTTCTACTTCAAGTAGCTGGCCTAGCCTGTTTTTGCTTTGTCGGATCCAAATACAACAAATTCCATTATCATACTCAAGACATGCCATGTGCCTTGTATTTGATGCCCTTTTGGCTTATCTCCCCCCATTGCAATTGCTTCATATCATGAATTCATTTGGTAGAGCCCGAATCATTTTTTAAATTAGATTATTTACTTTTTATGTAATTCCAATATTTATTCTACTTCTAATTTGTATTAATCTTTTTTTAAAGTAAAACATATTTTATCACTTTTTCTCAATTTTCATATTATTTAATTCCGTAAAATTTAATTTTAAGTGAAAACGTTATTGTTACACTTAGATCAAATAAAACTTTCAGTAACCATACGAAAATTAAGAAAAGAATAAAGTTTAGCAGAGTAAAACGTAAACTTATTATCTTTTGAATCAGGTGTTATGTGCCGCGCATTCAGTTTCCTTTAATTTAATTAGAAAATTAACATTTTTATTATATTGAAGTTAATAAAAGGTCATATTTCATGGGCTTAAAATGCTTTTTTCTTTGGGTACATGGGCATAAAATGTTTTATTTTATTTTAACTAAGAGTTTACTGTTGAAGATTGTGTGGGTTTTCATCTCTCGTGCCACCTACACCAATTCATCCAAATTCACGCCGGCATGAAAAGACACTTTTTTTGTCTTGTATCATATCATCCTCCCTACTATCTAGTTAATTTTTATTAAAACTTATGATATATTATGATCTTAAAATAAAATAATTTTTCCTTCTCCTAAACTTTTTGTATTAAAAGAAAAAATGAAAAAAAAGTCTTGGCCCCGCACACAGAGGAACCCGAATCCACGACTAAAAGACAAGAAGCAGAAGGTTGTGGCCTGTATTTTGGAATCCATGGAGCATGTGCAGCAGGATATATTTAGATTGTATCTTTGAATTTTCAAGAGAGATTAATTAAAATTAACATCTGAGAAATTTTATAGCATATATAATAGAAAATACCACATCCAATTTAAACCAGGAGAATATGATTTTTTACAATAATAGCACTCTCCAATAAGATGATATAAACATAAGCACAATCACTCATGTCTACTAAAAAAAAAAAAAAAAACAAATACACCCAAATAGGAGGTTTTTGGCATATACACAAAAGGTTCATTTTGCACTAGTGTGATACCTCAAATAATTAATAATAATAATAATAAATAATAACCATGTATAGATGATTGATGGAAAAAAAAACAACTAATAATAAAAATTAAACTAAGTGTATGTTCAATTAAGTGGGAGTCGTTTATTTAATTAAAAATACTTATTTTTAGACTAATTATGATAGTAATAGAAATGCCACCTCAAACTTTCCATAACATATGAAAAGCAAGTGACACCTAAAACCATATTCTAACATCTTTTCCCTACATGCATTAATTGTGTAATAAGTTATATAGGGCCCATGTACTAGGAATTATTGAAGAATGACAAATGAGTTAGAGCTCGTTTGTTTGAGATTTTTTCCACCGCAAGTCTGCAGTGGCATGCTTCTCCAAGAGCATTTGCTTAAAGGAAGTAAATACTTTCCTTATCCCTAACGCCCGTTTGCGTTGGGGAGAAATCTCAAACAAACAGAGCATTAAATGATGCACATGTTTTACTTGGTTAATACTAGCTGCTCCCACCATCGAATTTGGTTACTTCTTGACATTTTTTTTTCTAAATTTTGATCACTTTGTTTTCATTTAGCTTCAATCCTATCTTTGGATTAAGATAAGGGATGATGTGGGCAACAAAATATGGAAGAGTTAAGGCTTGAATGCCACATCACAAAACACCTGCAGATTGAAGAGATCAGTGAACCGAAAAGGAGGTTTAGATTTTTTGCTCTGCATGAGGTCTTACATTGGAGAGAAAGAAAAGATTTTTCCTTTTCAAGGTTTCTCCTCTTCGTATAGTTTTCAAGTGGTGTTACTATTCTGTTCAAATTCTAATTTTGTTTACATACACAAAACTCTCATGCAAGCATAGTTAGTGAAACAATTAGGAACTCGTGAAGAAGAAATTTGCTTCCTTGAAGTGAGTACCAATGTCTATTTCTTAGGCTTTTTAGTTTATAATTTAAACTAGAGAGTCATAGTAAGAATGTTATTAATTCTGGATGATAAGTGAAAGGGGTGACATTTTGATTATGTTGTTAGATGATAGTTTTGAAATGGAAAGGCCTCAAATTCTACTAATTGTTGGCTCTGTACGGACTCAAATCAAAGGCTCCCTAATTGTTGTTGTTTAAAAAAATAAAAAATGAATGATAATTAAGATATGCTAAAGTTGATACATGCATGTGACCTTAACCAATCATATTAACTTATAAAAGGCTAGCTAAATTACAAAAAAAAAAATATTCCCTCTAACTATGAGTTCATGTACAAAATGCTCCTTCTGTGCTTTGAAACTTCACCAACTCGACTCTCTCTGAACTCACTAAATCGTGCATATTCACTTTTTATAAAGAGGTTTTTGTGCACATATACAGAAGACTCATTTCTGTAACTAGTATGCAAATTTTGATAAACTTAGAGAATCATGTTGGTAGGTTTTAAATAGAGATTTTTTGCACTTAACCCATAATTAGAGCGTTTTTTGTAATTGAACCTATTAATTTAATTATAAACTTTTTTATTTGTTTAATCTTTTGTTTTCCTTTTTTTTTCATTTATCAATTGGAGAAATTATTAAGTACATCTAGTGTAATATAATGTTTTTATACCTGTAACATTAAATGTGTTTGATGTTAATTATGTGAACATAAATCATTGTTAGTATGCCAGTATTGTCGTATACTCTGTTACTTAAGAATGTGTCCTTGATCCATACAGATCAATTCTCTAGTATGTGTCAACAGAGAAATTCCTCGGTACATCACATAAAAAAAAATCTCTTGCAATGTACCACTGAAAGTGTGCGCCTCATTTACGTGGAAATTGTCTTCTACTCTAACTGCAAATTAAATTTAATGTTATAAATGCTAACCATTTTATTGTAGCCATCGTACGGCCTAAGTCAAAAAAAAACAAGACATAGACTCCACTCTATATATATAACATAACATAATTAAGCACTGGTTAGTACTCAACAGATCCTAAGCACAAACAACGACCGAGTTTGTTTTCGCAAGAGCACAAAGTAGCCGTGTTTATTTCAAATAATCAAACATGAAGGTGAGATCTTATCACTTGTATGAGCTGATTAATGTTTTGAAATTTCTGTTTTCCTTTTTTCCTGATAAATTTCTCAAGAATCTATGCATAAACTTCCGAATGATGCAGCAAAAAATAGTAATACAGTTGAAAATGGACTGTGACAAATGCAGAAACAAGGCCCTGAAAACTGCTGCTCAGGTGCCAGGTGAATGCCATGCCAATCCCCCCCTTGATTTTTTACGTACATCATATATAATGCATGTGGCACGTACACAGTGCTTCTTAATTTGCATGATCAGTGATGACCAAAACCCACGCACAGGTGTGACCTCGGTGTCGATAGAAGGGGAAGGAAAGGATCGAGTGGCGGTGGTCGGCGACGACATCGACACCGTTTGCTTGGCCAACCTGCTGAAGAAGAAATTCCGCTGTATCATCATTCTGACCGTGGAAGAAGTGAAAAAACCCGACAAGAAAAAAGAAGAAGAAGAAAAGAAGAAGAAAGAGGAAGAGAAGAAAAAGAAGGAGTGCTGTGTCCCTCTCGCCATCTGTTACTTCTGTCCCAAGTGCAGCAGCCAACAAGTGCGACGGCAAGTGTGCCCCCTGTTCCAAGTGCCACAGCCACACGTGCTGCGGTGGTTGTGTCCCCTGCTCTAAATGCCACAGCCACACTTGCCGTGGTGGGTGTGTCCCCTGCTCCAAGTGCCACAGCTATAAGTGCCGTGGTCAGTGTTGTTTGCCCTGTGAACCACCCCGCCCCCCGTGCTTTGGTCAGTGTCCACCGTGGATCGGCTGTTCCAGGTGCTGTGTACCGCCGTGTAAACCCTGTGACCCTTGTGTCCCTTACTGCCGGGTGGTTTATGATTCAAACCCTGACGGTTGCTCCGTCATGTGATCCGCCGCCGGTGAGGGCTGTTTGCAACCGTGGTTTAATAAGATATCTTTAATATCCAATCTTGCGCGCGAACGCGATCACACGCACACAACACATGCAATTAATTTGGTTTTATCCATGTTGGCTTTTAGTTTTATGTAAATTTTCTTTCGGAGTTGCTTCTGGTTCTGTTTGTGAATCATCTTTCCTCGACTTTCTCAAGTCATTAATAAAGCAAATTAGTTTGATTTACAGTTGTTGCCAATTCAACAAGACAAGAGTTGGTTAATTTGTTTTCAACGAAGATTGGTTGGTTATGGTATATGTGGGTGGATATGCATGAACTTTGTGGGCTTCAAAAATATATATATGCTTTTAATTAGGTGAAATATATTATAAGTAAATATGGACCATGTCACCATGCCAACCAATAAACGAAAATGATTCCCACATTCATTGAATTTTGAGTGTGTAAGCAATATCGAAGCATTTAGTATATATATGTCGTGAATTTAAATTGACAAGCTAAAAAGTTAAGAGTCATTATAAGTTGAGTTACTAATCGAGTTTTGGATATTAGTTTAATTTTAATTTATTATTAATTATAAAAAATTTCACATCATCAATCAATTATGTACTGTTAAATCATTAAAAAAAATATAATTAAAATAATAACTATTTAAAAAATTAAAAGATACGACAATTAATATGTAATTGGATGATAGTATAAATAAATTTTACACTCTATAAGTGAGTCAAAATAAAATCCTTTAAGATAATTTAAAAGTCTAGTAATGTGTATTTGGATATAAGATTTTACAAAGTTAATTTTAAATGAACTTGATTTTTACAAACTTGATTTAGTTATAAATTAGTTTTAAAAAAGTGATTTTTATGTTTGAAAAAAAATAATTACTTCAAATGAAACGAATTTTTGCTGTCAAAATCACGTTTAAGAAATGATTCAAAGGACAAAACAAAAAAATAGAAAGTTTGATAAAAGCCTATTTAAACATTCCAAAACTCATTTAGGTAATATCCAAACATCTTAAATTTTTGGACCGCCCAATCGTACCAAAACAAAAATGAGAAACTGAAATACTTTGCTTGGTATCATCGATACAAAGAAATTTAAAATGGCTGTGTTTGATATGACTAAAAATAATTCAAAACGAGATGGCAAAGATACGACAAGTTGAATTCTCAAACATTTTAGTTTAGTTATCATGCATAATATGATTGTCGTACAACTATAGGCATAAAAAAATTGTCAGTACACCAAACCAGTCCTAACGTTGTCGAAATATTGAGGAAAACTTTTGGTGAAAAGACATTTTTAGTATCACTCTCCCATGATGAGGATATATATTTGGTAATGTCTTTTCATGTCGGTGTGTTACTAACATAATCATACATGAGTTTAAATTTTGTAATTAGGTAACATTGTTAAATTAATATTGAAGAGTTTTCACTTTTCATGTAGTTATAATTATAATTAAGTTCGTCAATTAATATAGTAATACATGATTAAATAGTAATGTAAAAAAAATTTTTTTTATAATAAATTAAAATGAAATTCATCTTACATATATCATGGAAAGCTTATGTTTGAAATGCGTGCCAGTGTAATATATAGCTGTAGGATATATAACGGGAAGCGTAAAATATCTACATTAATTCTTAAGTATATATCAAGAGTCCTTCCCCAGAAGCCATTAAAAAGCAAACTTTTCTTTATTAAGACGTCAACTCTACTTCCTGGATTTAAAGGCCAATATATGATGTATTCATTGGGGATGATCGATCTCGACATGCTGAAAAAAACAAAAATACATGATTAGCAAGGAAAAAGCAAAGACACAAAAGTTGCATCTAAGGTACATTAATGTCTTTTTTTGTTCTTCTATGTTTTATAGGTTCCTCATGATAGCCTTGGCGGCTGGTCTACATTAATCTAATTAATTTGATAACTTTTATTTTATATAATTTGATTACCATGATGTTAAAAATGTGTCTCATATTTTAATGAGAATTAAATATAATTTAATTAAAACATGTTAAAAGACTAAAAGGTAACTTTAGTTGTAAGTTAAGGGAAGTTATGAAAAGGGTAATTAAGTAATTACTTGATGGGAGTAGTTATCTAATGGTTATAAAAGTTATTCTGGTGATAACTGATGGTTTTAAAATTTGAAAGAAACTGATAATTGATGGTTTTGAATTTGAAAGAAACCGATAACTGATGATTTTGAATTTTAAATTAAACCTCTATATATTCAGTCTCTACCCATAAGGATACGCCAAGAGTTATTTTTCATCATAAAGTGAAAAGCATAAGCATAAAAGGGAAAGGGACCGATAAAGATTCAGCAGTCAAGAAAGTTTTAGATCTAAAGTTTATTCTGCATTATGGACAAAGGTCAAGTATTCATATTTTGATTTAATTATGATGTATGTGAAAACTATGAATTCCAAGATTCTAATTGTGTTATAGTATGATTGACCATAATGTAAATGACACAAATTTATGTTTATATGTAGTATCAGAATGCATGGTTAAGGAATTCATAATTTTTTTATTAATGGTGGTTATCTTAATTATGAAAATTAAATTTAAAGATTTATGTAAGAACCTTAATTATAAAAATTAAAATTAAGAATTTATGTATGAATGTTAATTATAAAGATTTGAAATTTTGATTGAAATTCCGCTGCTTTTGGCCCCCGGATCTTCCTTTCTATTCCTCGGTAAGCGGATTGTGGGAGCATGAAGTGGGGCGGTATCTGCTTTTGACTGATAGAAAGCATCTCTCTTTTGTTACCACGGTCTCTTCCTTGATGGTTTTGACCGTCCCTCGTGACCGAACCCGTGGCTTCATAATTGAAAATTGAAACCCAATTCTTGAAATGAGAATCAAAAGTCGTGGGTATATGCATATGTGGGTCTTATGATTATTAAATATATATACGTATGAAGGTGGCCTAATGTTTTATAGTCATGCTTCGAATGCTTTTGCCGAACTGATGATATCAACATGAATTGTCATGATAGTGTTTGTATATATATATAAAATAAAAGATTGAAAGTTCAATTGCATTATATATTACTGTTACGGTGTTTTATATATAAATCAAATGCTTTTTCGATTTTGGGAATGGTTACAAATATAAAATATTAAGGCCAGGGTTTCAATTGTATTACCGAATGGTTGATGGCTTCATGTTGAAATTGAAACGTGTTTATGATGTTGATGGGATCAAAATTAAATGTGAAATTTTAATCCTATAATTGTTTAGAAAATATTTGTGTTTGAAATTAAGTATGGTGGATTTGTTAGTCACCAAAGTGGCCAAATCTATATGAATTGTTTTAATTTCGAACATTATGATTGTATTCTAATTACTCATAATTTGATGCTATTAATGATATGATAATTATTAATTTATGGGTAGATTAGAGTTCACTATTATAAGATAGTTAAGGATAAACCTAAAAGTTAATTGCTTATCTTTATAATAAATGAGCATGAATGTTGGTGATGTAAATGTACTATTAGTTATATTTATGTATCCAAAGATAATAAATGTTTCTAATTAGTGTATAATCATTACCAAATTATTTGAATTTCCTATTAGCATCATTATGTTGAATGTTGTGTATTAATGGATTGCCCAAAGGTGAACATCGATATGCATTGTATGAAATATATCTGAATCTGTGAAGCATATTGATGTGTATGTATATATAACTCAAAGCATTAATGTTTTCAAATTTTATTCCTTGTAGTACCAGTTGCTACACATTCGTTGTGTTCTCAACTGTTGTATTTTTTAATGGACTCAACTTCTCTGAATGGAGTGAGCAAATCCAATTTTACCTTGGGGTAATGGATCTAGATTTGGCTCTTAGAGAAGAGAAACCTGGTTCTATTACTGCTACAAGCACTGAAGAGGAAAATGTCTATTATAGAAACTGGGAAAGATCCAACAGGTTGAGTCTGATATACATACGAATGAGCATTGCCAGCAACATTAAGTCAGCTCTCCCACAAACTGAAAGTGCCAAAGAAATGTTGAAACTTATGAAAGAGCGCTCCCAAACTGCTAATAAGTCTCTTGCTGGGACACGAATGAGTACATTAACCACCATAAAATTTGATGGTTATCGTACAATGCATGAGCATATTATTGAGATGACAAACATTGCAGCAAGACTGAAGTCATTGGGGATGGATGTGCATGAAAATTTCCCTGTGCAGTTCATCCTGAACTCATTATCGGCTGAGTATGGTTCTTTCCTAAATGAACTATAATACCATGAAGGATAAATAGAATGTGCATGAATTGCACAGTATGTTGGTTCAGGAAGAGACCAAATTCAAGAACTAGGGAGTTAATTACATCAATTATGTGAAAGGTCAAGGAGCTGAAAAGAAAAGTTTCAAGAAACATGAGAAGAAAGGAGAGGATCTCTGAAGGTTAATGAAGCTTCTTTCTTTAAAATTCACAAGAAGGAATATAATGGAAAAAGATGTCATTTCTGTAATAAGGTTGGGCACTTCCAAAAGGATTGCTCGAAACGTAAGGCTTGATTCGAAAAGAAAGGTAAGCCTAGTTGCTTATGTATGTTATGAATCAAACCTACCTGAAGTTCCTTATAACACTTGGTGGATTGATTCTGGATGTACTACTCATGTTTCTAATACGATGCAGGGATTCCTTATACAACCCAGGCCACAAGGCCAAATGAAAAGTTTGTCTTCATGGGCAATGGAATGAAAGCTCCAGTGGAAGCTGTCGAGGCTTATCGTTTAATCCTTGACACTGGATATCATTTAGATTTATTGGAAACTTTGTATGTACCTAGTATAACTAGGAATTTAGTTTCAATTTCTAAACTTGACAAGGCTGGATATTCCTTTAGATTTGGTAGTGGTTGTTTCAGTTTGTACAAACACAATCATTTGATTGGCAATGGTACCTTATGTGATGGATTATATAAATTATGTCTTGATAATCTATATGCTGAAACACTTATGACCTTGCATCATAACACTGGCACTAAACGTGCTTTAATGAATGAACGTTCTGCTTACTTGTGGCATAAACCATTTGGGATACATATTTCCAAAGAAAGAATGGAAAGATTAGTAAAAAATGAAATCCTTCCGGATTTAGATTTTACTGATTTGAATGTGTGTGTGGATTGTATTAAAGGTAAACATACAAAACACACAAAGAAAGGAGCCACAAGAAGCATCAGCTTCTTGAAATTATACATACTGATGTATGTGGGCCTTTTTGATGTTAACGCTTTCAATAAAGAAAAATACTTTATCACCTTCATTGATGATTATTCACGTTATGGTTATGTCTATTTGCTACATGATAAATCTTAGGCTGTAAATGCTTTAGAGATTTACATTGATGAAGTTGAAAGGCAATTAGATAGAAAGGTGAAAATTGTCAGATCTGATAGGGGTGGAGAGTATTATGGAAGGTATGATGAAAGCGGACAACATCCGGATCCATTTGCTAAATTCCTGGAAAAGAGAGGCATATGTGCTCAATACACAATGCTAGGTACACCACAACAAAATGGTGTGTCAGAAAGGCGTAATAGAATTTTGTTAGATATAACTAGGAGTATGTTAAGTAATTCTTCTCTACCCATTTCATTTTGGACTTATGCTCTTAAAAACTGTCATGTATGTGTTGAATAGGGTTCCTAGTAAGGCAGTTCAAAAGACTTCTTTTGAACTGTGGACTTGAAGGAAACCTAGTCTAAGGCACCCACATGTTTGGGGTTGCCAGGCAGAAATTAGATACTATAATCCACAAGAAAATAAACTGGATGCAAGAACAATCAGTGGATATTTCATTGGTTATCCAGAAAAATCGAAAGGGTATAGATTTTATTGTCCTAATCATACAACAAGAATTATTAAAACTGAAAATGCTAGGTTCATTGAGAATGACGAAGTTAGTGGGAGTGAAAACACCACGTAAAGTGGAGATTCAAGAATTGAGAGTACAAGTTCCCTTGACTTGTATCTCTAATCAGGTTGTTGTTCCTCATGTTATTGTACCAATTAATAATAATGAAGAATAACAAATAAATGATCTCACACTACTCACAATGAAATCATAGTAAATGAACCGAATGAGCCCATAGTAGAAGAACCACTACAAATAGCATTGAGAAGATCTCAAAGAGAAAGGAGATCCGCTATTTCTAATGACTATGTGGTATATCTACAAGAGTCTGAATTTGACTTGGTAATGGAAGATGATCCAGTTACGTTTTCACAAGCCATGAATAATAATAATGGTGAAAAATGGTTAGATGCCATGAAAGAAGAGTTGAAATCTATGGAACAGAATGAAGTTTGGGACCTTGTTGAGTTACCAGAAGGTTGTAAGAGAGTTAGATGTAAATGGGTCTTTAAGACCAAACGTGACTCTCATGGTAACTTAGAACGTTACAAGGCCAGACTAGTTGCAAAAGGATTCAATCAGAAAGATGACATTGACTATAAGGAAACCTTTTCACCAGTCTCCAAGAAAGATTCTTTAAGAATCATTATGGCATTGGTGACTCATTATGATTTAGAAGTTACACCAAATGGATGTGTGAAAACTGCCTTTCTAAATGGGAATTTAGAGGAAGATGTAAACATGGACCAACCAATGGGGTTCATAGAAAAAGGAAAAGAGCACATGGTGTGCAAACTTAAGAAATCAATATACGGACTTAAACAAGCTTCACGACAATGGTACCTTAAGTTTAACGATACCGTTGTTTCCTTTGGATTTAAAGAAAATACCGTTGATCGGTGTATATATCTAAAGGTCAGTGGGAGCAAGTTTATATTTTTGATTCTGTATGTTGATGACATCTTGTTGGCAACTAATAATCTTGGTCTTTTGAGTGAGACTAAGATATTTCTCTCTAGTAACTTTGAAATGAAAGATATGGGTGAGGCAACCTATGTGATTGGGATAGAGATATTCCGTAACAGATCACAAGGATTGTTAGGGTTGTCTCAGAAAGTATATATTAATAAAGTTTTAGAGAGATTTGGAACGGAAAGAAATGGAAGCAATTTCATATGCATCGCTTGTTGTTGGGAGCTTAATGTATGCTCAGACTTGTACAAGACCAGATATCAGTCTTGCAGTTGAAATGTTAGGAAAGATATTAGAATAATCCTGATATGGATCATTGGAAAGCTGCAACGAAAATTCTGAGATATTTGCAAGGAACAAAGAATCACATGGTTACTTATAGGAAATCCAACAACCTTGAGGTCATTGGATATTCAGATTCAGACTTTGCCGGATGTGTGGACACAAGAAAATCCTACTTTTGGCTATTTGTATCTTTTCAGCTGGAGGAGATATATCATGGAAAAGTGCGAACCAGTCTGTAATTGCTGCATCCACTATGGAAACTGAATTTGTGACATGCTTTGAGGCCATGGTTTAGGCTAAATGGCTACGGAATTTTATTTCAGGGCTTGGATTGGTCAATAGTATTGATAGGCCACTGAAAATTTATTGTGACAATTCCGCAGCAGTCTTCTTTTCTAAAAATGACAAGTATTCCAAAGGTGCTAAGCATATGGAGTTGAAATATTTTACCTTTAAAGAAGAGGTTCAGAAACATAGAGTGTCAATAGAACATGTTAGCACCGATCTTATGATAGTTGATCCCTTAACGAAAGGGATTACCGCCCAAAATATTTACTGGTCATATGTATAGTATGGGCATTATGTCTGCTAGTGAATGTTAAACATTATTGTTATTATTGGTTATTGACACTCTGAGCTCATTAATATATAAGTTTCTGAAATTTTTCTGTTTTTCAAATTTATGTATATACATGCATGCATGAATGATGATGTTAAAATACAGGATTTGTTTCTAATAGAGACATTATTGTTGAACATAATGTGTACTTCCTATTAAAGTATCATGTTTGGAGAAAAAGCTAATATAGTAGTACATGGAAGGAACTATGTCGATTTAATAGTGTAGAACCGCCATGACTCTTGTTGATTTTATTCCTAATTATGAATTATGATGCAACTAATGTATGAAACCTTTTAGCCAAATTTATGCGCATTAAAGTTAATGTTTTATTAAATCATGGAATGACATTTACCACATGAGCCAAGTGGGAGAATGTTAGAAATGTGTCACATGTTTAAATGGGAACTTAAGCATGATTTAATTAAAACATGTTAAAGGGCTAAAAGGTAAATTTAGTTGTAAGTTAAGGGAGGTTATGAAAAGGGTAATTAAGTAATTGCTTGATAGGAGCAGTTATCTAATGGTTGTACAAGTTATCCTGGTGATAACTGATGGTTTTGAAATTCGAAAGAAACCGATAATTGATGGTTTTGAATTTGAAAGAAACCGATAACTGATGGTTTTGAATTTCAAATTAAACCCCCATATATTCAGTCTCTACCCATAAGGATACGCTAAGAGTTATTTTCCATCATAAAGTGAAAAGCGTAAGCACGAAAGGGGAAGGGACCGATAAAGATTCAGCAGTCAAGAAAGTTTCAAGATCTAAAGTTTATTCCACATTATGGACAAAGGTCAGTATTCATATTTTGATTTAATTCTGATGTATGTGAAAACTATGAATTTCAATATCCTAATTGTGTTCTAGTATGATTGACCATAATGTAAATGACACAAATTTATGTTTATACATGACAGTAAAATGCCTTTTCATAATCGTGTCCCCCATAATAAAACACATTTTTCATACTTGTAATTTTCTGACAGATCATGTGTTCCAAAATTTCATGTCAAATTCCACACCAAAGATGCTTAATGATAAGGGCTTTACTCCTAATTGGCTAGGTGATTAAGAGAGGTTGATTTTTCAAACTCTTTGACACCGGAAAATAGTTTAAAAATGAAAACGGGGCCAAGAATACATTTGACAACAACTTGAGACAAAGATTGACTATTTCTTTGAGAATGCTTATTCTATTAAATAATGAAGTGCTTATATATTTTCTTCAAAATGAATGAAATCCTCATTTCATACCATTAGGTTTTAAGTTTATTTCACATAAAAAAAAAATACACTCAGGCACACACATATAGGTGAGGCATGTAGTGCAAATTATTAACTTTTATGCTTCCTAATTTGCTATTTAAAAAATATTACACCATTATTTGATTAGAATAAAATAAAATCTTTTATGAATAACTTTTTTTTAAAAAGTTATTATATATATGCTGTCTCTCTATACATACATGTATTAGCGAATTTCATGTATAAAATCATGTGAGAGTTCATTTATGCATTATCAAGTCATCCCTCAAGTAAATATTAATAACAACAGACAATCATATTTTAAATAAATGAATTTACATTATTAATTAACCTATTTTAAACTCAAGTGATTTGACTTTTGTTTTTGGTTTTAGCGGTTGGTATACCCTCTCATTTGGGACAAAAGAGCTAGTGAGCAGCTGGGGACATGTAAGCGTATCATTTCCAATTAAATATAAGCATGTTAAGTGTGTTATGTAAAATGCATCACTGAATAATATTCACACTGTTGATTCTTAATTGTACAAATTAAAATGGATAATTATCATTACTTGTCCTTCAAAAATGGATAAAAAGACCAACAAGAATTTACTTAACTAATAGAATTGAATAGTAAATTCGAAAAAAAAATCTTGAGTTCAAATGTTGTTAAAGTCTCTTATTATTAGACAATCTGTAATTAAATATCACTATAATTTCTTGTTACAACTTGTGATATACTATGATCTTTGTAATCTTTCCTTCTCCTAAACTTTTATGTATTAAAAGAAAAAATGAATAAAAAGTCTTGGCCCGACACACAGAGGAACCCGGATCCACGACTAAAAGACAAGACGCAGCAGGTTGTGGCTTGTATTTTGAATCCATGGAGCATGGATTTTAGAAGTTAGAAGTCGTTGTGTGCAATTTTGTTGGTCAAAAAAGTCTTGGTCTTTCTAATAGAATTTACTTAACTAATAGATATAAATAGTAAATTCTAAAAAAGGTATTGAGTTTAAATATTGCTGAAATTTTTTATTAGTAAATAATTTATAATTAAATATTATTATAAATTTTTATTAAAATTTGTGATATACTATGTTAGAATGAAATTTTTTTTTTTCCTAAACTTTTACGTATTAAAAGAAAAAATGAATAAAAAGTCTTGGCCCGGCACACAGAGAAACCCGAATTCCACCACTAAAAGACAAGAAGTATCAGGTTGTGGCCAATGTTCTGAAAATCGGGCCGGAATGGCCGGTTCAACCGGTCGGACCGAGAACCGGTCCCCTCACCGGTTTGGGCAATCTTCCAGAACCGGTGGGGTCAAAAATCGGTGAACTGGTTTCAAACCGGCTGAACCGGTCAACCCGGCACCGGTCAGTACGATTGCCGACTCTCATCTTTTGGCCACGGCCACGCTCCGCACACTGTGGAGAGTTGCGATCAGCTGGGCAAAAAAGAATGCGACGAAGAAGAAGAAGAATCTGAGAGAGAGGGAGGGAGAGAGAGAGAGAGAAACAGAGTGCGAGATGATGGAGACAGCCAGATCGCTTGAGGTGAGCAGCGTAAGCTTTGACGAACTCGTGAGGTGAAACATCTTTGATTGTCCTGGCAATGGCCATGGTTGAAGCAGAGAGAGAAGCAGGTAGGTGATGCCGCTTGCGGAGTGAAGAGAAAATGTCGTTGCGGGTTTTGGACTCTATTGGGTGTTCACTGATAACGCAGAAACACAGTGTAAGCCATATCCAATAAGCTAGAGATCTTAAAAAACGGAGAGGGTATTGGAAAATTGGCTTCTTTTGTTAAAAAGTTTGTACCTTTACTTTTCTCCTTTCTTGTTGGAAGACTTTCTATTATCCTCTCAACGTTGGTGTCTTGGTGACCGGCAACAGTGAAGGTGAAAAGAAGGAGAGATGAAATTGGCCGAAAGGGAGATGGATAACGACGAAGACCGGGTAAAATGTAGGTCCTACCAAAATAATATCTGCATATGGGTAGGTGAGGGGTTGCTTGAATATAATATATTCTATGTTCAATAACCAGTGAGTGTGAATCAACAAAAAATGGGACGAAAATAGTTCGAATTTTTAAGAATTAGAAGAAGAAGAAGTATATCAAAAAAATAGTATATTGTGTTTGAAAAATGGGATGAAAATGGTGCACATTGTATATATGAATGTAATATTTTTTAATTTTATGATATCATTTTTTTTATGTTTCAAATGATTTTATTATTGATTTGTATTGTATTTTTATAATTTTTATTTATTTTATTAGTATATAAATAATTTTATATATATATATATATATACTTATATTTATATATAAATATAAATATATATTAAATTATATTCTGACTTCGACCATAATTTAATCACGATTGAACTATTAAATTTTAAATCAGTCTTTCAATCAATTTAATGATCGGTTCGATTTTCAGAAACTTGGTTGTGGCTTTTATTTTGAATACATGGAGCATGGACTTTTCGTTGTTTGCAATTTTGTTGGTCAAAAAGTCTTGGTCTTTCTCATATTGATGTCCTCGGCAATCTCAAATCACTTTTGGACTTTTCTTTATTTTTTTAAAACTTTTTTCCTACATAATTGTTTATTACAAACGGTCATGATCCTATATAGCCCGAGTTAGTTGCCCGAAGTTTCGTTGTTTACAATCTCTCACCTAATTAATCTAGATGGATTTGAATGTCGAATACAGCTATAGACTCACATATAGTTTTATTAAAAAAAATTTATTCTCCTTTATTTTTAGTTTTTCCTATATGAATCCTACTTACCTAGTTTGTCCAAAATCTGAAAACTAATGTAAATGAATAAACTCTCTATTTGATTTTTTAAAGATTGTATAGATTGTATTGATATTATTTTGATTTTTTTAAAAAAATGTTAAAATTAATTTAATGCTTGAATCATAAAATGTGATATCAACATTGTCTTTCTGTATATGGATAAGGAATAAATTGATATAATTTTTATAATTGAAAGATTAAGTTGATGTTAATTTTGTATAATTAAATGACTAAATTGATGATAATTTTCAATGATTAAGGGATTAAATTGGTATCAATTTTTTTTTTAAGATCAAAATAATACCACATTCTATAATTCAATAACTAAATTAATTTTGATATTCTTTGAAAAATTAAAAGTGATATCAACATAATTTTTAAAAGATTAAATCAGGAGTTTAATCCTAATGTAAATACAGCAAATTTTTAAATATATTCTCCAAAGAAGTATAATT
Organism: Castanospermum australe; assembly: GCA_019955255.1. Classification (NCBI taxonomy): domain Eukaryota; kingdom Viridiplantae; phylum Streptophyta; class Magnoliopsida; order Fabales; family Fabaceae; genus Castanospermum; species Castanospermum australe. The sequence goes on along the minus strand of NSJW01000876.1, from coordinate 290,832 downwards.
AAATTCAAATGACACTAATTTTTTTTTTAAAAAAATTTTATTTCAATCTTATTATATTCTTTTGTATTTTTTGGATATATTACATAGTTATGACTATATCTAACAAAATGATTTTGATGTCTAACAATTTACTATTAAATTATTCGTTTTTCTCGCTGAACCAATATTGGGAATTTCGGTTGGCGTAATTGAGATTTAAGAATACAACACAAATATTTGTTATACAATAAACAACAAAATTTTATCATGTATTCTAATTATAATATATATATTTTGGGTACAATTCTAATTATAATATTTAATCCCGAAAAAATTATTTCTTACACAATGAATAAATTATTTGATTCGACTAAAAAAAAAAAAGCTTTACTTTTCATATTCTAGTCTTCGAGTCTCCTTTCACGTCTTTTCTATTAGAATTCTTGTAAATAAGTGTTTGAACTGCTTTTCTTCTTTCTTATCTTTTCTTTCCTTTTTTATCTTTCGTCCAAATATACAGCACAACGAGTAGCAGGAATTATGGGGAGGGTTCTCCTCGATCCTTTTCTTTAAAATTTCAAAATTTTCTATTAGGGAAGAAAAAACTATTTATTTTAAATTAAATAAAAAATAACTTTAATTATTCCTATTTTAACTTTAACTCTCAAGTAATGAGATGTAAAGATATTTATTGGTTGAGGTAACCGACAACCCAACCCTAACGAACCCATGAATATGGGACAGGTCAGGTGATTAGGTTGATTTTAGTCCAACTCAATTCCATTTGGTTGGTTATCATATTTTGATTTTTCAATTCAATGGAATATGAACCGATCCGATCACTTACATGCATTTTATATTTTAAAATTTTTACAATGTAAATGGACATCAAATTGAGTTTTTATTAAATTTTTTAAAAGTTTTTAATTAATATAAATGACGTATTTCTAATGAAATTTTTTCAAAGAAATATCAACCTACGACAGATTTTTTTTTCTCTCAATCTGATTCAACCTAACCTGACCAAGCTTAATGAATTTGGTAGTTATCTTCCTCCACACCCAATCGAAGTACACCTCTAATGAAAAGAGAGCTCATATTCTTCCTCTATTTTAAACATTTAAATAATGACAAGTAACTCTCCCTGAGTCCCTTTCCTTCTCTTTTCATTCCTGTTCCTCTTTTTAAAAACTTGCAAACATAATCATAGTATGTTTAGATGGAAGAAAGTAAAAAAAGAAGAATAGAAAGTGACGGTAATTTTCTTAACTGTTGTTTTACTTAAATTTTTATTTAAAACCTTTTTCTTTTTAAAATTTTCCTTCATTCCTTTCTATCCAAGCAAATCCTAAGGGCATGCGCTCTCAATTTGCTATGTTGTCATTTTTTCCCCAGTATTTTATTTTTTTAGTTGTTATTGAAAAATAATCAATGAAGCAAAAATTTATAGATGATTTTAAAATTGAATTAAATAATTATTGTCTTTTCTTTTAAATATGACAACGCTTTGTAAGTGTGGCAGTATACGACAACACTTGATAAGTGCAGTCAATAAGCGTTGCTTATACTGCAACAAGTTATGCTTATGGCAACGCTTATCAAGGGTTGCCTATATTGAACAAATAGGCAACGCTTTTTAAGTGTAGCAGTATATGACAATACTTGATAAGTGTTGTTAATAAGCGTTGCTCATAGTGTTCCAAAAGCAACACTTTTTTTGGTTAAAGCATTTCCATTTGCTATTAAAAGACAACACTTTACCTTGCAAGAAGTATTGCTTTAGGTAAAAAGATACACTTTATTTGTCTACTCCTTAAAAAGGGCAAGCGTTGCCTTTAATCAAAGACGTTTTTCCATGCTTTAGGCAACACTTTGTAAACGTTGCCAGAAAAGTTATTTGTTGTAGTGCCGTTTGCAGTTAAAATCATTTAAAACAAACAATACTTTAAATCGTTTTAATTTGCAGTTATGAAGATGAGGAAACTGTTCAGGCCAAGTCCACCTCCTCCACCCAATCGAGCCACTGTAACCTATTATTATTATAAATTTCCTCCACCTGCAGCTTTCTGATCTTGTTTAATTATACCGCTTTGCAGTTTTAGGTTCTATATATAACGAAGAAAGGACCAGTCAAAAAGTATACCAAAAAAGCGTTGCTACTTGGGTCGAGGAGCAGTCCTAATTCTGCATGTTACACATTGTTTCTGCTTATTAATAAACTATTTTACTCTTTCCTTCTCTTTAACTAGCAAATAAAAAAATCAAACAAACGGGGAAAACAAACAAAAGAAGCTCCCTAAGTTCAAAAGAGAAAAAACAAAAAACCAAATCATCAACGGAAACGGAAAGGGAGGGATTCGAACCCTGGGTACAAAAATTCGTACAACGGATTAGCAATCCGACGCTTAAGATTCTTTTATTGAAAATATAAAATATATGATAGTTCGGGGAGCCACGTTGTTCGTTTCTTAGTATTTAATTTATTGCCAATGATGATGACTGTTTTCATGATCTCATTATGCTTTTGCAGTAACTAGTCAATTAATTTTCTTGCTTGAGCTTTTCGGTTCCCCAGATGAAAGATAGAGAAAAAGACGCCACAGGCCAAGTGTGTTATCCTTTTTTTTTTCTAAATAATTTTTAGTTGAATGGTTGATGAGAAGAACAATTATACTGTTGACATCACGATCGATTTGACCATTGGTTTAACTCAAAAAAATTTTGTCAGGATAAATTTAGAAGAAAATAAAAAATTTATTCGATTTAAATTAATTATTTTATTTTTTTTTTATTTTTATTTGGATCATTAAAATTATTTTAATTTGAGAAAAATATTCAAATTTTTTAATCGGATTAGTCAGGTGATCAATTTACATATCTGATTCTCACAATTATGCACTAAATTAAGTATGGATTTAAATTCTTTCTATTAACAAAATTTTCATGTCATAAAAAAATTGACAAAAATTTTATTATAAAAAAATTTATTATAATAAATTATGAAATTTATTAATTATATTTAAAATTAATTATATTTTTCTTTCAATAAAAGAAAAATATCCCAATCAGTGAAGCATACCAGTTATGACATAAAAATTGAGTGGTGGATACAAGTCCCATCACGCCCCCTTAATTTTCACGTTGAAGTTTAGGCTTCACCGACTCGTAATCGCAATGGTTAAAATTCCTTTTTCTCTTTTCGTTTTGGTGTTCTTTACAAAATTTCTATTTTACATTATAACTACTTGCTACCAGGCATTGTAAGGCCTTAACCCGAAAGGAGCCCTTCCAAGAATCCTCAAAGGCTTGGGCGTAACCTACCAGCAGTGTCATTACCCCAGCCACAAAGTGCAAATGTTGATAGCTATGTGCTCGTCCATTTAATCTTGCATAATGTGGGCATGCAGAAATACAAGAAAACACTATTTTAAGACAAAAAGAAAAAAAAAAGAAAAACACTAGTATGAAAGGATTTGTCGCATTGTGATAGACAAATAGAAATTGGTTAGCGACAATTATGAAGGGCATATTTGCATAAGAGTAATGCTATATAAATAAAAAAAATAGTTAAATTTTTTTACAGAATTTAATTAAAATTAAAAAGAATTATTAGATGTAATTAAGTGAAAGAAACTATTCACCTATTCAAAAATTAACAAATATATCAAATCACTTTATCAAAAATTATGATAAGAAAATTTTGACTATATGGTATTTTTCTTTGCGTAGGCTATTATTAATCTTAGATTAATTTTATTTGTGACAAAAAAAAGATCAATTTTATTTTATCTTTTTAAAAAAAAAATTAATTAACATGTTACTCTCATCGTCTATAAAATTAAAATAAGGTCTATCATTATTCAAAAGCTTTGACTCAAATGATCACTTTTTTTTTTAGATTACTTGATTTTGAGCTTGAATTTCAGTCACTCAAAACAATTTGAGAAAGACTCCATTCTGAGATGTCTTTAAAAAAACTCGATCGAATCACTTAGCTACGACTTTCTCGCAAAAAAAAAAAAAAATCATTTGAGATTGTGAAAGGTACTATTTCGTGTTTTTTTTTTCTTATTATTTCAGAAATTGAATGCTTGAATAAGCAGATAAAGAAGAGTTCCCAACCCTATATAAATAATTTGCTGTATTAATTCAAGATAAATAAATTGAATGCTTAGTTCCCAACCCTGTGCTAAGAGATAGAGATGAGAAAATGATTATATGTATCGGATTATGCCAACCACATTGAAATTTCGTATTGCTAGCTAGGACAAGTTGTCACCATACACCACACCATGGCAGTGAGATCATAAGTTTTCATGAGAAATTAAGATCACTTGTGGATATAGTACGGTTTATTAATATAATCTATGGCATTGGCTCTGCTTGATAAAGCATAAAATTTTGTTGATGGCTTCAGGGTGGATCGTAATTTATGAAAAAGAATATTGTCACGTGAAAGTGAATTACATTTCTAAACATAAAAACTGCAATTAGATTTTTAGAATTTGTATTTCATAATGAGAGTCATATTATTATTATTTTTAAACCAAAAAAATTAGTCTTATAAAATAATTAAAATAGGTCAAATACTATAGAAATGCTCTTGATTAAAAAAAAAATGTTGCCATGATTATCATGACCCTAATTTTTGTATATTAGGGTACAGATATTCTTAATAAATTATTAAATATTTATTATTTATAATAATTTTATACAATAAATGTTTAAAATTAATTAGTTAATATAATCAACAACCAAATATGTGAAGTGTTTTAATTACTATGTGAACACTAAGCAGTTCATTTCGTATCGCACACCTCGTTGATGTCAATGCCTAAGCCCTCGATGAAGACAGGTCACAAGATACCTTTGAAAACCAGGCACTAAATCAAATTTTTGTTAATTAAGTCTTTTCAACAACTGGGTCTTTCCTTCTTTTATTTTCTTTTTTTGTTTTCTTTCTTTTAGATTTTAATTTTAGTCGTAATATTAGCCTGTTAGGTATTACCACGTGGTTTTCTCCAGCATCAAAATTGAACAGGTCAAATTAATTAATGCTAGGACCACATTTTTTCTTCCTTGGCTAATACCAGTTATTACTTAGCATTGCTAATTCGTCTCATTTTCTGTATGAGGTTTCATACTGTAAGTTCCAAGAAGCAAGTATGAGTATCCATCCTCCATGACTCTATAAACTTCAATGAGATTGATGAAGCAAGACAGCAATATTATTAGGTTTCAAGAGTGGGATATGGCTCAGATCAAGATCACTCTCTCGTCTTTCTCTTTACATGTTCTCATTCTTTTAATAATCGCTTTTACTTTGTTCATGCAGATGACTCCAGCTAGTGCAGGTTTGTGCGTCTTTGTCATTGAAATTTGAAACATCACTGATACATTTTAATACAAAAGCATGTAGAATTAATAGAGAAGTATAACCATAAATTGAACACAATCGGTTATGTTTGAGACATGTTTAAATGTTTGGTAGATGAATTAGCCCATCACATGTTTGTTCAATCTGTAGAAGTAAGCTTTGGTGAATCTTGAAACATATGTTGAATTGTTGACAACAAGTATATAGTCGTTTTGATTTGCAGATATGAAGATGAGGAAACTGGGTCTCACGCCAAGTCCACCTCCTCCACCCCGTCGAGGCACTCCCACTTCACCTTCACCACATCCTGTATCTACTCCACCTCCACCTGCACTTTTATTCTGATCATGTTTAATTATACCGCTTTACAGTTTTAGGTTCTATGTATAAAAAAGGAAGGACCAGTACTCAAGCACTCAAAAAGTGTACCAATAATTGTTGCTACTTTTGGATCGAGAAGCTGTCCTAATTCTGCATGTACTCCTGTAGCATGTATGTTATGTTACACACTATTTCTTTCTGCATATTAATAAATTTTATTTTCGTCTTTTCCTTCTCCAAGATTGTTTTATTGAAGATATAAAATATATAATAAATCAGGGAGCCACATTGTTCGTTTCTTAATACTTATTACTATTGATGCTGATTCTTTCCATGATCTCATCATCTTTGCTTGTGCGGTATCTGATCAATTTAATTCTTCTGATTTGGCTTTCTTTCCCCAAACGTAGGGTGAAAGAGAGAGAAAGACGTCAAGTGTGTTATTTTTTCTTTTCTTTTTTTTTTTATAATTTTTGGTTGTATGCTTCTTGAAAAGGATAGTTATAAAGTTGACTTGGTGACTGATTCGACCGTTGGTCTGCTTGAAAAATCAGCCATAAATTTTTGTAGAAGAAAACAAAATTTATCTATTGTAAGTCAACTGATTTTTTTTAAAGTTTAATTAGTTATTTTAATTAAATTTTTTAATAATTTAATAATTCATAATTAAATGATATAGTATAAAAAATTTATATTAATAATAAATCAAAATTAAATTTTTATTTTTATCCGAATCATCAACTTTAATTTGGTTTGACCAAAGGAAAAAAAATCATAACCTTTTAATCGGATTAGTTAGCTAAGTGGCCAATTGGCCGATCTGGTTCTTACAACTAAGCGGTAAAGCATACCATAGCATGAAAATTATTGAGTGGTGGATACAAGTCCAGCACATCCCCGCCTCCAGTTTCAAGCTGGAGAAGCATAACCATGGATTCAAGACCTGAATGTGCATTAAACAAAATCGTTAGTTGGTTAAGGTTAGGCTTCATCAATTAGCAATAACATTAATTAAATTTTTTTTTCTTTTCATGTTAGTAATCTTTACAAAATTTTTATTTACCTCTTATTTATGACAATTGTATAATCTTAAAATGTAGAGAATCTCCTCTCAAATTAAACATTTATTTAATAAAAAAATTATTTTGCATACACTTTGCTACTAGCCAGTAGGCCTTGTAGGGCTTTAACCCAAAGAGAGCCCTTACAAAAAGCCTCGAAGGCATGGGCCTAATCTACCAACAGTGCCATTACCCCAACCCCCAAGATTATGGGTCCGCCAAAAAAGACGAAAACACTAGTCTGAAAGAATTTGTGAAATCATGATAGACTGATAGAAAGTGGCTAACGAACTTGTGAAGGTGAAGGGTCCATTTGTCTAAGTTATTATTAATTCTTGGATCAATTTTATTTGTTGACCAAAAAATATCAATTTTATTTTATCTTATTTTTCAAAATAATTAATTAAAATGTTTCTGAAGCGTGGGCTTAGGACAACCACGTCAATAAAGTTAAAACTTTAAATTTCCTGCGTCGACATCTTCCTACTCTATCATTCAGTCATTTAAGTAAATGCTGAACATTCTCACCTCATGATAGTTGCCTTTTCAAGTTATCAAGTTCTAATCACAATTTAACAACATAAAAAGACGTTTAATATAGTATTGAAATAGGTTTTAAATGATTAATAAAACTCTAATTAAAAATTATTCTCTCATTAATTCACAAATCTCCACATTTCCTTATTTTCATATTTCCTTCTTTCTTTTTGTCAGCAAAGAGCATTAGGTCAGGTCTTATATTTTTTTTAATTATTGACAAAGTGTAGAGCTTCCAAGTGGAGAGAAAAAATTAGTATTAAAAATTAATCTTTTCGATCAGTTTTTATGATGTCAACGCACAAGTCAACATCTAATTATTCAAGAGTCGTAACTCAAATGATACCAACTACTTTTTTTAGATTACTTGATTTTGAAATTAAATTTCAGTCACTCAAAACAATTTGAGACAGATTCCACTCTGAGATGTCTTCAAAAGAAACTCATATCACTTAGCTACGGCTCTTGTGCAGCCAAAAAGAAAAAAAGGATCATTTGAGATGGTGAAAGGACTATTTCATGTTTTTTAAATTATTTTACAAATTGAATGATTGAATAAGCATAAAAAGAAGAGTTACATCTCTAAATCGCTCATCAAAGTCCCTGGAACTGGTTATTTGTACTCATTTCTCTGCCTAGTTCTCCATGGAACATCATGTGGAGTGGACGTGAGGAATGAAGAACCTCACCTCTTAATTTTTTTAACTCGGATGCTAACAAGTTCCGTGTATTTTTTCATTAAAAATGAGTAATTTTATATTTCTTCTAACTCATCCTTCTAATAATCTTTTTGATTACTAAATAAAATAAGTTTTGAATACTTTTTATGTTTGTAAAATATTAAATATTTTATTTTTTTATTTAATACTTACTTTATTAAATATTAAAATGATTACTAGGAAGAAATTTTAGGAGAATATAATAAAACTCATTAGAAATATATAACCATCAAATTAACATTAAGTGGACAAGACATGAAAACTATGACAACTTGAATCTCATTTTCAAATAATACTTATTTTTTCCGTTTCTCACCGCATTCTTCTCTCTCTTTTTTATGATAGGAGTTGTATTTTGTAACCTATTTCTTTAGTTTTCAAAAGTTTCATCAATTATTATCTTTATATTTTGCGTCAACTTTTCAATAATGTCAACCAAAAAAAAAAAAAGCCGATGTCAGAGTGAAAGAAATCAATTCATAGTGTTTTACATTTATGAATGTTGTTGTTGTTGTTATTATTATTTTTTTAAACGGATGAAGAAATCAATTCATAGTGTTAATACCATTTAATGCATTATTTTCCTCCAATTTACTATTTAAATATGCCTGATGAACAATCTCATTGCAATGTTAAATTATCTGCTAGAAATCTTGAAACGAAAATGGCTGGAGAGAAAATTTTCACTCTTGTTTTCATCTTTTTTATCATGTTTCATGCAGGTATGCTTTTTGTTATGATTTTTCTCCATGACCGTACGTAGAATATTTGTTGAATTTCTCATTCTCAAAAGAAACATCATCTAGTGAAATGAATTTGGATCTTCTGCTATTAGTAAAATAACAAGAGACTATCCTGTTTAAAAAAAAGACATAAATTTTTTTGAATTAGTTAATTTTATAACTTATCATCATGAGTCTTATATAATAAAATTTATATTTATTTCTTTCTCCAACAAATTGCCCTGTTATATGGGAGGATTCAAATCCTAGTGAAATGAACATTTTTTTAAAATGTTTGTGGCATTATTTCTTCTAATCCGTTCTCCAATTAGTCTCTTGGCTTGTGTCAGTTAGAGTTAATTAGCATATATTAAAATATATATGGCTTCACATCGAAAGAAAAATATTTCGAGTTGTATATCCACAAGCACGTGTTGTGTTTAAGAATGTCTATGCATTGCATTGTACTAGAAAATTTTTTTAGCATAATTAATGTAGGATATCGGCTACGTTTGCTGAAACTAAAGCATAAAAATATTTTTGATGGCTTCAGGGTGCGCCGAAGTTTATGGAGAAAAATGTTGCTATGATTATCATGTCCCTGGTTGCAAAAATAGTACCTGTAATAGGAGATGTCAACGTGACTGCATCGGAGGAGAATGTAAAAAGCGTAGTGGGAAACATTTCTGTCACTGCTATTGTTAAAATAGGATGTTTTCTTGATGATAAATAATTATTAATTCCTATAAGAGCTCGCAACCATGCATTTCAAAATTTTACAAGTAGTTGATAGAATATTATTATTTGGACTAGTATAAATCAGTATTATATTTTATAAAACTCTGAACTAATTAGATGTTAAAATAATTAGAGCATATTGTTAATTTTGATTTAGTCCAAATAAGTGATCAACACTTCTCACATATAGATTTTGATATCAAGCCTCGTATATGGGCTAAATCATAATGATAGACTTAACCTATTTTATATGCACAAATTAAGGATAGGCACATATCTTCTCTCTGTTCACACACAGACTTAACCTATTGCTTGTGATTTCATCTCAGGCAGTAGAGGATGCTTTTCTCTTCCTCCTATTTAGGTTAGCCTAAATTCTAAACTATAATTTGACTATTTTGTCATACATTCCACGATCTAGGATTAGAAGATTGAGGCTTTTGTAATATTTTGTCAATGGTTTGATCACCTGAATTTTAGCAGTAGTTGCTAATGAAGTCTATTCACTTTGAAACTTATGAGTTGCTATTTTTTTAACATTTTTCTTTCTCTTTTTTCTTTTTTTTTTTCAATCTTATGAGGTATCCTCACACCATTTAAGTGTGAAATAATCTTTACTAGAAATATTGAGACTGTCACTTCTCACAAAATAATCTCTAATAAGATTTGAACGTAAGATAAAACTTGTTTTATTGAGGTTACCGCTTTCTTATTATTGAGTCATTTTTTTAAATTTGTATCTTAACATTGAAATGTCCAGTCTTCTAACTTGATTTTTTTTTACTAGCTTACAACAACCCACAAAAAAAAATGCATGATGTTTTGCAACATGAAAAATAAAGAAAATCTTAGTGAAATATGGGTAAAATTTGATTTACAAAAATTTCATAATTTGTATAAATAATATGCTGTGCTAATTCAAGATGAATAAATTGAATGTTTAGTTCCCAACCTCAGCTAGTTCTAAGAGGCAGAAATGAGAAAATGATTATATGTATCTATTATGCCAACCACATTTGAAATATCGTATTACTAGCTAGGACAAGTTGTCCAATCATACACCACAACCTGACGGTCAGTTTTTATGAGAAATTTTTTTTGGTCTTTGAGACTAACTCTTAGACGTTATCGCAATTGAATTTTTCAGAGGCCCTCCCAACATAAGAAATTAAGATCACTTATGGATATAGTATGTTTTATCAATATAATCAATGGCATTGGCTTTGCTTGATAAAGCACAAAATTTTGTTGATGGCTTCAGGGTGGATCGAAGTTTATAAAAAAGAATGTTGCCATGATTATTATTTTTTATATTTGGTTATAGATATTCTTAATAAATTATCAAATATTTATTAATTATAATAATTTTATACAATAAATGTTTAAAATTAGTTGATATAATCAACAATCAATAAAAATTTAATAATTAATAAAGATACCGGTAAATTTGGGTACATGAATGATTCCAAATTACTTAGTACAGCTCTCCCTTTCAATTCTTTCATTGTTTTTAAAGTTTAATAGTGTCTTATACTCCATTAAATTCTCAAATTCTATCATGACTAAGAGACCTTCCAACAAATGTTTCAATAAAGAAAAGTCATAATACCTTTGAAAATCATGCACTGACTGAAGTTTTTGTTAATTATGTCTTCCCAACAACTGAGTCTTTTCTTCTTTTCTTTTTACTTTTTTTTCTTTCTTGTAGATTTTGATTTTAGTCATACTATTAGGCATCACCACGCGGTTTTCTCCGGCGCCAGAATTGAGCAAGTCAAATTAATTAATGCTATATAGGACCGCATTTATTTTTCCTTGGCTAATACCAGTTATTACTTCAGTATTACATATTCGTCTCATTTTCTATGCGAGGTTTCATACTGAAAGTTCGAAGAAACAAGTGAGTTTGCAGCCTCCATGACACTATAAATTTGAATGAGATCGATGAAGCAAGACAGCCATATTAATTATTAGGTTTTAAGAGTGGGATATGGCTCAGATCAGTCTCTCTTCGATCTCTTTACATTTTCTCAGTCTGTTAATAATCGCTTTTACTTTGTTTGTGCAGATGGCTTCAGTTAGTGCAGGTTTGTCTTTGTCATGGAAACATCCATTGATGCATAATACAAAAAGCATGTTGAAATGTAGAAGTATAACCATGCATGCATGATCACTATTGGAAGTTTGAGACATGTTTATTAAATGTTTGGTAGATGAATCAATTAAATCATCAGAGTCTGGGTGTTTGTTCAATCTGTTAAGAGTAAACTTTGTTGAATTGTTGACAACATATAAGTCGTTTTAATTTGCAGATATGAAGATGAGGAAACGGGGTCGCAGGCCAAGTCCACCTCCTGCACCCCATCGAGCCCCGACAAGAAATTATTATATAGTTCCTCCGCCTGCACCTTTATTCTGATTATGTTTTAATTATACTGCTTTACAGTTTTAGGTTCTATGTATAAAGAAGAAAGGACCACTCAAAAGTATACCAAAAAGCGTTGCCACTTGGATCGAGAAGCAGTCCTAATTCTGCATGTTACACATTATTTCTACATATCAATAAACTATTTTCCTCTTTCCTTCTAAGATTCTTTGATTGAAAATATAAAATATATAATAGTTCAATTCTACTGAATATATATATATATATAATAGTTCAGAGAGCCCCATTGTTTGTTTCTTAATACTTATTGCTAGTGATGGTGACTGTTTTCATGACCTCATCTTTGCTTGTACAGTAACAAGGCAATTAATTCTCCTGCCTGAGCTTTCTTTTCCTTGGGGAAAAATAGAGAAAAAGATGCCAAGTGTATTATCTTTGATGTTTGTAATTTTTGATTATATGTTTCTTAGGAAGAATAGTTATAATGTTGACTTGATTGCCGATTTGACCGTTGATGTATATGGTCTAACACAAAAAATTTGGTCAAGATAGATTTAGAAGATAAATTTAGAATAAAATAAAAATTTTATTTGATTCAAGTCAATCAATTTTTTTATTTTGTTTTTACTCTAATATTATTTTAGTTTAAAAAAATTCAAACTAATTAGATCATTTAGGTGATCAATTTATGAATATGAATTTCACAACTATGCACTAAATTAAGCATGAATTTGGATCCTTTTCATTAACAAAATTATCATAGTATAAAAAAATTGATATAAATTTTATTATAATAAATTATAAAATTTATTAATTATATTTAAAATTAATTATACGAGAAAGATTCTAATCCGTGAAGCATACTATAACATGAAAATTGAGTGGTGGATATATATAAGTCCCAGCACACCCCCTCAATTTTCACGTTGAAGGTTAGGCTTCATCGATTAGCAATCACAGCAGCTAAAATTCCTTTTTCTCTTTTCACGTTGGTGTTCTTTGTAAAATTTCTATTTTACAGTATAATACTTTGCTACCAGGCATTGTAAGGCTTTAACAGGAAGATAACCCTTCCAAAAATCCTCAAAGGCCTGGGCCTAACCTACCAGCAGTGTCAATGTTAGAAAGCTATGGGCTCGTCCATTTGTTACTGCCAAAATCTTGCAGATTGTGAGTATGCAGAAATACAAGAAAACATTATTCTGCGACCCCAAAAAAAAAACAAAACACTACTTTGGAAGGATTTGCGGCATTGTGATGGATTGAAAGAAATTAACCAACGAGAATTGTGAAGGACCTATTTGGATAAGAATAATATTATATAATTAAAAAAAATAATCAATTTTTTTTATAAAATTTAATAAAAATTAAAAAAAATTATTAAATGAACTTAAATATTAAGAATTATTGACTTATTTAAAAGTCAATAAATATACTAAATTACTTTACAAAAAATTATAAAAAAAAATTTTTGATTATATAATATTTTTCTTTGCGTAAGCATTTATTAATTCATAGATCAATTTTATTTGTGACAAAAAAAAAGATCAATTTTATTTTATCTTATTTTTTAAAACAATTAATTAAAATGTTACGCTCCTTGTCTATAAAATTAAAATAATATCTATCATTATTCAAAAGCTTTAACTCAAATGATAACTGTTTTTTTTTTTCGAGATTACTTGATTTTGAACTTGAATTTTAGTCACTCAAAACAATTTGAGAAAGACTCCACTCTGAGATGTCTTCAAAGAAACTCGATCGAATCACTTGCTACGGCTTTCGCGCAGAAAAGAAAAAAAGAATCATATTGTGAAAGGACTATTTCGTGTTTTTTTTCTTATTATTTCACAAATTAAATGATTGAATAAGCAGATAAAGAAGAGTTACATCTCTAAATCTCTCATCAAAATCCCTGGAACTGGTTATTTGTACTCGTTTCTCTGCCTAATTCTCCATTACACATGTGGAGTGGATGTGAGGAATGAGGAACTCACCTCTTTGTTTAACTTGGCTGCTGCCAAGTTCCGTGAAAATATTGTAGTGAGCCAACGATCTGTGTTCGTCTTAAGTTCCCAGCAAGAGCAAGGATCACCCCCATTCAAAAATCTCAATTCAATTATCAATGCAGAAGCTGGTTTTCTTAACATATGCATCTGGTCACCCAATTTCTTCACTGCTAATGTACATTTTATCAATAAAAAAAATCACCGTGTTACTTAGGCATTTGATATAGCAGAACAAAATAAAAATAGAATAGGTAATACATTCATGTTCCCAAGAATTACAGTTAAGTATTAGATGCTAGTAGATTTTGAATTTCTTCTGATAAGAAAGAATCAGCAGCATCTGTCAAAAAAATGGGAGCAGCAGAGTAAAAGCAAAGAAAACTACTAAAAAATCTGCATCATGGTAACTTCTGTGAATGGTTTGGGAATTCAAGCTGAAGTTTTACATGGTAAGTTGCAGCCCCTTCACTTGGTTGCCTATCAATCTGAGTAAAAACTGCGAGACCCCGAGCAAAGGCAAATGAACCTGTCCCTCCAACAACCCTCAGTTCTTCTCTGCCCTTGTGGGCTTCTTCCTTGGCCTGCACACTCAGGCTACCTGAATGCTGTGGGGTGTCAAAGGTCAGATATATGACATTGAATGCAGAATGAGCGAAATGCTCCACAGGAATTATGAAGCTCTGTGTTTTCCCCACTACCCTTGAAGTTTTTCTCTGGCCCCTCTGTAAGTACACGGTGAAAGATGAATGCTCCAGCATCTTCCCTGGGCACAGGCTGTGTATTTGAGGTTGAAATGTGAGGTTGTTGGATGTACAAGGACAGATCAAGCCAAGGCCTTGAATGGCTCTTTTTGTGGGATACAGGTGATAGCAGAGCCAAAAGTATGACTGCTATTGTTGCTAGAGAAACTGCAGTGCAGAATATGACCCTTGGCAACATTATTCATCATCAAATGGAGCGTTCAAAAATTTTGGCATAGAATTTGAGATTTGAGGTCCTTATGATGGATCAAATCAATACATTTCCTTTATTGATGAACTTGTTCCTCATGGTTAAATTAAATGTTATTGGCAACCTAACCCAATTGTGCAGCCCAATACCTAAACCATTGTGAAACCTTCATGCTTGTCGTCTTCTTGTTGCCTTGCCTGTATGAGGAATATCAGAAGCTTCTTACATTGACCGATCACCTTTACAGATTTCTTCTGTCTAACTTTCTTTTCTTTGCACTTTCTTCCTCAACTCTAGTAAATTCTGCATCTGGATTCTAATTTGCTAGAAATTCAGCATATGCCACGCCAAGGACTGTGGCTCAAGGTGGAATGGCACAATGTAGTAACTCAACTAGCAGGCACTGGACCAATTTAGCTTCAATATGGTCAACAATGCACGGGAATTTTATTTCTTGCTGCCTCCGATTGTTAGTTTGTTATTTGTCAATTATTTTGCTTCAGAGTTCGGTTGAACAAACTTATAGACGTTTGTTACCTGTGGTTTTGGTAAACAATTCATGCTACAAAATTAAGGACTCTTAAAACCTCTTATGTGTCAGCTCAATGCTGTTCAATTGCATAAATGATTTAGCAGAACCTGAACGTTACCCCAGGACAGAGATCTGCCAGAGCACCAACTTTAATCGAAGTTCGAATGTTATAATTCACAAATATAAACAATTTCTTCGTCACTATCAACATGTATCAACTGCATGTTCTTTCAAAAGGTACATGAATGAACTACTCAATCTCCAATTTCAATGCAAATAGTTGATGTCCGCACCACACTCCCACTGCAAAATATTGCAGTTTAGACATACTAGACCCACAACATGCATCTTCCTTAAACCTTTTTTCTTTTTCTTCACACAAAATGGCTCTTACATTATGTATAGTGAGCTTGATATTGAATGCACAACTACTTCCAGCATCAAGGTTAGAAAGCATAGTATTTTGCAAGGATAATTGATATTGGATGACAAATATTGCAGTGTTCATTACAGGAAGAGAGCTAAGTTGTCAACTAATTAATACTGCAATTTTGATATTTACGTGTGACATTATACGATGGGTAAAGCAAGAAGTGCATGGCTTCTCAAACAATATAGTTGAAGGAAGCCAGGGTCACCCATTCAACCCAAGTAGTAGGTTTTGTTTTGAGATCTGACTCTATTTAACTCATTTCACCACATAGTAAGAGTTAGGTGTGCCTCCTATATTCACTTTCTCCAATCCTCTCTTTTCCTTCTCCCCGGGTTTCTAGCGTGTTGGTTGATTAATTTGAGTGACTAACCCAATAAAAAAATTTCAGTTCATATGTCTTGTTGAGTTTGATAGAAAAATATTTGAGAAAATTCAATTGCACTTGGGTGTAATCATGCAAATCCATTCTATCTCGACCTAAATTTTTTATGTTTGTAATTTGGTATAATTCAGTCTATTTGAGTAATTTTTTTTCTTGGGATTTCTTTCATGTGGGCTGTGATTAATTGTTATGTTTTATTTTGTGAAAAAAAGGACTGATTTTATTATTCATGATTAATATTATTAATGATTTATTTATTGTGAATTGTGTGCATCATATATTTAGCATTAATTAGGCCGATACACTGAGTTTTAAAATTTGGATTTAATATATTTTTGAGTCAGGTCACTTTTTAAGTTGGCCTAATCACATAATATTATATAATATTTTGTTAAAATATTATCATCATATTTTTTTATATTAATACAAATATTATTATATTATCACTTAAACATTAAAAATAATATTACTTTATAAATTTTTTATTTCTAAAGACTATAGTCTTGGTCAGGCCACATAGACAGAGGCCATGCTAAAAAATTAGTCAAGTCAAAATATCAAACAAAGATTGAGTTAGGTCAAAACCAGGTCCATAAACACCTATAATATAGCCATTGACTAACAGTGATCTGTTAGGATTTTGCTAAAACAATGACTCTTAGATACTGTTATTATTGTATGAATAACTCTTGAGGAGTGAGACTGATAGAGCTTTATTATAAATAGTTTAGATTAATTCGCTCTCTACTTCCACGTGTATGAGATCTGCATCTCATACTTCAATTAATCATTTTTCTGTCATCATCCAAATTCTATTTCCACAGTGAAAACACGTACACTTTCTAATCGCATAAATATGGTATGAAGTATTTTATGTATCGGCTATCATTGTTCAATTTTATCTTTAAAAACAAGTTATGCGAAGCGACATTTTTTTATTGATTTAGCATATGCAAGTTATCTAATTCATCAAGAATATCGATCACACTCTCTAAATACTAAACAAATCTAAATCCATATCTCTTTACTTGTTTCTTGCTTTTACTACTGTCTCATCATGGTAACATCAGTAGCAATAGTAGTCACAACTAGATGTTACAACTTACAAGAGCTTCATTCAGTGCGTATTGTTTTGTAAATAGAACTATATTCTCATCAACCTGTGCTGTGATTTCAATAAAGCGAGAAGGCAAACCCCGTGGCTGAACTTGCTGATGCCATTCCATAATATCGAATGGCCACCAGAGTGTTCGGATTTGGATAGTGGGGTGACCCACCTGATCCATGTTCATCATTCTCCTTCAGTCTGCAGATTTAGTTGAAAAGTTTATAGGCCAGAATGGAATTAATTCCCTTATTAGTAGTGTCTAATACTTTGTAACGTGGCTTAACTCTAATATTTCATTCCATAATCATCATGTTCAGCTCTCTTTCCGACATTCTCATTCTGTGTCCTTCCCTACATTGCACATGCATATGTTCTGTTATCTGCTAGTTTACTTGAAGTTATCGTTGAAAAGTTTATTCTGGATGGTAGAGTTCAGAAAAGGTGCCTCACTAGTCTTGGAGGTTTTCGTGGTCCAAACGCTACCCATTATATGAAAATTCTTTTCAAAGATACCAACCATAATTCCAGAACCCATCAAAAGCTACGAAGATATTTTTGCATCAATTATGATGATGCTGTTTGGCTGATTTTTGATTCATTTTCCCTGATTCTTCCCAACTTTTGCTGTGATAACCTTATATTGGCCAATCAAGTTGGGCATGTGGTACCCAGCTATGAATCCATTAACCAGTTAGAACTGACCACACATGAAGAATCGTCCTAAACCCAAAAAGGGAAAGTCCAAAAGGTTCCAAGATATATAGTCTACAATGGCAGACCAGCTGTCCACATTCTATGGCAGCATTCTGATTCCCATTCACTGAGGTGAACCCGTTGAGGCCAAATGAGGAAAGAAGGTATGGGGTGCTGACATGTGTTGAAGATAAATTAGGTCTCTCTCTCTTAACTTTAATGTGCACTGAGAGTTCCTTTGTGCAATGCTTCTTTTTTCAATTTTTTTTTCTTTTTGGCCCTGCAAATGTCCCTTTGATTATGGAACAGCACGGGAGAAAAAAGTGAGCTTTAGAGAGGGATAAGGAATGTGTGTTGAGGGATGCTCTTTCTTCTCGATGCATCCTGGCAAGTTGCTGTGACAAGTCCTCATCCTTGACCTGTTACCAAACACCCATCTCTCTCCTACTCGCATTTGAAACTTCAAAAAATATATTGAAGGGGAACTTGCCATTATGGGATTTCTTTTGACTTGATTTTCTCAGTATTCATTTGCTGCGAAATATACATCTTCCAATCCTCTTCTATATTTGGACCATGAACATTTTTTACCCGTTATAGTTTGTTCATTCACAAGGCTCACACATCAAATGACATAGTCGAAAGGCTAAGTCTGTGGTACACACAACTTGGATGCACCGTGCAACAACTTTCATGGATAAGTGCATCCAAATTATGTAGGTGAACTATAAACTTTGCCATATGATGATAACTTTGATAGAGTGACAACTAATTTTAATGGAGTACTGCCTTCCATACAACGAGAAAATGACTGATGAATATATAAAAGTTGAAAACTCATAAAAGCAATTGGAGAAATGATCTTCTCACACATAGTTGTGCATTATACTAAGCATTGTGAAGGGTGTGCACAAAGTTGAGCAATACCCGAAAAAAAAAAAGTTCAAGAAAATTTTGTTAAAAATGAAGTACAGTTAAATTAATGTGTAAATATGGAAGTGAAGACTATAATGAGGGAAAGCTCATTTAAGTTCATATGTATTTTAAGGTGTCATATATGCATATCACCACTATCTTGCTATTTTTTAGTAACCAGAAACTTTTTTCAACTTTGCAGAAAATTATATTATGAGACTCTCATCAGTTGTAGAAAATAATTGTCAACTTTGCAATTAATTTTTCAACTGCAAATGACTTTTTTCCTATAGTGATGATTATTGATATAGAACCGTAAATAATATAGTACTTGCTAAAAAATTAATATTTCAACCAAAAAAATTAATCTGAAGTACTTGCACGTATATAACATTAGTAGGACTACTGTCACTCGAACATAAAAAAATTTTCGAAGATTTTATGTACATTACTTTGCAATTATTTGATGGAAGTCCCCTTTAGGAATAGCCAACAACTGCCACCATTTTACTTGATATAAATGGACAATTTGAAGAAAAATTATAAATAAATGTATTAATTAATAATATAGGAACAAATAATAACCATTTTAATCTCAATGAATTTTTTTTCCATAATACATATATGGCATCGTCCCTTGATTTTATTCCAGTTCTCCAATGTTTCAGAAAAGAAAAAGGAACAAGAAAAATGGGGAAAATGTTACATGATTGGGTCCTTGTCAACTAAATTGCTCCTAAAGATATATTTAGGATTCCTTCTTTAACAAGGGAAAGTAAGACTATATTATGTCTTTTTTTTTTCTTTTTTAGCTAAGATTTGTTCATATATTTGTGATTATTGTTGCATACAAAGTAAACTTTGTTGAACGTAGTCAAGAGGGCCTTCTTAAATCTCACTGGCGTACTAAATCCTATTAGATGAACAACAATGAAGTACTATATCCAACTGTATATAGCAAATACCAAAAGTTTTAGGTCCGAGAAAAGGGATAAATGCATCAATGGTAAATAACTTTTAACCTAATTAATGGCAGAAATTTTTTGTTAGAAATTACTTAAAGAGTTAGTTGTTTTTGTATTATTTAAATAAAGAGTTCAATTCTCATTAATGAGTCTCAATACTCATAATTCATTTACTTTTCCCGTATCTTTTCGTTTGGTCATTTTTAAAATAAAAAAAAACAGATAAATATAACATAAAAAATATGAAAAAAAATCTCCATTTAAAGCCAGTTACACTTTTCCACAGTATTTACCATTTTGGCTTTGTTTCTTCTAAATTGGGACAACATACTATAAAGTATGAAGGACAACTACGTTTTCACGCATGGCTGTAGGAAAATGAAGGGGAGTACAGAAAAAGCTGATACAAGTTCTGCCTAATTACTTGCAAAATGAACCTGAGGTTTCTGTGAAAAGACATTAATTTGATTTGATTTATTGTCTGCCGACTACAATCACGTTGTGGCCCCTAATTCTAGTTCTTGCTCTTTTATGACTTCTTCTGCCTATCTTTTTACATTCTTGCATATTAAATACGTCCAAAGTGGATGCTGGATAGCATAACACCAAACTTACATATCAAATATTTCAAATTAATGGAGGCAGCAGCCCTAGCAGGATACATATAGATAGCTTACCTTTTAATTAAAAGCAGCAGATTTTTTCTTTGCCCCTTTGAAATGTCTAAAATAAGAACAGTTTGTGTGACTATATATTTTGTTTTACAATTTATATCGCTATAGTAATTGAAATAAGAAGCAGTAGTTCCATCATTAGCCCCCCAAAAAAAAAAATTAAATGAAAACACTTTTTCATGATAATCATACACTAGCACACATAAAAGTGCTGATTATGACATGAAGGCATGAATCAAAACCGACACATATCGAATGTGTTTACTCCACACAATATATTATTTCATTTTTTTTTTTTGAGTTAAACCAATCTATAGTGTTATAGACAAATTATTACATGGAACAGGATGAACAAAAAGATCGACACAAACACACAAAACTGAAGACAACCAGAGAAAAACACTCCCACCTTCTCACTGGTACCCTGAATTTATGAATCCGCTTGCCTGCTTGTTGATGGCGACTTCCCAACCATGCCTAAATAACACGATCCACAACGTTTCAGCAATGTGTGGTTAGGTTTCTTTAGAGGTCATGGCTCTAAATAGGGTAAAACAATTCACACAAGTCATGGCAATCCTCAGTTTCCAACTCTAGAAAAAAAAAGTAAGAGATAGAGACTAATTTGTCCCCATACCTTAACTTACATATTCTACAATTTTCAGAACCACTTGATCCACGCAATATCCCTACTCCAATGGAGTATTTGAATTGTGGGCCCCACAGACCATTCGTAGTAGAGAAATTCTTAGATATTTTTTGTGTAAGAAATTTCTCTTATACCAAATCATTAAACATATGATATA
This sequence comes from Castanospermum australe, assembly GCA_019955255.1. NCBI lineage: Eukaryota > Viridiplantae > Streptophyta > Magnoliopsida > Fabales > Fabaceae > Castanospermum > Castanospermum australe. The sequence continues at coordinate 269,524 of NSJW01000876.1, read as the reverse complement.
TCAAAATAATTAATGTTATTGTCTGAATAATAAAAGATAATGTTGACTTGCAAATCTACTGTGTTATGTATTTAATGGTATGATATAAAAAAAATTTCTTACACCAAAAATACTTAAGAATTTCTCTTCATAATAAGTGAAAAAGATAGATGTAAATCACAACAACTCTGTATAGCATTTGGATTGTTAAGTTATATAGTAGCGTTTGGAAAATATGATGATGATCTCACAAGATTTACGGAAATCCTATTGCACATGGGTGCATATCATATCAATAACTGATGCATAGAAAGAGTGAGGAATGGATCCTGTAGTACACCACTGCACTGTATACTTTGAATAGTTCACGCTGTTAGTGCCTCAAAAATCACAACACTAGTATTCCTCCATAAATGTGCTATATATGTGATGGATTTCATAAGAAGCTGGGGGCTTATATAATATAGAGATTAAAATCTTTGTACTAATTGAGAAACCAATTTGGCATGCATGGTTTTACAAGGAGTACGTGAATGGGTTAGGAAGTTACCCAGCTAGAGGGTGTCCTTTTGAGGATATTTTATCTCGTGAAAAGCGGTTACAAAATGGAGAGTACATGGAAAGAGTCATTTGCAAATGGTACTAGCTAGCTAGTCTAGTGGAATATTTTATGGCCCTTTTACCCATTCTTTTTAGGGGGTTGGCTTTCTTCTCCTTTTCATTTTATTTTTCCTATAAATAGGTGCTCCCCGGCCGGTGAGAAACCCAACACTCCAGAGTTCCAAACCCAACTCTCTATTAATTTCTCCCTCTGATCAGTCCCTTCTTCTATATATGACTATTTTTCCTTTGTGGATTTTTCGGCCAAGAACAGTACATCGGGGTAGAGGAATTGGGGGGGGGGGGGGGAGGAGAGGGAGGGAGGCACTAGTTGGTAAGGTTGTTGACAGAAGATAGAGAGCACAGATGATGATATGCATATAAAACTTGTACATGGAACGCGATTGCATCTCAATCCTTTGTGCTCTCTACGCTTCTGTCATCACCTTCAGCCCCCATTTCTCATCACTTTCCCTCTATACTCCCATTTCTCTGCACTGGAATTCATAATTAATTAGCTTGTGTAACTTTTCTTTTTTCTCTTTTGCTTTTTCCACAATATGTTTTCCAAGGGCTAATGACTTTCTTTTTTCTCTTCAGAAGCTGAACCCGTTTTACTCCTCTCGAAATTGAAGTTGTTAAGATTATCAGCTTCTCAGATAAATATTTGGGCATATAATGGCCATTAAGCTTTGTATTTTGCAGTTACACACGTGCACCTGTTGTGGCTGCGATGAGGATCATGAGTCTTTTCTTTGATGGATGGTACGAAGAAGATGGAATGAGAAACTGAAGGTACGAGTTAACTTGTGCTAATGCAGTTCATTCTAAATACCTCTTCTTTTAGAAGCTTTTCTTTGCTTTTCAACGGCTACATAAGCAATGTCTGTAAAGCTTACAGCCTTAGAGTGTTACTGTTCGGTTTTTTCTTTTTTTTAATCTTTTTTTTTTTTTTACCTATCTAAAGCAGCAAGCATCTTTTGATTTGGCGATATATTAGACTATTTTCATTATTTCTGCTTTCCCTAAGAAAAAATCTGGCTTTCTTTTTCTGATGCTAGGTATGTGATGATCATGATCAGTATCATGATCACAATATATGATTCCCAGCAAGAGGGATGTCAACCACTTGCTTTGTGGAAGAAGGACCATATGCAAATGGGAATTTCTGGCAAGGTGGAATGCAGAAGATAGTTCAGCAAAGCAAATATATGGGGTCCAAAAACTGACCACGACATCTTGTAGGGCATATACTCTTCAGGATTTTTCCATGTCAGTACCCCACAATTGTTCACTGATTTGCAAAGGTGGCCTCTAAATACAGTCAGTTGGTGTACGGGTTACAAGGGGGGTCAAAGTTTCTCAGTGGAGATTTGATGTGGATATGCACCATTAAAAGTCTCAATATCTAGTATTTACTAATCTCTATTCACGAACAAAACCAAAAACTGATTTAGTAATTACATAATCTTTGCCTGTGTATAATGGCTGATGAACCAAAGTTCAGTTAATGCAAATGTATAGCATGTAAAAATAAATAAATACATGCAAGTGCACAGTTAATATATTCCTTTAGACGTTTCATTTTCTGTTTTTGCAATCCAAGATAGAAACCATCTTCGGTAAACAATGTGAACCACATACAGAGGAATATCACTTTGCCTTGGCTGCAAGAAACATGAAATTAATGAAAACCTCCTCTCATTTTCTAAACCTATTAGCTCCTTAGCTAGCTCATATCAGAAAGGATAATATGTAATATTCTGATTAACCCTACGAGGTCGCAAGTTGGGACATCATGTGCAAACCTTAATCCCATGTCTCAGGTATTAAAATTTCATTTGTCTGTATTGCCATCAAAGTCACAGCATATGATCTGTAAATGAAAGAGACCCTTTTCAAGAAAGACGCATGCCATGGCCTTTCATATTCAATATGTCTAGTGCGTACGAGTGAAAACGGAACCAGTGGAAAGTGGACTGAAAGGAAAGAGGTGAAAAATTTATAATATTTCTTTTTTTTCCTAATAAATTAACAATATTTCTTGGCATAATGCGTGATAATTATAATTTCCACTCATTTTCCCTCCCACACTCCTTGCCTTTGATACTCTCACGATGCATATAAACCATTACAGATAGCATCATTTCTTATATGGTACGGAGGCACGGGCTCCTTTAATTTTTATTTTTTTTTGCTTTTCTTGAATTTTCAAATGATTTTCATGTAATTTAATGTTTGGTTTCTCAAAAAATGTAAAATTAATTTTCGGCACCCCAAGTTGAAATTCTTAGCTCCACCCATTTCTAATAATTTAACTTTATTTGCTTATTGATCTATATTTATTTGGTAAATATAACTGAATCTGCTTACATAGCCTACTTACTAATTTTACATTTTGTGAAAGTAACTTTTAAGTGGACATTCATATGGCTAGGTAAAAGAACAGAGAGTAAACTTTAGCATTAACAAAAACATTCTTGCTTGTAAACCGGAAAAAAAAATCCTGCTAAATTATTAATTAATATGCTTATTAAATATGTCCAACGTACTGTACTAACAACGACAAAATTATATATGTTCTGAATGGAATTAAAAGAGATCAAATAAATATCAAGAAAATGGTGATCGTGGAGGAAGATACGCATACCATGGCAGCTTATAAAAGCATTAATAACATAAAATAAAAGCAATTAAAACAATGAAACAAACTCTTTTTTTTTTCGGTAAACAAACAATGAAACTCTTTAATTTTAATGGTTCTTTATGTCCTCAAATAATTTTGTTATGTTAATCTTAAACATTTGTGCTGCATTAGTAATCAGCATCGGTGGTTGGAAAGTGGATCATGCAAAAATTTCAGGAATGAGAAGTTTAGAATGTGATGTCATGTTTGGTTATGAGAGATGAGAAAATATTCTTAATTATTTAACTGTTCTAAGAATGCAATATTCATACAAAAACATGACATGTACATTCGCATTCTAAGCTTCTCATTTAGTGGTGGGTAACGTTAGATTCTCACTTATTGAGAATTTATGCAATAAAATGACAACATTGCCCAATTTTCATCAAAGTTAAACATGACACTTGATGTAGGCCATAGACCATAGTGGACAAGTGATAGTAAATATGATGTTTGATTTAACAATTTAGAGGCAAATATATTGATATAAATAGTGTCTAAATTTCTGTACGAGTGAAAAATGGTTATTCTTGAGCATTACTAAATAAAATTGCGGAATGTCAGAAACAAATAGAGCGCGCAAATTATTACCTTTACTCTTAGGTTCATATTCTACCAGGCAAAGAGAGAGGAATGAAGAGTGTCAATTTATTAATTACTCTGGGTACATGTATTATTATACTAAAGTATGTGTGATTATTTTGATAAAATTCTTTTATAGAGTTAGTTTACATAAAAACTGTATAAATTAACTCAATAAATAATCAACATGCCACTGAATTAGCTTTATTATTCATTAGATAAATAAAAAATAGTATTAAAAAAGATGGATAAGTGTTTAATTTTTTTTACTCTTTATTGTTATCATTTTCTTTCTTTCTTTTTTTTTGTTTACTTTATTCATTACTCCCCGTAACAAAAGAGTTTTATTTTTTTTTTATGAATCAAAAATATTCTTACAAAATCTCATTTAAACCGTTTCATAGACCTAATCTCTTCAGGCCATGAACGATAATAGCATAGCCCTCCCCAACTGCCTTTATACTTAAGAGTATAATTCACTTTTACTACTCTAACACTCCGTAGGTAACGAAAGAGTTTTATTTTAAGTGCATGTTGTAGATAGCTGGAGTTTGTTGATAGAGAGGAAAAAAGAATATCCACGAGGAACTACTTCAAAGGGCTATCTCTCTCTTTAATATATATATACATCCAAACATATATAATAGATATCATCCTCATTCAGGTATAACCAAGCATCTTTAGCCAAATCAGCAAATCTAGCGTCGTAATATGCTTGGCATATTTCGGTCAAATCTCATGCATTTTAGCTTTAAAGAATAAAGGATGTAACATTAGTTTTGAGTGGCTGATGAATGCTTTTCATTTGAAAAGAAATAACACAGAGGAGGGAAGAAAATTCTTTTTGACATTGTTCGAATTCCAAATAAAATTACACCATGATTGACTAAAGAAGCCAGAGAGAAGCAAGAGTATGAAAGGGGAGAAAGAAAAGGGAAACAATAATAACAATAATAATACAAAATGAAAGAGAGATTACATATTTGCAGGTGGTTTATCTTATATGATGATAACTCTCCACTAATGTATAGTGCATCCGTTATAACTTTTTGCTAAATAATAAACAATGCCGGTAGATAGATATACTTTGAAGAAAATAAAAGTGGGATCCATCTTCTATGATCAAGAGGAACATTTCCATAGAATCTGTCTAATCCGTGTGACAATAGGAAAAATTAGGAAAGGTCTTTTCGATATATATTAAATGTCAAGAGTCTAATCGGCAGAGAATGAAAACATACATCAATCACTAAAATTAAAGCTAACATGTTAGTTCGTGTTCGAGTTACTGAAGTAAATAAAAAATTATAATTATAACAATTCTTAATGGTATTGAAAGTAAAAAATTTATGCATATGAGGATTAGTCTGTCAAAATATTTATGTACAAACATTAAATAATCACAGAGTTCAATTTGTTCTTATGTGTAAATATATATTTACTTTAATTTATTGATTCTTATGAGCAAGCTTCCCTTCTGTTGATGTAGCAATAGATGATTAGACAGTTGCTATGAACATGCATCTCGTGGAATTTGTACCTTTCGGGTGCGGATCGGCTGGGTGGCTAGCATGCTTGGTGGCCCATTATCACGTGCATGTGTCTTGAATTGTGGCCCAGTTGACAAAGTACATGCTCGGTGCAAAAAGCAAAACTCGATCATTATCATCTCTGTGCGATGCTGATGTTCAGAGAAACAGTGCTTCCTCCTTATCAAGGTCTGGAATATCCATACATCTGGGAACACTGCTTTCTTTTCTCTGACTTTTCTTTTCTGGATAACAATCCCCTATGGTTTTCTTTCAAACATTCAAACAGTGAAATGCCATTCACACAGACAATTTTATTCCTGCTGAATTATTTGACTAGACTACAGATTTAGTTCACTTTTTTGAGTCTGAACATTTTGTAAGCAATTATGCTACTGCCTCCATCAACTTGATAATGATAAGCCATTCTGAACGCAGACATATCTACAGGCCGGCAGAAACTTTGGCCAGATAAATTCATTTTGGATCAAGTTTCAAAAGCAGGTCTAGAGAGTCGGTGTGCTAAGATGTGGGCAGGCTATAGTGACGAATAAGGGTATCAGATATAGGCAAGAAAGCTTTTAGCTTTATGTTGAAATGAAATTCCCACTACCGAATAGATAGATATTTTTTGCATCATCCCAATTGTCATGGCCATGGACATTGCCAACAGTTAGGATGGCCCCATCACACTGTCAAGGTGATTGAGATTGAAGCCAATCAAACAAAGAAAATGGTCTTTGGCCCCATAAATTTGTACTCCAATTATTGCCTCCCCCAATCATTGACCCCCACATATGACTCTTTCTTTGCTTTTAAATAATCAACTAGTTCCACATTGCTTCTGATCAAGAGTAGGGTTATTCAAATATGTTTAGAAAGCTCAGCTATGTTCATATTCTTGGCTCCTGACATGATGACCTGCTGCATGCGTTGATCTTATATAAACCAAACAAATAATGAAACCTGATTTTTTTTGTTTTCAAAATTGCCATTTATATCCTAATTAATCTTGCAATGAAATGATGTTTAGGACTCATATTCAAGACAACAACTCTAATCACTGTGTTATATGGAAATGGACACCATATACAAGCAAATGTCTCCAAAGTCAAAACAACTCTCTGCCTTGTTTATGAATTAAGCATGAGGTACAGAATTAACAGACTCTAACCCCCAACCCCCCCCCCCCCTTTTTTTCTCAAAAAAGAGGGAAACATACAGTAATTCACCAATAATAATATTATTACAAAAATAAATAAACACAATCTACAACTGAACTTGGAGACAAAATTACTACCAGCTAAATGATAATATTTATCAAGTTCAACAGCAGTTACAATGATAGACCTATGCTGATTCCATATCCTCAGTTTCCCTCTCCGTGAATGACTTGGTGTGAAGATCCCGTGTGATTTGAGTCGTTGTATCCAAGAAGTACAAAATAAATGATGTCAAGCAGCAAAAGGCAAACATGGGAATGGGTCCATAAATCCAGAGGACAAGAGGAAATGACACGTAAAATGCCCGCAAGCCAAGAGACCAAGAGTAACTTCCACGGTTCATAGTTCTTGCAACATATTGAATAAGCTCCTTTTTACCTTTCAATGCAGGCGCAGTGATTGAGAAGCTCGCTTGTGCATAGTATCTAGTATACAGTACATTACATAGAAATGCAATAAGGAAGCATATCGAGATAAAAAGTCGTTTGATTGAAGAATTAAGGGAATCCTTATTGCCAAAAGCTAATTGGGATGCTGAGTCACTGCTTGCATAAACACCAATAAATATTGTTGCGGATTGTTTGAACGGCCAAAATCCCATTTTTCAACGAACCCTGAAATTACAGCAATGGAGTTTGTTATTGAAATTACTGTCTTAGTAAATAAAATGAAACTACACTCGAGAAATTGTCAAAATGTATTCTAAAATTTTGGGGTGTGCTGAAGGGATGCAAAGAAAAAAGAAAATAAAAGAAAATTATTTGTATGAGAGATCAAATTCAAAAACAATTTAATACCTTTAACCTTAGATCTCACCATCTTGAGCTAGATATAACAAAGCAAGGATATTCAATCAAAGAAAAGCCCAGAATCACACCTGTACCAGATAGGGTGTACACATTAAGTAGAGCTAACTTACTGAGAATCAGTATGTTTTGGTCAGGACCAAGTCTTTTGAAAATGTAACATAAAATATGTAGTAGATATGACTGACAATCTCTAGCTTAAGCTAATTTGATGAAGTATCATTCCCCCACGTTACTTTGTTCAGAAAATAATTCCTTTTTTTTTTGTATTTTATTGTTTTCTCAGTTACTGCAATTATCATTTCATCCAGGGAAGTATTATTTCAAACATGCTGACAACTGAGACAACATAATAAATTTGCAGATAAACATTTTTTTTAGTAAAAGAAGAATCTGCAGATAGATATAACCAGGTTGAGTTCCCCCTAAAATCCAAATTTTACCAAAGAGCCTTCAAAGAGAATAATCCCAACCAAATTTTTAACTCTATTGAGAGAGACTGCAGAAGCAGCAGAAAAATCCAGTAAATTGAAGTACAGAATAACTGGCACCTGTGCTTAATCAGCTGAGCAATGCACCATGTTTCTTCCATTACTTCTGTAGCTGCTCATTGACCTATGACCCACACTTTTATTCAGAAGTTCACAAAGCTCATGTCTCACCAAAAATCTCTCTGAACCAAGAGGACAATTTTATACTAGGTTGCTAATGAGATTTTCGTCATGCACATTCCACAAGGACATGCTTGCAACATTTCTAATTCATTTTGACATTTATTTATGAGAAGTCTTTTCTACTTGACTGGATTACTAAAGATGAAAGTTCATATCAACCTCACTATCTCTGCACTACTGCACCATAGTTTTTCCCTGCCTCAAAATATTTTAAGGCAACCTTTCTATCTTTTTCATTGTTCAAATTAGCTCCTCACAGAAATTTCACCTTACTTCTATTACCAGAATAAGCTAGAGAAATCTTCACTAGGGTGTTTGTGAGAGGATTTCCAAAATAACGACCGCTTAAGCGGTGACTTTTGGGCGCCTAAGCGGTGGATTGACAGAGAGTAGCACGTGCGCGCTTTTTCCTCTCTGGACACTGAGTGCTTAAGCGGTGGCTTTTGGGCGCTTAAGCTATGAGATAGCGCCTAAGCGGTGAAGAGTGAGCGCCTGAGCGGTGGCGACGTACTCTTTCCTAAAAAGTGAAAAGTAGCATCTGTATATGGAAATCCTTAAAGACTTGTACCTGATCATGAAAGGTTGTATAAATGTCGATAAAAGACTAGTTCCACCAATAACCAGATTCATTCAATTCCATTCCAAATCATTCCTATTTTCCTTCTATGCGCAGGAAGTAAAACAGGATATTATCATTCTGTTTTATTATTGTTTGTCATTGGCTTGATTGTGTGCGTGCAAAACACATCAAGTGTCTTCATTGTATCTTGAAAGAAATTCGCCAAGACCTATTTGCACCCAGTAATTGGGAAAACTGGTGGGGCGAATTAAGCCTAAAGGAAAGTGCATAGGCACGCCTTGAAGAGTCTGTGCTTAAGTTTTTCTGTTGTTTCAGAGTTTCTTCACCAAAGGTCTTCTCCAATTCTTATCAAGAAGCCATCTTCACCAGCAATCACCACCAACAATCTTTAGACTTAATTCTCTCTTATTCAACAATGGCTTCTTTAAGGGAGATGACATCTAACTTCATGAAGTTGGAGAGATTTGATGGAAGAAATTTTCTGTGTTGGCAGAAAAAGATGCACTTCCTTCTGACAACCTTGAAGGTTGTACGTACTTAACACCCAGAGGCAAGAGGAGAGAGAAGATGAACCTGTGGCAGAAACTAGGAAAAGACAAAAATGGGACAATGATGATTACATCTGCACTAGGCATATTCTCAACGGATTGTTAGATGCACCATTTGATGTCTACCAAAACTCAAGCTCTGCAAATGAACTCTGGGACAAATTGGAAGCAAGATACATGACAGAGAATGCCACAAGCAAGAAATTCTTGGTCAGTAATTTTTATAATTATAAAATGATTAATGGTAGGCCTGTCATGGAACAATTACATGAAATTGAAAGAATTCTCAATAATTTCAAGCAACACAGCATGCACATAGATGAGACTATTATTGTCTCCTCTATCATTGATAAACTTCCTCCTTCATGGAAAGATTTCAAAAGAAATCTGAAACATCAAAAAGATGATATTTCCCTTGAGCAATTGGGTAATCATCTTTGTCTAGAAGAGGAATATCGTAAGCAAGACGACATTAAGGAACAGTATGCTCATGGGAAAATTCATGTGATGGCGGAAAGGGAGCCCCACAAGTCCTCTAAGAAAAGGGATAGAGATGCTGCACAACCCCAAGAAAATGGAAGCAACAATAATGACAAAAAGAAGAAGAAAAGGAATGAGAGTTGTTTCTATTGTGACAAGTCTACACACTACAAGAATGAGTGCCGTTTCTTGTAAAAGAAGAACAAAGGGGAGGATTAATATGTGTGGGATTAAATCTCTATTTAATAGGGACAAGTTTATACTCTTTGAGAATGGCATGTTTTTGGGAATATTATATGTTTGTGTAATTATATTAAATGTTGTTTTAATTAAAAGTACTAATGTTTAATAATCATAATAATGTTGTTCTGTATATATTGTTGTTTTCTTTAATTTATGGCACAATTATTTAGTACATGTTTATTTTAAAATATTGCATGCAATGATGAATTTAGATTTAATTCCAAATAAAGTGATCTCCATTGAATTTGGTCTCAATGGAATGTTTAAGAACATTGGATTGAAACATAGCTATGTAAATGATTTGATGGAGTGACCTTCATTAACTTTACAAAACTAAATCTTGCAGATCCTTTGACGAAAGGATTGACAAGGGATTTGGTGTTGAAAACATCAAAGGGGATGGGACTCAAGCCCATATTTTAAATAATCACCAGTGATGAAACCTCAACTCACACTTGAGTAAAATCAAGTCTTGAGTTCAATGAGTGAACTACATTATTAGAGTGGTTGCAAGTGCTTACAAATTCTATCCATCCCAAGATATAAAGTACTTGGTACCATGAGCAAATAAGGGAAGGTTGAGCTTTTGCTCTTAAGAGACCTATAGCATGTATATGCTGGAGTGTTTATCATAGGACACTTCTGATAGAGTCTATCTATATGAGTGTGAAGTGAGGCCGCTTCTTGGAATTAAAGGGCTTGACTCTTAAAGCACTCATGAAAAGGATACAAGACACAAGGCCACATTAAATGTGTCATTGATAAATATGACATTCAATAGTACAGAAATCTTATGTGTAAGCTGTGCACACTTGTTCATATGGATTAAATGGTCCAAAGCTAGTCTACCATTTAATTCGGATTAGTGAATCCCATGGCTTAGTAAGTAAAGGTTCAAATCGCAAGATACCTTTATCTAAAGCATAAGATTTCCATAATGATAAAGATTTGGGTTCATTTTGGAAATGGTGGGAAATTGTGAGAGGATTTCCAAAATAACGACCGCTTAAGTGGTGGCTTTTGGGCGCCTAGGTGGCGGATTGACAGAGAGTAGCACACACGCGCTTTTTCCTATCTGGACACTGAGCGCTTAAGCGGTGAGCGAGCGCTTAAGCGGTGGCTTTTGGGCACTTAAGCGATTAGATAGCACCTAAGCAATGAAGAGTGGGCGCCTGAGCGATGGCGACGTACTTTTTCCCAGAAAGTGAAAAGTAACGTCTGTTCATGGAAATCCTTGATCATGAAGAGTTATACTTGATCATGAAGAGTTGTACCTAATCATGACAGGTTGTATAGATGTCTATAAAAGACTAATTCCACCAATAACCAGATTCATTCGATTCCATTCCAAATCATTCCTGTTTTCCTTCTATGCACAAGAAGTAAAACAGGATATTATCATTCTGTTTTATTGTTATTTGTCATTGGCTTAATTGTATGCGTGCAAAACACATCAAGTGTCTTCATTGTATCCTGAAGGAAATTCGCCAAGACCCATTTGCAACCAGTGATTGGAAAAACTGGTGGGGCGAATTAAGCCTAAAACGCCTTAAAGAGTCTGCGCTTAAGTTTTTCTGTTGTTTCAAAGTTTCTTCACCAAAGGTCTTCTCCAATTCTTATCAAGAAGCCATCTTCACCAGCAATCACCACCAACAGTGTTAGTGTCAATGGCAATACTAGCATTAGTATTGTCTGTATTACCATTCAACATGGATGTTCAAAGGGGGCAGAGGATGATAGTAAAAACCATTGTGACACGTTCAGCATACATATAATGACTATATGCACAAAGACTTGTGCGTCTTATCTATGAGCCTATAAAAGTGAGACTAAGACTAAAAGATGGTTGAATATCTACTTTAGCTTACTAGAAAATTTTCTTAACTTCAGAATATTAACTACTGAATGCAGTAAGGCATGGCTCCAAGAGAGAAACGAGTCCAGGTGAAGAGCGGTAACAACTAACAAGTAGGAGAGAAGTGGTTTTTGGAAGCAGGCTCAGGAGAAGCCTGTAGACTTGGTGAAATTTGCTCTTGAATATTCAACTACTTTAACCCATAAAAGTGAGACTAAGACTAAATGTGGTATTTTGATGGGTTTTCTTGATCCTTTGTTTGACTATGATGGTGCACTTAGCCAAGGTGGCAGTCAGCACTGACTTCCATGTAGGATCGAAAACTTAGGGTCTAAACACCATTATTAAACCAAGCCCTCCAAAATGAAAAGTAAAAAATAAAAACCAATTCTCAAACCCCACAGAAGTGAATATAATTAAACACTTCAATGCAAGACAGCAAGAAAGATAAAGAAAACGGAGACAGTCTGATTTTAATGCATGCATTATTTGAAGTTTCACACTGGCTTGAAATAGCTTAAAGTGAGTAGCTGTAAACATTTTTTGATTCAGTACTATTTTCTGCATTGTGCTGCCCAGTGATGTTTAGGTCAGTTCCTCAACAACCATGTTAGTTAATTTTTTAACCTGAATGAAATAGACTGATCAGTTTTTCTAGTCTGACACATTAGCCTCCAAATTTCTACCATTAAATGGCACAAAGTAAAAGAAATGTCTTACTCCTTGAGCACCTAAGAATCTTCTTTGTTTACCTAGTTTCCTTGGGAACTAGAACTTTTTATGAGAATTTAATCAATGATGTAATCATATATATTGAATAAATGAAATTCAGGGGAAAGAAATAAAACATAATAAAGAAGAATTCACGCAATTTAGATGTGTTCCATTTTCTAAATACCGAAAAGGATATAATCTATGACAAATTCTTTGTCCTGAAAAAAATTATTAGAAGATAAAGAAAGGATAAACAGTGAAAGGCAGGATCATCTATATTACAAAGAAGCAGAAGAGGGGTTAAACAAGCAAGTGAACCATGCATAAAAATAGACTCTGATCACAAGCATGGGCCTCTGACCATGCAGGCCATACACTCAAGGCAGGCAATTATGAATTCAATGCATGTTAACCACATCAAGGCTTAACAAACTAATTGATCCAGTAACAAACCTAAAAATCCAGTTAGCCAGCATAAAGCACCAGCTTTAGCATAATTTTTCCCATGTCTGAATATTTTTATGCAGTACTGGAGAACTTAGCTTGAAATTCCTTGTCTAAAATAGCAAGAATTAGGATAAAGTTTAGAACATCCTCATTACAATTGAATCCTTTGTTTGACACAACGATGTAAATAGCATTCAAGATCATCAAATTCCTCATTCCTCATTCACAGACAAAAACAATAATTTGCATCCTTCAACAACATTCTCTTGAACTCCTGGATTCCTCAACCATACAAAGTTATCAAATTATTAAGGGTGAGTATGAAGAAATGAATCCAGTTAGCCAGCATAAAGCACCAGCTTTAGCATAATTTTTCCCAGGTCTGAATATTTTTATGCAGTACTGGAGAACTTAGTTTGAAATTCCTTGTCTAAAATAGCAAGAATTAGGATAAAGTTTAGAACATCCTCATTACAGTTGAATCCTTTGTTTGACACAACGATGTAAATAGCATTCAAGATCATCAAATTCCTCATTCCTCATTCACAGACAAAAACAATAATTTGCATCCTTCAAACAACTTTCTCTTGAACTCCTGGATTTCTCAACCATACAAAGTTATCAAATTATTAAGGGTGAGTATGAAGAAATGAACTGCCTTCCAAAGGTAACTCAAATATAACGCTCACCGATTTCATATCAACTAATAAAAGCATGACAATAAGGTTCATCATGTAACACAATTGATACCCTCGCTAGAAAATGGGACACCAATACAGACACAAGCTTATTATGAATATATGTAGGCAAAAAATTTAGAAGACAAGCATTTTTAACGAATAATATTGCCAGAGCAAATCAGGAACAACCAGAAGCACACAGGACAAGGTCCATGTGAAAAATACTGGGACACTAGGACTAGCCCAAACCAAGTACACAACAGTGACAAACAAGTACTAAAATTCTATCAACAGATACCCAAAAACAAAGTCCAGTACTGTTAAAGCACTGCCTTCATTCCACAAAATGAACAGTTTTCACAGTAAAGACAACATCTATGCCACTTAACCCACTCCTACCTTCAGAAGCAACACAAAACACTCAGCCCAAAAGAAGAGAATATATTGTTTCTTATGGCACAAATTACATCCTAGAAGGTTATTTCCCTTTAGCAAACACTTGGCATATGCATCCCAATCAGTGTGTGTGTGTGTGTTTAGGCCAGTGCCATGATGCATCCTGGCTAAAAAACATCCATATTTCCCTATTATGCTATTGATGACTTTATCTCCAAAGAGGCCTCTTTAGTTAGTCTATCAACACAAAACCACAATCAAGTTACCAGGTGTTGTTCTGTTTAGTTTTAAGTTTTACCAACTTCCTTAAATATGTCCACGTCTGTCAAAAGGGACAATGAAATAGCTCAGAGTCAAGAGAGAGAGAGACAGAGAGAGAGAGAGAGAGAGAGAGAGAGAGATTACTGACATTCATCCTGGAAAGAATCCACTGATGGCGAGACTGAGCGTTTAAGCCAACAACAGTGCGAGATGGGTAGCGGATTATAGTGCAGAAAAGCCAAAGGTTATAAATTCCCAAGACCAAGAGACCCAGAGGCACCAGTACATAATCCAGGCACCGCTCTTCCATCTTCAAATGTTCAAACTTCAAACTTTACCTTTCAGCTGTCTTCTCTGTCAGCACTCAGTACTCTCAGATAACTATAACATGGTACTTAACATCTGCCATGTTAGAAATTGGAATTAATTACACGATCTTGATTCCTGTCACATGTACTAACAACCTTGTCTTGCCTTTACCTGTTGACCCGGAGAGTGACAATTCATGTCGGCTTCGCTGCTCACAAATACTTCTTTTTTTTTTTTTTCGGAAGTGTTCGAATTACGTTTTTTTTCACAAATATGTCTGAGACTATGACTATGGTTGTTGCCAAGAAAGGAGGATTAGGTTAATATACAATTAAAACGGTTTAAGTGATATTTAATTATGCAAAATCTGTCCCTTGATAAAATACTTACGTGAGAGAATCTAAATTTGACATAAAAAAAATGTTTTTTTTTTAATTTTTTACCAAATATTCCTGCACCATATGATGGGATTACCTTATCCCGTTTATTTCCTTCTAGTTAGAGTTTTGTCACCTTCTTTGTACCAAACACAAAAAGATGAAAACAAAAAATTACCCAAACTAAACATATCTCTAAGATGTTAATTATGTGTAAACATGTATTGTATTTTGAGACTTATAAGAATCTTAAGGTCTGTTGAGATAATATCTTTTGTTTCATTTTCTAATTTTATTTTTTAAAAATAACTTTCATTTTTAAATTTTTAAATTTTACAAAATATGTTTGGTTGATATAATTTTTAGTATAATTATAAAATTACCATCACATTTTCAACTTCCTGTTTCCAACAAGGATTTGTTATTTTCAGACTTAATCTTATTTTAAAAAATATTTTCTAAAAAACATTTTCCATAAACATAACCAGTTGTTTTTTCAAACATATTTGCTATTTTAAATTAAAATAAAAATAAGAAATCCCAAACAAATCAAGCTCTTAGATGCTTGGACATTATGCTTAATTATATTTTGTAAATTACTAATTTTACCCCTCCTTAATTTTCTTTCTTTTTATAAATACACATTTACCTTTATCAATTTTACTCTCTCGTTAATTTATAAAATATTAAAATGAATTTTATATAATAACAAGATAAATTGTGAGTAATAATACATTATTGTTATTACTTACACACATGATTATTATACTCGAAACAATGATTGTCCTTTTATTTTTGTTTGACTTTTTCTTTCAGTTTTCCTGCTCGTGCTTTCCCCAAACTCCTTCACTGTTGGGTCGCACAGCAAACTAGCATTCTTTCAGGATTTTGACCAAATTTTAAGTGAGAGATTAGTTCACTACAAAGAATCAAAAGAATATAAAAGATCCCAACATGTTGGGCAGGCAGTAGAAAATAGACTTCAGAAAAGTCATCAAAATCTGTTTTTCTCCCGTTGGTATTCAGCATCTTCTCATGTACATATAAGTGAAAATTGATGGCTTTTCTAGCTCGGGTTTATTTACTGCATCAATATTGTTACAGAACAGAAAGAAAGAAAGAACTAGAAATGACCATTTTCCAGGCCAACTTATCTGCATGCTGCATCTTAAGCCTTGAAGTGTCTAGGAACTTCTGTCAGCAGCTTTCCCTAAGGAGGTGAAGTTCAACCTGAAAATAAGAAGGAAAATGAAGGGTCGACCAACCAAATTTGACACAGCTTAACCAAAACATCGACTCCAAAATAACTCCCTGGTCAAGTGCAACAATATGGGAATCGTACAATGTTCAACAACTAAATGTTGTTTACCTGATAAGAGGCTTCCGCTGTGGTACAGGTGCAGGAGTCCCACTTAAGAATGGTGCTGTCAGTTCAGCAGGCTTTGCCAGATATAAAAAGAAAAAAGGGAAAGAGAGACAAGGGTGAAAAAAAAAACACCAAAGAAATAGTCAGAACTGCTTCAATTTCTTAATGCTATTGCATGGCAAAACAACCTTGTAATTTTCACAGAATGCCACTGAAATGAAAGTGATAGGTCAAAGAATATGCAACACAAGAAATGGAATAAGAAGCGACAGGAAGAAATGCAAATTCAAAAGCCTAATCTAAGAATATATGAAAGTAGAACCTGCCAGCTTCATATGACACACTATATGGACACCAGATAACCTCATCATATACTTGTATACTAATATATTGCCAATTTCTAACCATATTTGTTCCAACATTATTGGAGAAAATTATGCTAACCAAATTCTATCTAAAATATAATAATAAGAAAAACAAATGAAACCACCAACGGCAAGAAGCAGCCAGCATGCATTAACACACAGACACACATGCATACATAGAGGTAGAGATTAAAAATAAGTATAGCAAATTTAACAGTTATATAGCTCATATACAGATTTGACCGAGGTTTAAGCAATTTTAGCACAGCAGACTATTCACAAGCAATCTATGATTGACAATTGTCGCAGAACATTTTATTAAAGAACATGATAGTAAAAATCTTCCATATTTAAGCCAAAATAAGAGGTTAACCTCAAGCTCCTCCAAGCCTCCATTAGAGCATAAACGAGCTGAACAAGTGGATTCCATTTTAGAAATAACTGGCTCTTCTGCCATTGCAGATTTTGAGTTTGAAGAGTCCAAGCTGCTGTTTTTCATGTTCTGACCATGATCTTTGACTTGATTTCTATACTCAATATCATCTTCAAGCTCATCAGGTTCTTCTGAAAAGGCTTGATGCACATCATACGGACCAGACATAATCTTCTCAATGGCTAGCTTTTCTGCTTCTTTAGATCTGGATATATCAGTAGAAGCAGGTATAGGCTTGACTTGTTGGTTGCTTCTCACTGATCCATTGGTCTCACTATCCCCAGAAGGAATCTCCCCTGAAGATTTCAGATGAGGTTTCTCACTCTTTTGTTCGCTCATATTGCTGAATTCTGAATCATCACATTTCATAGAACAAGAACTAGAAGGGCTAATAGGAGTTCTATCTTCGTCCCTGCTGGAGGGAGGTAAAGATGCAAAGGACTTAGAATTTCTCAAGTTATTATCCATGCTATCATCTGCTTGCTTTCTCTTCCTTCCATCATCTGCTCCAAATACAACTGCTTTACCTCCTTGAGATTTTTTCATTTGACCCTGGCCAGAAACCTTTAATTCTGAACTCCGTTTACTCTCCCAAGTTACTTTAGACGGGCGAGAAGGTCTAACCCCACAAGGAAATACGAAGTTAGGTATATTACGGCGTTTCACATGGGACACATGAATATCCATTCCAGGTTTCCATAGAGTGTACACGTTGACAGAATGCTTAAATTCTTCAACAGTTAGCCTTATATCAAAGTGTTCACCTTCATTCACTGAAACTCCTTGCTTACGTTGCAGACCCATGAAGTAACAGAAGTGGAAAGCTCTAGATTTATCTGAAAAGTCACCAGGATGCGGATGGCATTGAAGCATGCCATAAGTGTGTGCCTCTCAATCTAGATGTTTAAAGGATAACCAAATTAGGTTATATATGGACAAAGAAGGGAAAGTATACACAAAATCACATCCCCACCCCCACCCCCCCCAAGAAAAAAAAAAGAAAGAAAGTAAATAGAAGGGGAGGTAAGATAGGAAACAAATTTAACAAGTAATAACAAACAATGAAAAATTATACAGTATTATACCTTCAATGTCAACTGTCGCAGGCGAGACTCAACCCAACCTTTCCATTTTCTCAGATCGTCAGCATTCTCTGCTGTAATGTCTATCTGCAGATAATTCTTGTAAGCTTCAAAAAAGGGATAAGGCTCAAAAAGAGTATCCCAATCAGCCTTGCTAGCCTCCATGGCCTACAAATACCAGAAACATCAATTTTATGCAACTTAAATATCACAATAAGAAAATATAAATATAATTAGCAAAAATCATAGCCAGACATATCAAACTTAAGCAAATGATCCATCCCACAAGAAATCCTGAAATTGTTCCTATCCTGATAATGGTATTCAATCCCTTTTATGAAAACTTCAACGGACCCACAATCAAGCCTTATCCCACTAGGTGAGATCAGCTACATAGATCAATCACTTAAAAACTTCAAAAACGATAGAAGTATTTCATTTTGGTAGAAAACTAAAACCAACTAATACCTACAATTACCCAATTGCTGTCATCTAACACACAAAATAACTTGCCTTCTGGGCCAGGTTTCTTACGTTGAAGTTCAAAAAAACAGAAGAAGAACAAAGTTGTTACAGATCACAGAAGGCCAGAGTTTACTAAACATGACTTATATCTAGCTTACATTTCTAACAAAACTTCAATATACTGTCCCACTTCCATGGGAACTCCAACTTGAAGGCCCCATGTCAAATCAACTTGGGGCAGTGCACCGTTAATGGGATGAAACAAAAGAAAAAAGGGAACCTTGAACCAAAAAATGTTCCCATTTTCAAACTTCATACTGAACAATACAGCTTGATCAAGACTATTCCTAGAATTTGCCAAAAAAGAAATGAAAAGAAAAACATTTCTGTGACCATTGTGTCATACCTCACATATTTCACTTCCCCTCTGAAACTCCTCTGACATAATACGCAATGTACTTGATGACACATTGTAGCTAGAGTTCATGCATGGATAAGCCGGAGTAATTATAGGCATTAGATGGAACCTATCCTTGGGATTTCTTCTAGGATCCCAAATTTGAAGTCCAAGAGATCCTTCTTCAATAGCACAAAGCATGACTGGATTTGGCCAACGCCACTGAGTATATACCCTAAAGAATCGAGACACTAACATATTAGGCAGTGCATTAGGATATAGCTGGCATATTCGAGCAACAAGCAATGCCCAGTTTATACCACCCAGAAAACCTGAAACCTGCCCATGAAATAGCAAGAAGATGCATTAGGTAAATCAGAAGAACATAACAAATAAAAGTGAACAAGTAGCAAACAAGCCATCCTGTGCAGGAGCTTTGCCATACATTTGAATAAACACCACGACGCTTTGCCCAAAACCTCATACATCTCAATGTTGTGCGAAAGTTCTGCATTTCAGAAACAGAAATACAATCAACGATAGGAACGCCACAGTAAAGCTCAACATAAAAATCTATGTGTGTCTTATATCCACCACCTGAATATTTGGCAACCAGACGCAGGATTTGATCAGTTACTCTACAACCATTGAGACTACGAACAGTTTGTTCATCTGCATTTTGTAATATTGACTCCTGTGATATATCTAGGTCCTGCCCAACAAAATACAGTATGGTAAATAAAAGGCAAAATACAATTTACACTTTAGATTGAAGTAGCATGCACACAACACACATGGGGGAAGGGAGATGTGTGTCACATATCTAGAAGGTTCATTTTCAAAGGTGACAAATGGAACAACTTCAACCGATTAGTAAAATGTTCTATGATTAAGTCACACATTTAATGGCTTCCTCCCTACCACTGACCAAGGACCTACCAATCTTAAATCCAGTAACAGTTCAGAGACCAAAATAGGATGCTGTTAAAATGCCATCTAAAACACTAAGGATCTCTCACATTATCTAATCTTCCATTTCAAACTCTCGGGAAAACCACATATCCAGTTCAGCCCAAATTTCGTATAAGGAGCATCACCTGACAGACAATTATTTTTATGTCCTCCATAGTAGTTGCACAGTAGATTTGATTCCATCTATGATGATGAGCACAATTATTTATGAATTATGAAGCATTATTTACATTTATAGAAATAAGTGGCTGTATTCACACTTCCATTTCTATCGTTCCAACTACAGCTCTCTTCTTTTTAAGAGGTGTACCATTAAAAGAAAATGGCAGTTTTGGCCCTTGCTTCAGAACCTCTCCAGATACAGCGATATACAGAAATTTTCAATGCAGATCAGGATGTTTAACTCATTAGTAAATTTTGATATATGGCTTCAAATGTCTTGAGATGAAAAAAAGAAACTTCTAGAACTGCATATGCTTAAATTTATCCCCTCAACAACATTTGTCTGAATATATGGAAAAATTCCCAGATGCAATGCTTAGAGCACGCATATGCTGATCTGCATGCATGCAAAGCATGGAAGCAAATAAACACAATGAGTTATCTATCACATATAAAACTTCACCTTCCTACAATGGTTATTAAGTATTTAAATGATTTCTTTACGGCACCCAATTGTTATGAATCTGCAATGCTGAATATATATAGCTTGTAACATTCAATTTATTGAAACATGCATGTGAATATGTGATGATGTACAAGATCTAACCCTTCTAGCTATGTGTAATCAAATACGGGGTCTTCCAAATTTTGAAGACAGTATAAGTACTAGCTATGAATGTATAGAAAAGTTCACTAAGCATATCCTATATAATAATTCAACAGAAAAGGGTTTTGCAATATAGTAACTCAAGCCAAACGTCTTCCACCAACAGAAATCGGTCCACATGACCTCAGCACTTCATGCACTTTAATATGGTTCTATGTAATGTCGTAGAAAACTGCTTCATATTACAACTCCTGGGAAGTAGATAAATTACAGAGAGAGAGAGAAGACAAATAACAGGAACAAAGGAACAAGAATTGTACCCAAAACATCATTTATTTTTGCATAAATCACTTACTTCAGGAATAACCCACAAAGCCAATTTTGCATAAAGGAGATCTATAGAAACTCCATTAAACTTGAATTTCATCACAGGAACGTGAGCATCAGCCACAGGGTGCAATTCTGTTACTTCCGGCATTTCAGATAGCATGTTATGTAGCTCACCAAAGAAATCGTCCTACGGCCAATTTAAATAACAATTTTAGCAGACAAGAGATATGATCTGAAAATACTATATTTGCACTATGAAACAGTAAGAATTATCATACTTCTCTGGTTGCATGTCTAGGTCCCACACAAAGAGTGTCAATATCAGCTCCAGGGCCATGCACCTACAAGATTTGGAGAGGAAATTTTAGTAAAATAATAAAACCAACAAAAAAAAATTCATTGCAATAAATATATTGGAGCTCATAGACAATAATCTCAGGTTTTGGTCCTAGTTTCAATACTGCTGCTTTGGTTTTGTGGAATAAATGATATGTAGAAGAGTTGATAGTTGAAAAAAATGAATGCTTGAGGTGATTGAAAGTTTAACAAGGACCCATGGGGATGACTTCAGCTGATTATTCTTCAAATTTCTTGATGCTCTGCCTTTCATTGTAGGGAGGTTCAGGTTTTCCCTGCTACGTTAGAAGAGTTCCTCTCTATCCATTATCAATATCAAGGTTTTGGGACATGCAAGGATAAAAAAAAGCTCAATGGAATTGTGCATGTTTTGCTGGTGTTGGTGTCTTTGGCTGGATATAATGAATGCCAGAGATTATGAACAAAATTTTCAGCCATTATATCTCCTGTGTGACAGATTCTTGTTTTTTGGCTTCATTATGGGTCAAATCTAGTGGTTTCTTTTAGGAAGTTTCTTTATCTTTTTTATTTTTTGTAAAGGGATGGCACTGCTTTTTTTTTTAGCTGATGTATTCCTTTTATTGTTTCTTTTTGCTCTCAGTCCTTTGATGCTTTTGAAGGCATACCATATCCTCCCCCCTTGTACTCTCTTCTTTCTAACAGGATTTTTTTTCACCTCTCCCTCTCTTTTTTCTCTTGTTTTCTTTTATTTTGTCTTCTGGTATCATACCTAGGTTTCTGCCATTGCAATTTTCAATTAACCCTGCCTTAAAATCAAGTCATTAGAATTATCTAATAAGCACTACAATAAATTTTTATCTAACTTAAATAAATGCTGCTTGCAAACAAACATGCACTCTTAATCAGGAAATGCAAAAAGGAGTAATGGATTTATCATTCTTCGTTAATTCACCATCCCAGCTCATTTCTGAGTCTAACAAAATAAAAAAAGAAGATAAACAGGTCATCTCAATAAAATAGATTATCAATACTGCAATAGAAAACAGTCTTCAGCAAAAATCAGACAACAAAAAACCAATCAATTCATGCAACTTATTCGGCTATTCTCTTCCCCCAAGGATACATATTCAAAATACATCAAATTCAACCATAAATTTCACACAAATTCCAATCAAATATATAAATATATACGTGTGTGTGTGGAAACGATAAAGATTTGGAAGATAAGAACAGCTCCATACCCCTAGCCGATAGGAGCCAAAGGTGAAAATCTTGGCATTTGCTTCTTGCACCAGTTGTTCATTGAGTCCCTTTGCACGGCTAACAGTTTTCACCCAAATCTTCACAATCTAATTCATATTACAACAGCACAAACAAATTCACTTGGAGCTCCACAACATTTCCAAGATGATATGCAATAAAAATTTGAAAGTGTGAATTAGACAAGTATGAAGTACTCAGCTCAAGAACATTTCCCAGATGCTATATTCTTTTCTTTCTCTTAGTTTCCTTGGGAATCATACAGACTAAATACGTGCAATCAATAAAATAAGTTCAACCTGGTCTAGCCTTGCCAAGCACTTCCTCCCTACCCACTGCTTCTTGCTGACTCTCATACAATCCAGCATCTTGCAAGTACTGAACACCCAGAATCCAAATTCAGCACAATAACACTTCGAAAAGCTCAAAAATCAACAAGAATTCACAATAAAGTGCAAACAGAACCTTCTCAAGTTCACGGGTCTTGATTCACATCATACTCAGTTGGTCCACCCAATGAAATGGGCTCGGTTATGCCTAATCGTTGCTGGCAATTTTTGCGATTGCTCAATACGGGGCTCCCCATGAATAAATTGATACAATTTTTCTCTTTTTTTTTTCCTTTTATTATGGTATAATATCTTTTGTTCTTATGATAGGGAAATTTGAGAGTGATTTATTGATGATATTTTTTACAGTCTTTTCCCAAGAAAATCAAATAAAACAAGATGATTACAAAAATAAAGAAATATTCTACTCACATAATCCGTAGATTCGTCAATTGTTTGATCTGTTAAAGATATGGCTGAGGGAGGGAGGGGAAACAAATTCTAATGCGTAGATAATTTTGTCTGAGTCTCTCGAAAGGTAAGCATTTACAATAAGAGAGGGAACACCTATATAAAATAAAAATTAAGCGAGACTGAACATTGGTTTTCATGTAACAAAAAATATATGATGCACAATAACGAGAGTAAAAAAGCTAGTTTTTGGGCTTCTCTAATTTGAGAAACAAACCGTACCCTAGACCAATTCTACGATCATTATTTCTCGCACCCGTGTTAAAATCAATATTATGTTAAAACCTAACCGAGAATCACCTGGCACGCACGCATAGAAGTCAGGAAAGGACGTAGCGCGAGCTCTCTGATAGGAAATCTCTCTTTTTTGTGGGTGTACACTCTTCAGCTGCTGCACCGTGGTTGAAACACCTCCCAGACTAACATTGACACATACTAATGAGATAAAGTCCTTTGAAGATTAGTAATTAAACTGTACCTAACAATACAAAACTGGGACATAGTCAAAGCATTGAATGGAGAGAGCAATTAGAACATAGAGCGAAAGCTGTCCAGAAGGATATAGAGAGACTCCATTGGGTTATCATATAAGTACTGCACCTGACAAAGAGAGAAACCAGCATGGTGGTAATCTGGAGAAAAGAGAGAAAGAGTGCCTTTACGGAAAGAAGAGGAAAAGAGAAAACATGGGGAATTTGGTTTTGGTATACGAGCAATTTTGGGAAATCCGCTGTGAGCAATATCATTACAATATTTCTCGCTATAGCTTACGATCAATGATCAGCGAGCGAAAAGAAGACAAACTCTATTAAGAATGAAAGAAAACGAATAAATCACATCCTAACATAAAGATCTCTCTCTCATCATTACATCAATTCTTAACACGTTTCTATTTTTGATTTGAATATATTATTAAGAATATTTTGTAATCGGGCTAGTCCTCTTTCGAGTACGTTGCTCTGTGTAAGATAGGAAAGATTTTTTTATTTTAAATAGTATTTAAACGTCATGGAGTTTAGCTATCTACTTATATTCAATAGATTATCAAATATTATATAGCAGTATGTTTAAATAGACAATTATTCATTTTAAATATAACAATGATATTTTTTCTTGTATGAATAGATCTATGTATCTCACTAAATTTTTAGAGACGAGATTTTTGATGCCCTAGTCGTCATCGCACGAACCTCGCTGATCATCTTTTTCTTCTATAAGTCAGACATCAAATTTAAAAACATTCCCAGTTTCCAAGTTCCTAGCTAAATTCAAGAGTTTTAAATCCAGAACAGAATAAAGTATGGTTAACCGAGAATATACAAGGGTACTCCCTCTACTGATAACGAGAGTCAAGAATGTTATCTCTGCATATCGAGTATAAATTTATTTTATCTTATATTTTTACTAAATTGCACCATATGTCGTGTTATTGTAGGAGTAACTGCCAACTCACCCACTTGTATCTCACATAACTCAACAATATAGACGTTTTCAACTCTTGTACAGAAAGTTCTTCACCCGAGTCTCTCTAGTGAGATAAAACAAAATTTATACACAAGCTAATTTAATCATTGAGAAATAAATTTTAAATTAGACCGATTATATCCACTCTATTATTTTTACTCTATCATAGCGACTACTCTTTCAATCATCCATGCCGACTATCATCCATACAGAGTAATTCATCACAGCTAAGTGATTACCAGCCTTCACGCTCTCCATATGGGCTGACTCGGCATAAGCCTTTTCCTTCCTCTCATGCTTTCGCCTTGAACTCTTGTGTCTTCTAATACATCTCTAAGGATAATAAATGAGGCCAAAGATATCTCAAATAAGTAAAATTGGAAATAAAAATTACATGTTATAAGTTTAATATCGAAGAAGAAAATGAATTTTAGTGATCCTATGATTTCTTTTGTCTTATAATTAAAGGTAAGGTCAAAATAATTAAGAACATCACACGCGGGAAAGTCCCCTGTCGCTGCTACTTCCTAAAGCTTTCGTTCTGCTCATTTTATCTCTTTTTTGTTCTTAATAACTCTTCTACTTAATATATATTAACACACACTTTGTATATATCCTATCTTCCTACTCACATATTCACTACTAGGGACAAAAGTGAGACACAGTGCAAGGAGTCCACAACTATTGTTCAAAATAGACTAAGATAATATCCATATCAAAGAAGTAACAGAGAAGTAGAGTTATACTCTTTTATTATGTATTCGATATATATGTACATATAAGTGGCCAACCCTATAAGAACCTCAATATAACCTTGTCTAGTCTTGCACAGAGGGTAAACAAACCATCGAAACAAGGTGTAACCTTGAGTTAAATAATTAATATGTTGAACAACAACTATTCTCCTCATTTGATCGTTTTTTTGTTTATAGCATATCCCATAAAAGAGTCAAATATTTAGAGAATGTTGAGAGACATTTGTGATTCTAAGTAAAAATTCGGTTCCAGCTGCTAGAATTTTAAATACGGTATTTTGCAGCGCACTAATAGGGGTATGGTACACGAGGTTGTAGATAAATAGAATGGGGAAATCATCCTTGAAAGTCTCTCCTATTTGTGAATGTTCGCTCAGAAACATAGATAAAGAACACAAGAAGCTATTCAAGGGAGAACCTAAATTTCTCCTATTGCTGCCACATCCAATTGGGTGTGTGACTTATTTGGGGGGAACTCAAAATGTTTGTCAAAGTTACAAATACACACCTTTTTTAAGCACTACTATTTATTATTCTTATATATCGTGCTAAAGGTAATCGTAATATTTGCTCTTCTTCTTGAGAGAATTTAAAAGGAATATTTCAAGGAAGTTTAAAAAATATATGCATAGTATCCAAGCATCACATTTCATTATTTTAATAAGTCTGCAACTACTCCAATTTAAGGATCAAATTCCGTGATTGGGTCTAGTTTAGTTTTATTATAAGTCTCATTTCACAAATCGAAAGAACAAATGTATCATTGTTCTTCCTACTCTTCTCTTTATATCTTCTATATGTTTGCCATTTTGAATTGCTTGAGAACTCTTTTGTGTGAGCTTTATGTTTTGGTCTTACAGATTGTAATGAAAAGAAGAACCTTATTCTAAACTAATTAGTAGATGCTCTCATGCTGAAAGAGAGGTTCATAGTAAAAGACCATTCCAGAAAAGCGCAAATTTAGCCAGCTTGTAGTAAGGACCATATGTTGATCAAAAATGAACTAGCTAAATATATAGCTTACTAAGATAATAACATAGTGTTTTGATTAACTTTTGTAGGAATAACACCTCTTGTTTTTAAAAGAAAGACTTGTGTCTCAAGATATGGAGCTTTTTTAAAGACATGCCTGAGTACACTACTAATCCGCTTTAGAATTTTTTTGTTTCAAATACTGGTCATTGTTGTGGATATATTGACAAACCAGATGGAACTACTAAGTTAAGTCTTTATATTTATATATACTATTATTAGTCAACTTTTATCGCTCGCTATGTCGAATGCGATAATCTAGTAGTATATGTCCAGTTAGGGCAATTTGGATATGTGAAGAGCGAAAGCAATAAGTAACAATTCAAGTATATAAGTAGAAATGACATACACAAATCATACTAGTTTCTATATTGTGAGCAACGAAGACTTATAATTTTTATATATTACAAGGACCTATTTCACCATCAAATTATGTATATATATTTCTTATTATCACACAATTTATTAAGTGAGCTGAAATTGGGAATGTGGGAACCCCTGAGAAGAGATGATTGAAAGTCTTTTCTAAGAGCAAGAGGGTATATGCCACATAGGAATAAATTTATATCATAATTTGTTACAAATTAATATGGAAAAAAAGAATGTTTAATTATATATATGTAAGTCAATAATGGATTTACCTTTATATATAATAGTTCTTTTGTATGTGAGAGTAGATATGGGGACATATAAAACAAGCTCGCTAGATAGTGTGCAGATGAATGCGAATGACGTGTCTTTTGGACTTTTGGCTGCCCAAAATGCCACCCAAAATAGTAAAAGACATAAGAATACCACACTGACAGGATGAATTGCATGCTAAGTGATAAATTAATCTGGGCATTGAGACAGTAAACCACGTGGTCCTCCTAAGGTTGGATTGGTTTTTATTTTTACTCTGTGAATAAAGACTATTTACTGTTCCTCAATATTATTTATTTATTTGTTTATTTTATTTTGTTCCGATATATTATAAATATTTAATATTTATGAATAGAGAATAATATATAGAATTAATGTAGTTGTAACTCTATTATAAATTTCAATCTTGTCATATAACAAATAAGAATCGAGAATATTGACTTTATATTTGTCTATTTTATAGTGACATGGTTAATTTATTAATAAGTGTGAGATTAGATATAATTAAGTGCTACGTATATAATTTTATAAAATATATGTTATAAAGATTGTAAGCAAATTCTTATTATGTCCTTTTTTTTCGCGATTTGTATTGATTAGTCATTAATCGGATTCTTGATATGGACAATCTGAGAGAAACATTTGTAGACCAAAATCCATTAGGATAGAAATTCGCGCGACTATCTTCAATGATAGTAGAGTGCATTTACCAATTGTATTATTAAAATCACAGACGGTTACTTAAAGAAATGAGAACGTTTTAAAGGTAATCATAGAAGACATTCACTTTGAGCTGTACTATCTGGCAAAACATTTAATATATCATGATCTTGTCAAAAAGAGTACAATATTCGTCACTCCTCAAAGGAATAACACAGTATGCCTCTCCCTCTTCTATCAATTGTAAGAAGTTCTTCTTTCCAACGCTCACCTAAAAGAAGAATTGATGACAAGAATCAATACGCATCTTTGTAAAGATTTATTTCGCAGTCCTAAGTATCACATAGGCGTACTGTGTGAAAGAAGTAATGTCTTCCAACAGAAAACTACACCATACTCTTAGTACGATGCACAAATCTCAATGAGAAATATAGGCACGACCAATAACACTAAATTATTCACATCAACAATGAGCTCCAAGACCCGCTTAGGTTACCACTCTTGTAGTGCTACACTTTATAATACACAGAACACACAATGGAGAGAAGGATGTTTCAAGCTCTCTTAGCACCAATTTTAGCGTTATAGACGCATAATCACGAAGAAGTCTCCTTGTTATCGAGATTGTTCTCTAGTAATTCTTTATCGGCAATTTGACTCCCCACTTAGAAGCTTCATCAATTGAAAATAGGATGCGTCCATTCAGTAATAAAATAGTCATATGATGCACTGTATGGGACTCATCAAAATATTTAAGCTAAGCAGAATGTTAGATCGTGCCCATTATGCTAGATAGTTGGAATCGAGTAAGAAGTCTATATATAGCAGACCAAGTCAAAACCTATTGAGACCCAACACTTTGTATAGAAATAATCTCATGCTTCAACAAATAGTAGATTTCTGATCATAAATCTTCACTCTTTGGGTGGCACTCAATCAAGCCTAGAGATCCTTGTATAAACTAAGTTATGCAGCGCATTTGTAGATCTCAGCGAGAGCGAAAAAGCATGGCCGATCACTTTGTGAGGCAAGAATGAGATGACTTGATGACATAGTATGTACTAATAGGACAGAAATTCGCCTCCAACACATTGAGAATCTTGCCTAGAAAATGAAGCTTGCTGGAACAGTGTGTTAGCACTCTACTACATTTTATATTATCAAGACTAACTACTATTATGCAGAATCTGGAGTAAAGAGACGTAGTTAGTGACACTCTCAAACGACAGAATTCACAGAGATTCTGATATCTAAAAAGATATCTATGATTTTTAATACTACTATATATCACAACCCCTCAAAAAACATGATATCTATCTCATATATATTGATTAAGACGTAAACTACTGGAAGAGCACAGACCTATGAGAGCATATCTTCAGAAAAAGTATATCTAAATGGGTAAACTCCGCACATACGAACCATTGTATATAAACTACTTAGGCTAATTATAATGCAGGGATAATACTCACCATTCGTATATTATAATTGCTCTACTAGTATCTATCAGCACTCTCATGTAAGATTGCATAAAAGCCAATGATTAAGATTTTGAGAAAAAGGTAGAGGACCTGATTGCACCAATTATATAGTTGAAAAATAAGTAAATAATCAGTATATGATTATTGAAGATTATTTACATAAATTGTATAAAATAGTAGTCTATACCTATCTAGTCATTGGATTATAAGA
Source organism: Castanospermum australe (assembly GCA_019955255.1). Lineage (NCBI taxonomy): Eukaryota > Viridiplantae > Streptophyta > Magnoliopsida > Fabales > Fabaceae > Castanospermum > Castanospermum australe. The sequence continues at coordinate 239,753 of NSJW01000876.1, read as the reverse complement.
TTGTTAACAGATAATAGGAGTAATATTTATGAAATTTATCAACTAGTGAAAAATGTTGCGGATAGAAGTAGCAAAAAACTACCATATGGAGTAACTCTACTTCAAATGACAAATCTCTTCATGCTCAGACTACTGGGATTCTAGAATTATCTACTTATAATTCAAGATCGCACAGTGCGGGCAAAAATACAAATGAAAAGAGCTTTAAGAGAGATTTGAATATTGAATAGATGTATGAAGTTGTCAACGCCTCGCGAGGATCCTCATCATAAATTTGTGAAAATTAGACAATCACTTTCTGAAACAGCGAGAGGAACACTCACTTAGACCAATATAGAAATGTTATGTTAGAATTAGGTGTGGGAAGAATTTCTTGTCGTTAATGGGCCGTATGTGTGGTGAATCAAGTAAACGCACAGGCATAGACTAAGGTTATTTTTGCTCTAGTCGCGGTTTAGTCAGAAAGATACTAGGGATATAAGTGAAGGGCATATTGCTGGAAAGATTTAGCGAGAGCAGAGACTAACTGACCCTGCATACGTCATTTCTGTCAGTTAGATGAGCTGTTTTTATGTTGGAGAGTTATTAGTAACCTCAAACCTTGTAGTGTTCTCCTGTTATAAAGTAGAATAGTAGTGTTTTAAAAAATCTAATTTGTAAAAGCTTTACAGCATGTGTTTAAGCTCATTTAATATAAATTAACGTTAATTGAATTGGCCCATAACCACCATTTGCGGGTAAGATGACACGGAATATATGTATTGTTACACACATACATATCTTAATATATTTGAATCTCTTGTAACGCTTTGGATAGGGCGAGGATAAAAGTTTCATATAGATGCAAAGTCCCATATCTAAATTTTGATAACAATCAAGTATGAGTTATGCACTCGCAAAAGTCCTCAGAATCGACATCATAAATTCTTACAAGAGAAGTCGCAATCCTCTCCCCCCTCAACATTTTTGTCAAAGTTAATTAATTATTTCTTTAAGTACACAAGGACTCGAATATCTACCTCCGCACTTAATGTGAGGAGAAAAGCACAAGTCTCGTGCTCTATTATGCTCTCACTAAATGCTACTTGAATAAAAATAAGAGTGTATCTTATTCGGGTAAATTGTTGAATGGTTTGTTTTTGTGTACACTATGTTCTCAATTTAAGAGCTTCACGCTTAGTCAAATCGCTCTCACTTTGAAATAACATATTTGTCTCCACTCGAGAAGAGTAAGGGAAAAGTGTTTGTAATATATTTCTATATACACTAACTTTCAAGCATTATAATATTCTTAATTTATCCCTGAGAAAAACAAAACTAGTACATTAAAATCTTAACAATTGCAAACTTAATATGTTAGAAAAACTATGAAGAGGACACCGAAAGAAATCGACGTAAATTTAGTTACTATTGGATGATACACATAATTTTTCAGGCTATAGAATATCAATAGAATTATATAGAAAACACTTATAAAAACCTCCTTCACAAAATCCATAATATATCTTACATAAATCAAAGAAAAATTGTGAGCTAATGAGGTGTATTATGTAAATAAAGAATTTTAGCTTGCAGAAGAATAATTAAATAACCTTGATTATAAGAAAAGAGAGTAGAGGGGAGATATAAATATTTAGTAAGTTTCAGAATTAATAAGTTATAATATATTTTCTACAATAATCTCGTTGCTAACATAATTATAAATCATTATCATAATAACTATAAATTTTTATACTATCACGAACCTATTTTTTTTTTCTCAAAATATAAGACATATAAGTAGATGAAATAACAAAATTAATATTAAGAACATGAAGAAATTAGACACTAACATTTAAGAAAAGTAAACTAAAATTTTATTCTTGGATTTATTTATCGTTGGTCTTCACTTTTAGAATGAGATGCTAGAAAATGGAGTATAGGGAAGAATTTAAAGATAGTATAAAAAAAGACGTCAATATTTCTTCACCTTTACCTCTGTGTTTATAAAAGATGTTGAGAAAAAACATTAAGCTAAAGGGTATGGAGCGCATGAAAGGCTCATTTTGCCTCACTACTCTCCCCAATTAAGGCCTCACAAATTTAGTCATACTTAATTATTTTTTTTTAACACACAATATCTTATTCTATAATATGCACTAATGAGGGTTGAAAAGTAACAATTTCATCAAATATATAATTTTGGCCATTTCTTTCATATTCTACGTTTTCATTTTTTCTCTACTCATGAGAATACATCTCAAAAAAATAATGGGCATACTCACAAAATATAAAACAAAACTAAAAGAAATAGACATATACAAATTTTACATCATTTTGTGGGTTCAATAATTTTTTTCTCATTTATTTTTAAGAGAGTTCAAAATATTTGAGAGTCCAATAATTTTTTTTTTCCATACATCTATAAGAGATTTTAAAAAGTTTGGGGAAGCCATCGCTCCCCTGTCACCGAGAAGATGCGCCACTACTCTCAATAGCATTAAGAAAGAAAATTTTTTAAGTATTTGATAAAAATGTTCCATATCTCATAAAGTGATAGTAATATTTTGAATATTTTAAAAAGTAACTAATTCAATCAAATACCTTTATTTTTTCTTATAATCAAGGTTATTTAATTATTTTGCTAATTCTTGTATAATTACACTAAATCAATTTTTTTTTTAAAAAGGGAGGGTTTATTATTTTGAACATAAATAGGTCAAGATATTCGATTTCTTTCTTTCTTTCATTCTGTGAATAGATATTAGATTGATATAGTTGATGGAAAAAAATTCTCCCCTTTGGGTGGAAAATGATACATGCACGGACTAAGCATGTTTCCAAATAACGTGTCCCTTTCATGGGCAATGAAGGATTGCCCAAATCAGTTTGTTTGTTTACTATAAATTACAAAATGTGGGAAATTACCTGGATTGGGATTTTGAGCAAATCTCTATCAAGATAGGAGCTGCACACTTCCTATCAAGAGTAAGATTAGATGGCATCCGCCTCCCCCAGGATGGGCCAAGGTCAATACTGATGGGGCTGCAAAAAGGAACACTTTTCAACAAGAGCTAAGGTGAGGTTAAAATTGACCGCAAATCTCTGCGTATTTGCTGTCAATGCACCGTCACATTTCCTGCATAACCCTAATTCTCTAAACAGCAAACAAAATCCCTCTGCTATGGATTGCCCCACTACGCCATCACAAGAAATTCTTCCACAATATACACATATTTAGGAGACAGTAGAGTGCAGCAGAAGATGGCCCTGCCCTCTTAATTCTCCACTTTAACTCTTCTTTTTTCCCCACGGTGAAATATCAGCCTGTATGAGCATGAAAATTTTTTAAGTAGACATTATCTACTTTATGCATTTCATAAAACTTAATAAATTATATTATAAATATATATTATTTTTAAAAAAATTAATAATACATTTCAACTGTTAAATGAAACAATTAAAGTAAATAATACCTGTTTAAAAATTTCTTGTCGGAGCATTTTTTGCTTTTGGATTCTTTAGTTGGCTCCGATGTTAAAAGGCAAAAAGATATCATGTGGGGTTGTTTGTAAATTGTAACTTTATTCCCTGTTCGATGAAGTCTCTCGCTGATCCGATCTGCTAGAAGTCTTGAAAAAAGAGAGCGCCAAGTTCACATTTTTTTTTCTAGGCAAGATTCTCAAGTGACATTCCCAATCATCATTCATCAGCTTCATTTTGCAAGGATTTGCTCCTTGTCATCGCATCAGTTAAACAGGCTTAAGACATGATGCCCAAAGAATGGAACACTAACGAATTCTATCAGTGCGTGCCAAGGCTGCAAGATGAACTCTATCACTGCAAACTATAATTTATCTTTAAGATATCCCAACACGTGCATCAAGATTATGCCATGCCAATTGAGTACAAATGGAATAAAACAACTCAGATGCTTGATAAGCAAGCTAGCTTGGCTCCCCCTCATGGTTAAATTGGCAACGTGGAACAAGCTGAGCGTTGTGGAAATTGAATGACTGCAATTTGCTAGTGCTCTCTGGTGGTAGTGGAACTCCTTTTCACACTCCATTTATAGGCCAAATTTTCAAGATCTTTGTCTGTATATATGTTGGAAACTTACGTGGACTTTTATATATTCATCTTAAAATAATGTCAATTGGCAAGTGTCATAAACAAATCCATTCATAACGCGTTGATCCTAAAAATGCACTCTCCATTGAAGAAGCCCACACAATGGAGAGCTTAGCTAACAGATCCAAACTAGTCAATCAAAAAGCAAAATTATTCGGCTATAATAATTACACTATAATTACCTGAAAAAAATAGCAATTACGACATTGAGATTGAATAAATCACTTCTTAATTTTACATTTAATTAAATTAAAATCGGACAAAAATAATACACAAATAAAAAAGGTCGAAGTCTTCACGAAATGAACCACCACAAGTCTCCACCGAACGCAACCTGTCTTTATCTTTGCACTATTTGGGGGCATTTGGGCAGCCAAAAGTCCAAAAGACACGTCATTCGCATCCTGCACTCTGAGCTGTATCCCCATGTCTTTCCTCAACTAAAAGAACCAATGACTCATTAAATAATCTTTTTTTTCTTTTTTAACAATTATTTTCCATGTGCTTCCCTTCTTCTCTGAGACTCTGTCAAGTATCAATCATATGTGCAAGAATTCTTGAGGGGAACTGGAACATTTAGCTTCTTGGGATCCAAAGTGATGGAGCATTCAATACTCTTGTAGTATTTGGGCTTCACCAATTGCCCAAGGACATAAGCTCTGGATCGCAGCACAAAGTTCAATTTCAATGGCACTGGCACTGTGGGCACACCCGTTGTGCTGCTCAGGCTAGCACCACTTCCATACAGAGGGATCTTGCTACCCATCACTGCCACACTCACTAATCTTTGACTCTTCCTGGACTGATAAAACTCCTTCATCTGCAACAACCAATTCCAACTCACAACGTTAGAAAAGAGAAACATGATGAATCGATTATGGCTAACTAACTAGGATGTCAATGGAATTTGAGCGTGAGTGCGTGTCTTACATTCCCGGAAGCAATTACGATCTGCGAATAGGATAGATCTAAGGGTGTGGATGCAACATGGACCCCAAAGAATGTGCCAGTGTTGCGGTACAAGAATTTCACAGTGGAGTTCAAGGAGATCATATCAGTGGACACCCCAGTGGAATCCGAACCAGCTTGGACCCTGACCTGATCAAACTTTATGCTCTGCAGAACGCAAAATGCAAAATTAATCAAGACACAGTTCAGATTTTAGCAGGAAAATCTTAAAAGCACGATAAAAATCGAAACTTGGAACCAATACCTTGATGGAAATCTTGGGTTTCATGGGCCTGCTGGCGCCCCAGAGGATGAGAGAGAAGACAGTGAAGAGAACAAGGAAGCCAAGAACGAAAGCTAGGAAGTAGCAGCGACGAGGGAGACTCTTCCCGCGGTCTTCCCCTTGCAGAAGGCCTTCTTCCTCGATGACATCGATTTCCTTCCAGGACTTCTGGCCCTTCCGGTGACCAGAGGCGGCGGCGGAGGCGGAGGCGGCGGCGGCGGGGGTGATCTTGCGGGATCCGGAGAAGCGGCTGGAGGAAGAGTCGCGAGAGTGGCGGCCGAGGGAGTGGGGAGGGGAAGCGACGGGGCTGAGGACGGGGGTGGAGTGGAAGGAGGTGGCGGTCTTCTCGCCGTCGTGGGAGTCCCTGGAAGGGCTCTGCACGTAGTAGACGGGGCGGCGAGGGGATCGAGTGGGAGACGACGCCGCCAGGCTTGTCACCTCAGAATCTGTCTTGGCATGCATTCTGCTGCTATCTGAATCTGATGTTGTCTCTCTTATCAAAATCTCTCTCAACCAATGAATGAATCACCGAAAAACTATTTATAGAGAGAGAGAGAGAGAGAGAGAGAGAGAGACTTGTAGGTGTTGAGCTTTTTCACAAGAGATGAATGAAGAAGAAGAAGAAGACGATTGCTGTCTTTCTTTTTCAGTTTCCACAGTGTAAGACTATAGACAACTGGATTGTGACCTTATGAAGGAGGGCAACACCAAGGACTTCCCTTGTGGGAGACGAGTAGATGATGAAAGCTGAGCTGCTACCTGCTGTGGGTGTGTAAATAATTAAGAAAATAACTAAAACAACTGTTGGCATGTCAATTTTTGAACCAAATCTCAAATTTTTTAATAGGGTCAAAGTCTTGAGGAGCCAAAATTCCAAATTTTTCATTAGGGTAAGAATGGATGAAGTTGATTTTGATATATTTTAGTTATATTTTTTTTAATCATATACCAATACATAGTTATTTGAATAATTTTATATTCTTTTAAATAATTATCTAATAATTTTATTAATTATTAAATAAAAAATATTAAATACATTTTTAAAATTTTAAAATATTAAATATTTTTATTTTTTTATTTAATATTTACTTTATTAAGTATTAATAAAATTATTAGAAGAATTATTTAGAAGGATATAAGATTACTCTAATTATTTAGTGTAAAATAATTTTGTAATAACAATTAATTATAATTAAACTCATATTATGTAAACAATATTTTTATAAACAAAAATGCATTTATTTTTCATATTATTTATTTTACAACTATGCAACACAATCCAATTTAAAATTAGGTAAAACCTATATTACAAAAATAATGTGTACATATCAAAGTTGATATATTATAATATTTACACACTATTTCTGTCATACGAAACTTACCTCATGTTGATTATTAACAAAAAAAAAAAGTCAATTTTTTTAAAGAAAATTTGTCACGCTTGTATATCTTGTGGAGAGAATAATCTCCTATGACGTAAAAAGTGACGAAAAAAAAAGAGTATGAATTGTTTTAAAAAAAAAATATTGCATTAGTGGGTAACCTTCTGGCTTGGCTGGAATCAATGGAATATGGTGCTAAAAAAACTTATAACTTACTATGTGGTGTTAAAAGAAAACATTTATACCTTGCTAAAAGGGGAAGGAAAAGAAAAGGTCACAGATTTTTATATTACATGGGGACACATGGGAAGAGTAAATAGGGAATGTTTGGTGGTGGTGGCTTCAGAAGAGGGGACGAAGCAATGAGCCACATTACAGATGTCACTGAGCACGAATCTACCAGTGAAGTCATTGTGCTGGGGAACGAACGAGGATGGATGTCAATTGAAAACAACACCAAAATTAAAAACAAAAAACAAAAAAAAAGCACATTTGCACTTGTGATGTCAATTGTTGGGTTCTATTTATAGTTTGATAATCAATCTCTCTTAATATTCTGCTGCAAATTGATTTACCTTAACATTCGGCACAAGTTCATTTTGTATACAAACCAAAATATATGAGCTTTAACTTTAATTCCAATTTTGTGTAAAAAAATTTTTATTATCATTTAATTATAAGTTTTAATCAATTAGATTTTTTAACATCGGAACAGTACATGTAGATATAATATAATAAAAAGCCCAAGCCACCAATATATATATATATATATATATATATATTGAGAATAATACATTTAAAATGGTTAGATTTTATTATAAATTTAATCTGACACATTCAATGCCAGTATAGGGGTTATATATTAAATGATTGAACGAATTACATGTAGAATACAGAGAAACAAGTTATTTGACCTGTGCATTTATAATTTATTTTTATTATTTGACCTGTGCATTTTTATTATTTTTATTAAAAATAATTTATGTATATATAATTATAATTTTAAAAATGTTACTTATTTGTTAAGAATATAAGCTCTTAAAAGAATATGCACTCATATGTTCCATATTAAGCCCTTCCATTAATAGATTAGTTTTTTAGGATATGTTATCCTCATAAGTTTGAGCCAAATCACTTACACAATAATATTGTTTCTATATGCTATCATTATTATTTAAATAATTCTTTTCTTAACAACATTTATATCTTAATATTATTTTCTATTTTTAATTTCATTATTTCATTAATACTTAATTTTTAATATTTTTCTATATAGTATTACTTTTGCTTGAATAATTGTTTTCTTTTCTATTTTATTATTTTATTAACACTTACTTCATAATATTTTTTTATATGCTATTACCATTATTTGAACAATTTTTTCTTTTTTAATTTTACTATTTCATTAATGCTCAGACCCTAATATTTTTCTATAAGATATCACAATTAATTAAATAATTTTTATCTTAACAAAATTATATATCTTAATATTAATTTATTTTTTAATTTGACTATTTTATTATTTTTTAAGAGGTTATATGTATAATAAATAATTTGTGTATATATAATTATAATTTTAGAAATGTTATTTTTGTTAAGAACATCACTATGTCAGCTTTTGAATGAATATATGTATACTCATATGTCTAGTATTAGGTAACCACCTAAATATGATATGGTACTCAAGTCATGATCCATTTTCACCTAATAGAATACTCTTTTGGGATGGATAGATTATCTTCTTCAATTTGAGTCACATTACTTATACTGTAATATTTTTCAATATGCTATCATAATTACTTAAATAATTTTTTAATCAATATTTATATCCTAACATTGTTTTATTTTTTAATTTTACTATTTTATTAACACTGATTTTTTGATATTTTTCTATATGATATTATCGTTATTTGAATAATTATTTTTTTAATTTCATTATTCCATTAACAGTAACTTTCTAATATGTTTCTATATGTTATTACCATTTATGAAATAATTATTTTTTCTTTTTTAATTTTATTATTTCATTAACACTTACACTTTAATATTTTTTTGTATGCTATCACCAATATTATTTAAAGAATTTTTAAATTATCAAAATTTATATCTTAATATTAATTTCTTTTTCAATTTGATTATTTTATAATTTTATTTTAAAGTTTTATATATATTTAAGAATATTATTATTTTTAAAAATTTCATTTAATAATACTCTTACTTGCTTATATATTATATATATATATATATATATATATATATATATATATATTATCTTAATATTAATTCATTTTTCAATTTGACTATTTTCAAAAATTACATTTAATAATATTATTAATTACTTAAGACAATTTTACTTATATATATAGATTTTTTTTAAAATTTTATATATAAAAATATTATTGTTTTAACAAATAGCATTCAATTTTAATTATATATATATAGATACTTGAACAATTTTTTCTTTTTTAATTTTACTATTTCATTAACACTTACACACTAATATTTTTCTATAAGTTATCACAATTAATTAAATGATTTTTATCTTATCAAAACTTATATCTTAATATTAATTTCTTTTTTTAATTTGACTATTTTATTATTTTTTAAGAGGTTATCTGTATAATAAATAATTTGTGTATATATAGTTATAATTTTAAAAATGTTATTTTTGTTTTTTTGTTAAGGATATCACTATGTCAGCTTTTGAAAAAATATATATGCACTCATATGTCTCATGTTAGGTAACCACTTAAATATGATACGGTACTCAATTCATGATTCCTTTTCACGTAATAGGGTACTCTTTTAAGATCGATAGGCTATCTTCCTGATTTTGAATCACATCACTTATATTGTAATATTTTTTTAATATACTATCACAATTACTTAAATAATTTTTTTTTAATCAACGTTTATATCCTAACATTGTTTCATTTTTTAATTTCACTATTTCATTATTAGTGATTTCTTGATATTTTTTTATATGATATCATCATTACTTGAATAATTATTTTTTTTAATTTTATTATTTCATTATCACTAACTTCCTAATATGATTCTATATGTTATTACCATTCATGAAATAATTATTTTTTTCTTTTTCAGTTTTATTATTTCATTAATACTTACAACCTAATATTTTTCTATATGCTATTACCAATATTATTTAAAGAATTTTTAAGTTATCAAAATTTATATCTTAATATTAATTTCTTTTTCAATTTGACTATTTTATAACTTTCTTTTAAAATTTTATATATATTTAAGAATATTATTATTTTTAAAAATTTCATTTAATAACACTCTTAATTGCTTCTCAAATATATATATATATATATATATATATCAATATTTATATCTTAATATTAATTCTTTTTTCAATTTGACTATTTTCAAAAATTACATTTACTAACATTATTAATTACTTAAGACAATTTTATTTATATATATAAATTTTTTTAACATTGTATATATAAGAAGATTATTGTTTTAACAAATAACATTTAATAACAGTATTCATTACTTCTCAAGGCAATTTTACTCATATATATAGATTTCTATTTTCAATATGCTCTTACGAAAGGCTCGTTTGGTCCTTACCTTCCCTGCCACTGCTGCTCTGCTCACAACTGAAGCAATCCAGCCACTGCGGTGGCTCTCTTCTTTCTCGGCACCTGTGATTGATACATCATACACCTGCAGTTTTATTATTATTATTATTATTTATTATTATTATTATTATTATTATTATCACACTTAATTTTTCCAGAGCCTCAAGCCTTGATCATTGCTGGGTAAATATGATCATGGATAGAGATTAAATCTTGGGACAAAATCAAGCTCTCTTTTTCTTGCCTACTGCACGAGACTAAGTGTTATGGAGTGAGGAAAGGGTTAAACATATGCCACCTCATGGAGAGGCTGTTTCTGGCTCTCCGCAACTAGAACCGGTCACCACCGGTCCACTAGGCCACAAAGCAACAACCTAACCGTTGCGCCAAAGCTTCATCACCAAGAAAAGATAATAATAATAATAATTACCTATTAAAAATGAAACAAGATGTTGCAATAAACCTCTAAGACTCAAGCAGAAATTAATTACAATCTGTATCTGAATTGTTGGCCAAGATATTGTAGTTTTATGCATAAAAAAATAACAATGGTCAATGAGCATTAAACAAGCCTACATACACCTAAATACAACCTGAAAGACATTAAAGAGGTATCTGATAAACAGTAACAATTTTCAGGGGGAAAATCCAACCTTATTTAAAGAAAATTATCCCAATCCAGCAGATAACTTATACAGACACCTGGATCAGGAATCATAGGCTCATTGTCAGGACTAATGTTTGCAGCTACATAATTTTACAATCATCCACTAAGCAAAACAGATTATGCAGTGGATTCCCCTTCCCTCCTGAACAATTCCTGCATACCATCAAATCACATAGTTATATTCTGCGACCTCAATCAGTCAGTCATGCATTTTATAAACATACAGTACAAGAACGAACTTATGTCAGCAATCACTTCTATAAAGGGCTAATAAAGTCAGAGTACTGCTAAGGAACCTTTGGAATAACTTATTCTGTGGGTAACAAGCTATATTTCAAAGAAACCAATTAAACAAAGCCCAAACTTTGAATTGATTTATTCAAAAATTGTGTTTTGATTGATATACTTTGTAACAGCAACATGATAAGAGAAAATCATGGCTTGCAAATGGCACAGCCGACTATAGCTTTACCAATTTACAATTTACCACTCCATATACACTTTTAAACATTTACAATAGATATATTGCCTTCTCGCCATGAAAATTTGCAAATTTTCTTGACTCCTAGAAAACTGAACTTCAATATCTGGTAACAAAAATAACTCAATTTTGACTTTAATTTATGAATTTACTCTTATTCAATTTCTCTTTTTCTGACATAATTCTTATTTACTTTTGGCCTATTTTTTCAACTGGTTCACAGTATATCATATAATAACATATCTTTCAACACAAGTTGTACGCACTTCCTGTGTACTTCAAGTAATGCAAAAAGTAATATCCCTCGGTAGCAGCAATTGGCCAACACTGCCTATACTGATGACAGGGTTGGAAGCTAAGTGAGTAATATATGCATAAGTTATACATAAAACTTATACCATCTTCCTAAGAATGTAATGCATGTGCATGAAGAATTCAGATTAGATACTGACTTACCAATCTGGTAGCAGCAATTGATGAGCGCTGCCTTTCTTTTTTTTCACGATTGCACTCACCACACCAGCTGGAGAAATCCTTTTGATACCTTTTCGTCTCTCTAAAGACAGAACTGCACAGAAAGAATGCAACCTTCATCTTTAATTTGCTGAGGAAAAACAAAATGAACAGGGAACAATATAACTTTAAATTAATTAATCCAGCGGGGAGAACAGTGTGATTTACTCTAGTATGAAGGGCAAAAAACTCTCACAAAATCATTAGATAAATTGAAGTAGCAATGAAGGCAAGCAACAAGAGAAAGCACCTTCTGCACCAAAGAAGTAGGTTGACCCGATGACCAGATGTTGTAGCTCTAGCACCATGGCGATGACGACCATGATGAAGCACAGCTCGTCCAGGGACATGGGAATAATCAAAGATCTCCTGCTTTCAAATAATGGACTCCATAAAAAAAGTGTACAACCACCTATTGGAAATGGCAAGAAGCGATGGTCCATAAATCTCCTTACAATAGTAAATAGACAACACTAAGTAAATTCATTGAAACAGAATATGAACCCAAAACCAATAACTGCATCATCAGATTTACTTTCACTATCAAAGCAAACATATGCTGCTATAGCTACAATGAAAAACAGAAATACATACACATACACCAATTCTTAGTCATACTTGAAAACACACATGAAGAGTAAAATATAATTTCTCGTTTCGCAAGTTATTGCAAGGGCCCAGCTTGTTAACTAAGCCAAGCCCAAGCTTCAACAGGCTCATTATATAGTCTCCTAAAAGTTTTACAAGCAATGATTTTTTTCTTAACTAAGTCAATAAATATGAATGTAAGTCTGAACTAAGTCAATATATATATTTCCATTTAGCACTTATATTTTAACATAGATATATAGTATATGTCTTACATGTATCAAATATTTACTTTAACATAAATTATTTGAAATGAATTTATCATAACTGGTGCAACAAGTAAAATTCAATCTCAACCTCAAGCTTGGGCTAGACGCAAAACTCACGCTTGTTCAGTATAAATGAAACTAGCCAAGTCAAGCTCAAACTTTTGTAATTTAGAACTAGTTAGCCTCAAGCTCAGTTCCTAAAGTCAAATTGAGCTCAACCTCAAACAAACAGCTAAATAGGCACAGTCCCAGCTTGCAAAGCTTCACTCAATTCAGCTCTTCCACAGCTATAACTCCATATACTGAATTGCATGTAACTATCTCATATAAATTTGGACCAAGAACACAAAAATGTCTGTCTATCTTAACACAAGTTAGAGTTCAGCTCCTTGCACGGAAAAGGGGTGAACACTTTAATGATGAGAGAGAACTGTTTACTAAATAAGCAAACTTTTATATTGACAAATTTCACCTTTTTTATAACACCATAAACCATGCAGATTGTTGAATTATGTATGAAAAATACAATAAGCAATTTTTACTACTTTTTTTTATTCTATTATTGGTTTGTATGAAATTTATCCATGCTCATACATTCTTGTAGCCAATTAAATGATTGCTCAGAAAATAAGAAAAATCAGAAATGACACTTTAAGTATAATAAGTAATAGATGTCATGAAGATAAGTAAGATTGTAATCTTGATCAATACTGAAATATAATATGGTCTAGTTGTGAGAGTAGAACAATGTATATGTATCATGCAAATAACATATATTAAGTATTATATCTTCCTAATAACAATCTAATTTTATGTTATTCCATCTCCATGACTTACCTCTGAACGACTTCCTGTATTTACATGTTTATCGCATCGCGTTCCCCGAAAAAACAATTCACCTCCAGAAAATTGCTTACCCAAGCAAACATTCAAGGTTACTTCAGAGTCATCCACATGGAAACCTACAAATGTAAGACTCTCTATTTACACTTCAATGCTTTTGACAGTAAAATGAATGGACAAGTTCAAGATCAGGAACGCAGACATATTGACTGGTATGGGAATCCAACATCATCAAAAGATCGGTTAACCAATAATAAAGCATTTATGGCCTCTCTTCAAGTGTAGTTTGAAACTTCAAAAGATGCATAAAATAAAGTTGTCAAAATTTTATCAACCAAAAAGCTGCATAGTGGTAATAATATATTGTTGTAAGGTTCACATATTAAGATTCTAGCCTTCTTCAGTATATGTGTCCAATATTATGCATGTGGCGGCCCAAGGATTGATAACAAAAATCTTTCTTATTCCTTTCCTTATGGGTATCATAACCTTAGTAAATGAGAAACATAATAATGACAAAACCAGAATGCCTGCAACTATAAAGAGGCAACTTGAAAAGGAGCAATGCATGCCACATTCTAAGACATACTAGAATATGTTTGCAATATTAGCAAGAAGCACATCAAAGCTAAAGTTACTATACAACCCATAGTAAAGCTGTGACATCGTTTATCTTACCAACCTACCAGCTATCAACCACAACACTTGCCAACAACAATTTTCTGCAGAAGCATTAATGTAAAAAGAAACTCAAATCAAGTAGAAGTCGTACCCAAGTCAACATCTCTATCTTTACCATATTCAACAACAAATCCGTGATGAGAATCCAGGGTTGATCCACCAACTTCTGCAAAGAACACTGTATAATGAAGAATTAGTTGACTGAACACATCTTTCAGAGAATGAAAAACTTATAAGAAGCTGGCTAATCATTTCTAGTGAATAATTACATATATGGTTAAATCACCATGAGCTAATGTTAATCATGCAGACTTCATTCACCTCTAGAAAAAGGACGAATAAAACCTTCCACAAGCTTGTCAAGCATTGTTTCAAGGCCAAAGTCATCAAGTACAGCACCATATTTATTCATTGTATTGGGACGCATAATCCGAAATTTTGCTTCAGTCACCCACTTCTCAAAATTTTCAATCTAGGAAGACCAAAAATAAATTTTAACATATACAAAATATATGTATATAAACACGCATCCACTTCAGATTCTAAATTAAAAGATGAGATACTGCTTATACCACAGGTAATGATCGTTAAAACGATAAAGTACCTCAGATAACATTAACTCACAAAAGTGTGGCTGAAGCATTTCAAATGTAAAAATGCCTGGAGAGGGCTCGGACATTATACTTCTAAAGCTTTGCTCTGTATTATCATTAACTGCTTTCAGAAATGCGGGGACAAAGAATGTTGTAGGATTCATAGTGTACAACTCTCGATGTAGAGACTGCAAAATTGTGATAGAAAACATGTAAGTCTTGCTAAAAAAAGACCACAAAAAAGGAGGAGGAGGAGGAGGAGGAGGAGACATGGGGAAGATTGTCATTATACTTCAGAACATCTGAAATCTAAACACAAATCATACGTTTTATGAGTCTCTGTCTTGAACGGAAGTAGAGCTCCTTTGTAACAACAGGATGTTCAAATATAAATCACACTAAAAGAGAAATAAGTGCCCCAAGAAAATTGGATAATTTGAATTCATATTAACATCCAGCAGAAGATGTGAGAAAAGAAAATCACTAGAATCAGCAATGTACTGCAAACTGTTATAATTCCCGCAGCAAGAACAGTAAATTGGTCTTAATTTTGAGGAAACAAATATTCTACACTTCATATAGAGAAGAAAATTGCATAGTGTTTTCACATCTCTTTGCAAAGCCATAATAAATCAAGCAAATGCTTCATATCAAAGTGATTTTTTCAACAAATATATAAATTGTGAAAACATTGCTAGAGATAAATAACTTTAGAATACATATTCTCATATAAAACCACATTTTGTTTTAAAAATTCCATTAGTTAAAAAAATTGCTTTATGCGTATTTTTATCATTTTTCTAATATTTCTAGTAAACGATATTATTGTATTGGTTATATTGGTTTTTTAAAAAACCAAAGAAATTGATGGAGTTTTTTTTCCTGCAGCAATACGAAAATTAATAATCAACCTATTTTTGGATATTCTCATTCTCCATAAAAAGACATTTTTTAGTCTTTACCAAAGCTCACTTATATTGCAAAATGAACTCCATACAGTAATATATTCTTTTAAATAATAACACCATCGAACAATGCATTTTCAAACTGCTGGCTCCTACTTTTGAAAGAGTGGTATGATGCACGCACGCCGAGGGGGCAGGACTCTAACCCATCTAATCGTGATAAAGTATTCATCAGATCATTCACAGGAAGACCTTTTCTAGTTTCTTTTTTCTTTTAAATAGAAATCTTTACCTTTGAATTAGATGGAGAGAATGCTTATTACATCACCAGCAGACATAGTCAGTGAAGGAAAGAGAGACCTTACCCTCATATTATGGCTAGCACAAATAATAGAGGATGGGGATTTTTAGTTTGGTTCAGGGTTTATATTTTGTGTATTTGAGATTTGGCAAAATTGAAGTATATCTAAATTAGGGGATTCCATTATTGGATTAAGCCATTAAGGTTTATTATAACTATTTGATTTAAGAATTTACTTATGCGGCATTCTTTCTCTCTGCCCCTCACTGTCTACCTGAAATTATTCTTTCAGGCTCAATATCAATTTCGGGCAAACAAAAGCAGCCAAAAAGAATAGGCAAACCATTCAATATTTGGATTTTACATACCTGATAATTTGATATTATCTTCTGTCTGTATTCTCTATGCTTTTGAGCCTGCCAAATAACATTGGAAGTTTGGAACAATCACAAAAGTATGTTGTAAAATAGTAATAATTATAATAATCACAAAAAGCATGTGGTATAATTATAATAATAATAATAATAATAATAATAACAACAACAACAACAATGACAATGATCAAGCAATTTATTTACATCTTATTAACATAAATGGAAAATTTCTCAAAGGCATTTCCACCTCATAAACATAATGAATGGAAAGAAACTATAGCACTACATACAGGAAAATATTATTAACACTTCTCATTTTCAGCATGAGTTGCTGTTCCTCCTCATCATCCCAAACTCCTAACTTTTATAATTTTCCCTCCTTGCATCCAAGAGTACCTAAAACATTGGCATCATCATCCCCAACATTGGAAACTTGGCAGAGTGTTTGAAACTTTTACTCCCATGTCCACCAGCCCTATAACTAGACACAGACCATAAAGTGCCACCATGTTATATGCCACAAACTGAAGTTGGTGTCTTGGGGAAAAAAATAATAACCCAGCAAACACCTCAAAATATCCCAAAATACCTTCCTATCTCAAATTATTCCTAACACATGAGAATTATAATTAGATCTTCCAAGCCTAGAGAAACAATAATTGTTTAGACAGATTTCAGAATCTGAACTAAAAATCTGTACTGAAAACAATCAGCAAGTTACAATCCATTTCCAATACTACTTATTTCAACTCACCAACTTCATTATCAACATCAAATAAGAAAATTATCTTTAAAGTAAAGTAATTAAAAGGTTTATCATTTAATTTTTTCAATCCTTTACTTTGTTATCACATCAGCTTCATAATTTATAGGTACACTGAGCCCAATCTAAGCACAGGACATAATTCCTAATTTGACCAATGTTCTGAAGCCAATCGGCCCTAACAGCTCTTGCAGAACTAATTCTTGACTTCTATTATTATGACATGAAAAAGTATATAGTTATGAACCAGACCACATCTCTAGCGACACAAGCAATGCCATATCACTGGGGTAACTGTGCCATTTAATAGTTAAATTAAATCACTTGCCCGTTGCATTTTACTTTCATTTCAAGAAAACCTTGCACCAACGAACCGCCCAACTGTTACACAAATTAACAACACACTTCCATTTACGCAATTTAGCTACCTTGAGACACAAGGTACGCAATTCACCCAAATAAAAGATCCCATCTTTTCTTCATTTAGCTTCATTTTCTTCCATTTGCCGAGCAAACAAACAAAGCACCAAGTGAAATTTTAAAAATATACATATAAACCAACTAATAAAGAAGAAAAATATATCGGTAAAAAATATCAAAGCGTGGAAAATCATACTCTGTTCCGCTCTCCGTGCGGCAGATACTTGAGCAAAATCTCGCGCATGAACTTAGCCTTGTCGTCGCGAGGCACGCTGAGCATGTTCGGAGGCAGGTACCTCTCCAGGGAGCTGAAAATGGAAGGGCTGAAATCCAATTGCAAGTCCTCGTAAGCATCTGGCTTGTGGTCCTTGTTCGGGTTCAGCCGCAGCCTCTGGCTGGACGCCATCGCCATCACCGTCCCGGTAGGGTTTCCCGCCGTGACGACGCCGTTTCCGCCGCCAGGAACGGCTTTCCCGGTCGCCGGCGAAGCCGCGTCCCGGCGGTCAGTGGGGCCGCCGTGGAGCGACATTTCGGAGCCGTGGATTGAAAGAATCAACCTTATTTCATAGCATCAACGGTAGAAACAGGAAATTCGAGAGGAAAATTAGGGTTTTTAAGGAGAGATTGGTTTTGCAGAATTTAAGGGTTTTGTAATCGCGAAGTTGTTTTTATAAAAATTTGTGAATTTTAACATCTGTTGATTTTATATAATTGACGTGCTTTTTGAGAGCGTGGTGTTACGCTCCGAGGAAAAGCTGAGATCCTGGTTGATGAAGGCCGCGTGAGGAAGGAGCGTGCCCCTGTTGCGCCTGCTTTATCTCTGCATGTCCCATTCCCATGTCAGGGATGATACTTGTACAGTTTGGACCACCGCGGTGGTGGTTGGCTTCGTACTTCCGAATAAAGTGATTTATATTTAAAAAAATTTATTTGATAAGAGATAAATTTTAAAAATATAAATTATATTTTATTTTATAATTTTTTTTTAATTAAATAATCACATGAGTTATATGATGTATATGCGAGGATGATTTTTGTTTTATTTAACATTTAAATTAATATTTTTAAGTTAAACTAAAGTTTAGAAGAGTTTAGTGGGACAATAAAAGCTTCAGAATAATAACTTGATATTGGAGTAAATTTTAAATATATAAATTATATTTTATCTTAAAATTTTTTTATTTTATCTCTTATATTATAACTTTTACATAAGAGTGAGACGACTCTCCTCATTTTTTTTATTAAATAACTAAATAATTAAGTGATGTATATATTTTTATTTCTATTTTTGTCTTTATATTTCATTCTATTAGTAGTCATTCTCTCCTATTTTTTTTAATTTTTTAAACATAACCTTAATTATCTATATAATCAACTATAAATAAATACTTCATTTATTAATTTAATTATTAAAAAAATTTTAATTTGATATCTCAATTTCAAGTCACTAAATAGACTAATTTTACCATTCACTTAAAATTTAAAATTATTAAATTGATAAAATTAAAAATATATATTTTAAGATTATTAAGTTGAAAAATAATATATATTTTAATAATTAAAAATGAGTTTTGTTTTTATTTATATTTATAAAAAATATTATAAATAAATTTAAAATGTTACTTCTATGGATATTTTTATATTATCATCTAATTATATGGTATCATATTATTTAAAAAATTTAATTTTTTATATATTTATAATTATAATTAAATTCTTTAATAATGTGTCAATATATAATTAAATAATAATATAATAATATAATTTTGTTATATATTCATAATTTTTTTACTTAAACTTTTTAATAAAGAAATTTGACATATTTAATAAGTAAGTAATGATATTTTATTTTATCTAATAACCATTCTTAATTCTAGTTAAATTTTATAAAAAATTATTGTTACTTTTTTTGCCAATAGTATTACTCATTTTTTTAACACAAACAGTGAACCAAAATTTTATGTATATATATATTTTTGGTATTAATGTATTTTTTTAATAAATAAAAATTAACATAAGAAAAAGAAGAGTCAGTAATTTATCAAAATTAGCTTTTAACTTAATCTTAATTACTCTACTATTTTTCTAATTACTCTATGTCATCAAGATCCCAAATTCTACCTAAAAAAAAAAACTCAAGATCCCGAACCTAGAATAATAAAAAGAGATTATGTAAATCACTGAATATGTATTATATTTTCTTTTAAGAGTTCGAATATTTATGAAAAGAACTATCATTTTAAAATAATTATAAAATAAAAAATGTTACTTCTCACATGTTTTTATTTTAGTAAATTTCTAATTGTTTAAAATTATTTTTTAAATTTATTTCCATTAGAAAAAAGGTCGTATTAGTATTAGTCTGTTGCGCATCTAGGGTTTCAGACATTTTCCCCAATCCTTGTGATTCAAGGTTGCAAGTAGAAGCTCCCTGCTGGAACAAGACCAGAAATGAACGAAAGCACCCAGGCCAAGCCTCACTCTGCCCCCGGAAATGGCAGTGTAAGCGTTGATCGGAAGGCCCCAAATCCGAACCCCACCCACAAGCGGCAAGCTGATTCGGAATGCCACGATCTTGCGCCGAAGAAGTCCAGGACTGAATCTCCCAGTGGTGCTTCGGCTTCGGCTTCGGGCAGAGAAGAAGCTCAAAACCCAAAAGTTGGTTTGGACGAAAATGGTGCTGACAAGGCCTGCCAGCTGAGCTCACAAGCTTGTGCTTCCCAAAATGCTGTAAAGGAAGTAGCTTTTGACATTGAAGCGGATGCAGCTGAGGATAAGGGGTCTAGGCATACCATGGAAGATGCCTGGGTGGTGCGTTTGGACGCGAGTTTAGATTACCCAGGAAACTTGAGGTTCTTTCTTTATTATTATTATTATTATTATGCTTTTTTGTTTCTTCTATATTTTATAATTATTGAGTATTACTAATATTTTTACAGTTACAGTTAATTTACGTACTTTATTGTATGGTAGATTTAAGAATGGCTGGAAATTTTGTGCTGTCATTTAATTGGTTGTAATGAATGAATGCTTAAGCTAAATTATCAAATTACATTGAGTGAGGATTGCTTTAGTTTGAGGTGGAATATGTAGGTCAGACAATATGATTATCTGCATGCTAGTCACTGTTTAGCTGAATTGTTAGGAGATATTATTCAGTACACCGGGTGCAATGCACATATTTCCATAAATAGCAACTCACTCCCTTACTTTAGAAATCCAATTTCGAACTTTTAGAAATTTGATTTTTTTTCCACAACTTTAATAGACAAGGGAGTGGGTACAATTTCTCATTTCTTATTTCTTGTTCATATCAGACTGTCAACAGCATATATGAACATGTGGCTCAAAGAATTGTAGGGTTTGAAATTTAGCCATAACTCCATTTAATGGAGGTGTGTGCTTCTGGAGTTATGTAGTATTTCTTGGTAACCCCAAGTCCTTGGTTTTCAGATGTGCACACTTTGCAATTTATGATGGACATGGAGGCCGGTTAGCTGCAGAATATGCTCAAAAGCATTTGCATGGAAATGTTCTTTCAGCAGGATTACCACGTGAGTTGGTGTGTTTGCTTGGTCTAATTTCATGTATACTTGATCAATGACGCTCTTAGGTTGTAGCAAACAGAAAAGTGTATTGGTTGGTTCTCAACTTCTCATTTTATTATTGTCTCTATTAACTTGTTAGAACCATATTTAAGAGTCAATTAAGGAGATCTGTGCAACCATTCTTAACAGAGTAATATATTATGGAAAAAATAGATGAATTTATCTTTGAGAAATAAGGAATATGTGTTTATGTAATTTTATAGAGGGTAGAAAAGAGTCAATGTAGTCACTTATCTTTTAATTAAAAGGTTTTAGACAGTTCCAATGGACATTTGATTTCTTTTGGGGAATTTATTTGATTGATCTATAAATGTGATGAAGCTTAAATTCTGCAAAAGAAAAATTATTAAAAAAAATATATCTTCAGTAGAAGGCAGTAAGATATTTGGTTTAGTGTAGCTAAATTTGCTGCGAGTATTAATTAGAAAAAGACCAAAATTGACATATGATAACAGCTTTTGCTGTAACCTAACGACTGATATGGGATCATTTTGGTATAAAAATCAAAGTGCGTTAGCATTTCTAAAGGCAAATTGACAAGCTTTTAAAAGAGCTTCAGTACAAGCAGTAGTTTTCTTCTAGCACTTCCAGCTGGTCTTACCTAACACAATATAGTCCTGTTTATATTGGCTTTTTCAAGCAACAGAACAGAACCAACCATAAGTAATTTTGAAGCGGCTGTATATTCTGGACAAAATCACTACATTTTGAAGGAAGGAGAAAATGGGTGTGAAGACAATAACTTGGATGTGGTGGTTAAATCTTAACTGAGATAATTTTACAGACTTCTTAAACAATATAATTTGCGAATGTCTTTGTATCTACTGCTTTTTTTCCCATGTAAATAACATACTAATATATAGGTTTTGCTAATAGTAAACAAATTTTGAAATATTTTGGCCAAAATGAACAGATGGAAAAATGCATGTGTTTCTCTTTATGAGTGATGGAGATTTAATGAACAAATGTTATGTAATGGAAGTGACTAATTATTATCTATATAGATGTGCTTTTCAATATTATTCTACCGTGTTTTGGCTACATGAAAGCTGTTGAACCTTAGGGCCAATAAGCCTTGGTTCTAATGAATCTTTTCCTTCAAAGAACATGAGTGAGCCGGAGATCATAGGTCCTGAATATTATCTATTAGACTGTTAGGCCAATTAATCAAAAAATTCCTACAGTTGATGCAACAATTCTCAATAGAACTCTAAGGAAAGAAAATCCAAAGACCCATTTTCTAGACAAAGAGCAGATGATGACCTGTTCATATGAAAATTGAATGTTCAAAATGAATTCTTATGTCTTTCTCTGGAGATATTTTTGTTTAAAAATTAAAAGTATAAAATTTGTTAATACTGGGAAAAATAATTTTCTTTGTGATCTGTTTTTATCTATCTCATCTCCCTCTCGCTCTCTATTTTATATATTTTGCTTCTTATCTTACCTCTGTTGTGCTGTGTTTCAGTTGGACGTAAAGGCAGCTAGAAGAGCTATACTTGATGGTGAGCACTCAGTTTAGATCTTCCCTATTAATTCCGCCTTTTTGTATGTTGCCAAATGGAATAATGCATAGAAATATAGAATACTTCTGTTCTTCTAATTTCTTTTTGGTTATAGAAAGTTTTCATTTGATGATTTTATTCTGATTTAGGTTTTCGTAAAACTGATGAGTCTCTTCTTCATGAAAGTGCTGAAGGTACAGTTTGATTGCTTTAAACTTGTTGATCTTTTGTTATATATATGGATAAATTGAGTTTAAACGTTGTTGTTATATTGGTTAAGTAGTAGCTCAAGAAAGTAGCAGGTTTCAAGTGTCATTAGCAAAAACTTTTAACAACTCAATTTTTTGGATTATTTGTATGAAGAATAAATAATATGTCGAGATATTGACCTCCATGCAATGTCTTGATTGTAACCTTGTTTGTTATTAATCTTCAATGCTATTGCAACTTACCCAAAATAAAAATTTAATTCCTTGTCTCACAAGTTGATCAATTTTTGAATTATTTTAGGATCCTTAACATCCCTATCTTTGGGGTGAAAATTCTGTAGTTAACACCTACTCTGTCATGTAATTTTTTTTGAGAACTTTGAAAAGGGAATTGGTATTACTGTGTCTTAAACTGAGCTGTTCATAAAGCATGTAATGCTTTTAGAAGCTACTATTATAAAAATTCATGGATGGTAACTTTGTTAAATTTATTTTAAAAAGTGCCAGCTGTCTTGTACAATAAAACTTTGACATGCTCGTCAAGGCAGCCAAAAATAATTATTTCTTTGAGTAAATTACCATGACCTCCCCTGAGGTTTGTTGAAGTTTCACTCAACTCCCTCTAGTTTCAGAGTTTACGACGAGTCTTTGTTTTCACCTGTATCGAAGGCTGTTTGGAGGGGATATTTGTCAGGAAAAAAGTTTAAATAAGAGGATTTTTTTCTGGTGAAAATTCTAATAGGTCAAGTGAAATTTTTGAGACTAGAGGATTGGTCAATGTAATTTACACTGTTTTTTTGGCCGGTTTACATCAATGGTGCTCGTCGGGAAGTGGAGATTCAAACTTAGCACCTGCCCTTTTTAGAATTCCAAACTAAGCAGGTGATATTATAAGCATCTGTAACTTATTTGTTTATTAAACAAAATAGTTGCTACCCTTCCAAATAAAATGTAGAAACTCCCATTGGAAAGCAAGAACAAACTGCACATGTTGTGTTGTGATTTCATATTTTTACTTGCATTTCAAAATTTACTGGTTTCAAGTCCATCTGATTTCCTTCTTTTTCTGCTTGGGTAACAGTATAGCACAATATGCTGCATTTCATTTGCCCATTTTCTGGTTTTAATGATTACTTTGAATTTTTGAGGCTATTTATATCTTGCTGAGGTCTATTTACTGTAACCAGGGGGATGGCAGGATGGTGCTACAGCTGTATGTGTTTGGGTATTAGGACAAAAAGTAAGTTTGCAGTCACTTATTTTCCATCAACTATTCAAATTCTTAAATTTGAAAAGTTCATTTTGAAGGTTGTCTGCAAATTCTGTCTCCATCTAAGAGTGGTTCTTATAATAAGCATGTTTGTGTTTGATTAAACTTTGCACCAAGCATCTTATCAACTTCTTTCCACGTCTGTTTGAATCTCTATCACTTGTGGGCTTCTAGTTATATGATTTCTCGAGACACTCCTTTAGAATGACTGTTCATTCTGAATCCTCAATCTCATTTGAATATCTTTGTTCCTTGTCAACTCGACAACATGACAATTTAGTATTATTGTGCTTTTAGATCTGTTAGAGATATAAAATCATTCATGTATCTTCACCTAATAGCTTAAGCTTTTGGGATAGTTGGTTCATGACATGGTATCAAAGTTTCTATGACCAAGTGGTGAGGAGTTCGATCCTTGCCGCCTCCATTCTTCACAATTAAGTTGAATTTAGCACAAGGTAGGGTGGGCCTGTGCATTGTCCATGCTTTAAGTCCAAAGGGCTCTTACATGAGGGAGCGTGTTAGAGATATAAAACCATTCATATGTCTTTATCTAATAGCTGAAGTTTTTGGGATAGTTGGTTAATGACAAGATCAAGGTACATTTGTGTATATCAGCTTCATATGTCTAGATTTTCATTTTTAATGGGCTGGAAGAAGAGACTCCAGGTGAGATACTTATGTGAAACAGTTAATATGGCAGAAACATGCAGCAAGTTCCTATAGAATGCATACCACATCTTTCTATTATTCAGTATATTAATTATAATGTTTTGAATTATTGACCATGATATTGTATAACTAAAGATTCGTGAATGTAATTAATTAATTGAGAAGCATATGTTCTGATTCAATCACCCTCTTTTAAAAAAAATAATGAAATGGATTTTATATATAGAGAGAACATTTTTACGCACATTTTACAAGTAGTTTATGCTGCTTCTTCATATGCTAAATGAAGCTCACCCTAGTTGGGCCATTTGTAAATTGCCGCTCAGCATCATAGGTAGGATACATATGGATATTTTGATGAACAATCTTGAAGCCAAATTGGGACAGAAAATGTGCTGATCACTGTTCTTGATATTTTATTCTTTTGGTGAATTCTGCTATTGATTTGTTGTATTTGATCAAATCAGTGATAAATTTTTTTGCTTTCCTCTGTTTGATGAATATTTGTTAGGTTTTTGTCGCAAATGTAGGAGATGCCAAAGCAGTTTTAGCTCGGTCAACTATAACTGATGGATCCCAAGATCACTCAGATGGAGTCCATGCGTTGAAGGCCATTGTTTTGACGAGGGAACACAAGGCCATCTACCCACAGGAGCGTGCTCACATTCAGAAGGTACAAAATGCCTCAATGATGATTGATTAGATCACCAGAATTATGTAGCCTTACCTGCTACTGGATATATCTCAGAGCATGAAGTTGACAATAGTGGCTGCTATTGCATAATGGCATGGTGGATTTCAAATTCCCTGCCATAGAAAAGCCCAGGTGTGGTGGGTTGTTCACAGCAGCACCATGGCACCTGCCAACTGCATGGTGGATGGCAGATATGGTACTTGCGAGGCTGAATTGGTGGAACAGAAGGAAAATTCCTCATCTGTCCACCTTTCTAACTGATGGGCTTCTAATTTTTTTGGGGCATTTATCTTTCGACCTTGTCTGCCTATAAAAAACAGATTAAGTTGGCCAAAAACAAACCCTACATCATCATATCTCCTCTCTCATGGACCGACGCTGTGACAGCAGAGTATTTCTATCTCCACTAAGCTTCAACTTAACTGAAAATAGCTGCAGAATTGGTAATCTGAATCCAACACTTGGGTTTTCTCTTCAATCATTCTCAGTATTTTCTTCTCCTCTTTGATACTCTGTTCATCATCCGTCTTTTCTTTTAAAAAAAAATTCTGCTAGTATGTCTTGTTTGTCAGAGATTCAAGACTATGGAGAAATTTCATTATTTAGGTCGTAGAGTGTACTAAATTCAGTAACAGTGAGGTCTTTGGTGATTGGGATTGGGGTTTGAGCATTGACCAGCTATTCCTTGTAATCTTCATTGATCATAGTGAATCTTCTCTTTGTTTCACTTGTGGACATAAGCTTTCCCTGTTGGTTGAACCACCTTAAATTCAATGTCTATTTTTATTCTCCCTATTTTCTCATTGTGCACCTGGTTACAACATGTATAGCGAAAGATTTGCAGGAGATCAATTCATCAATTTAAGGCAGTAATCTGGTTGTTAACCTGTTCATTGAATCTGGCATTCTGGCTAACTCATAATAATAGTTACATGGGTATATTTCTAATCGATGTGCCACTTGAGTGTAGCTTAGGTGATTGGGGTGGTTGGGGCTTTGGGTGGGGGTCTTAGGTTCATGTTCTGGTAATGACTTCTAGATTGCTGAAAAAAGAGGTATATTTCTAATGAACAAATTTCCTTTTTTTACTTGCAGGCTGGTGGTGTTGTGAGCTCAAATGGACGATTACAAGGACGTCTAGAAGTTTCTAGGAGTTTTGGAGATCGCCAGTTCAAAAAGGTTTGCCTCTCACCCTTGGAAAATGTTACTTGTTCTTTCTTTCAGTTAGTCAACGAAATTTCTCTATAGCATCGAACAGACCTAAAATGATTTGTAATCTTGAGGAAAATTACCATTTGCAGGTGGGTGTTATTGCAACCCCAGATGTCCATTCTTTTGACCTTACTGATAGAGAGCATTTCATCATTCTTGGCTGTGATGGCTTGTGGGGGGTATGTCTTTTTGTATCCATAAATGCTGAACGTTTGGTCCTATTACTCATTTTGCTTGTTTGAATTCACTGTTCTGAGATGAAAATGGCGTTTTGGGTTTGTTTCAGGTGTTTGGTCCTAGTGACGCTGTTGATTTTGTTCAGAAGTTATTGAATGTAAGTTTGTTTGTCTTTTTTTTCTCTTGGTACTTGAACTAATAAGAGGTGTACATTTTGACCTCTGTTGAATTATTCCAATGCATTTTTTGTTCCACTTAAATGCATTGCTTTAGTCTTACTATACAGTTGTTAACTTATGCCATGATAGATCCATTTGTTTTGGTTTAACAATTTACCCCCGGCCATACAATGCAATTGATTGGCGACTTGACAACTGCTGCACTTGTAAATTGCAGTACTCATACCTAATAGGATTGCATCTATTTATCAAATTAAAGTAGTTGTTATTGCTATGCTTTTTTCTAAGCTGGTAAAAAGTTTTCTAAATTATCCATGAACAAAGCAGTACTATTCAAGTTGGTCAATAAGTTTGGCATAGTACCTGAATATGATTTTCGTTTCAGTGAAGGATTTAAAAGTAGGCTCACACAGTTTTTCTCTTCTAGAATTTTCTTTTCATTTCTTAGATTTTCTGTCTACTGAGGATGTTGTCTTATATGAGAAAAAAAAAATTGAATTGAACATTTGTAGGAGGGGTTACCTGTTACAGCTGTGAGCCGGCATCTTGTAAGGGAAGCTGTTCGAGAGCGTCGCTGTAAAGATAACTGCACTGCAATTGTTATTGTATTCAAGCGCAACTAATTCCTGAGGCATCATCTCCATGAGTTATACCAACCGTGATACAAATAGAAATGGGGATTGTTTTCAATTTCTGCTTCCAAAAGCAATGTAAAATGTTTGGATTACCTATCACTATAAACAAGTGGTGGCTGTTAACGCTGTGTTTTGGTTATGAAACTCGAGAATGATTGTTGTAATTGTGATATATGTTGAAGCAGTGGAGGTCAATTGCTTTACGAAGCATCTAGCTTTGAATTACAAAAGGAGATTTTGACACTTCTGAGAGTTTTCAGGCCATGCCACTGCAGCCCTGCTGCCCCTCCTCTTGTTCATTCAATATGATTAAAAGGGAAAACGAAGCAACTTAGTTAAGAAGGAAGTGATAAACTTTTCATGAAAAAACAAAACAAGAAAGCTTGAGCTAACAGATGATCATTACCTTCAAATGTATGATTTAATTTAGGAAAAAGAACATATGAATTTTTTAAACTTTGAATTATTTGTAAATAGATTTTTGAACTTTAAAATTATCTTAATTAGTATGTAAATTAACATAATTATATAAATTAATTTTTATATTTATTTTTTATTTACTTTAAATATATTTTTATTTAATTTAAAATAAATAAAAAGTAAATGAAATGATTGGTTTGTATAATTGTTATAGTTTAAGTATTAATAAAAATGATTTTAAAGTTTAATAGTTTATTTATAAATAATTTAAAGTTTAATGGGTATGTGTGTTTTTTTTTCTTTAATTTAAGTGAGTACATGTATTTCTAGTTAAAGTAACCCATACCATAACAAAATTTATTTTTGTTATTTGAAATATATTAGCAGTTATTTGTCGGTCACCTGTATAATTTTCAAGTAATTGCAATGAGGTGTTTCCAATGTGAATAGAAATTTTCGAATTTAGTTGAAAAGCGTGGCCTCTACGACCGCCGCCGCGGCTGGTTGTTCACAAGAACACTGTATACTTATATAGAATTGCATGTTGATGTACCAAAAAAAAGAAAAGAATTGCATGTTGGAAAGAAACAAATGTCTGTCATTAGCAGCCATTAAAATGGACTGATGCATTCATCAAGATGAATAATTCGGGGGCTAAATTAGAGTACGACAAAACTCATGCCCTCGGGGGATTTGTTTTAAGGGAAGGCAAAAAGAGCAGAGTTTGAGAGAGATGAAACAGAAAAAAGTAGCATTCATATTGTGCAATCTTGTTGGCAAACATAACATAGGGTTTGTATAACAAAACTTATTCATGAAATTTTCACCCCCATAACAAACATGCACAGAAGATGAAATTTTTAGAGCCATAAAGATATGAAGAAAATCTTGCATACTCAGAGTATAGCATCTTGTTAATCAAAATATGACAGAGGCAGAAATTATATTTGTTACCATGATTAACTTTAAAATAAAATTTGAAGCTCGGGAAGCAATGCTTTTGAAGTTTGCAATCAAAGCAAATAATGAACTTTGCTACAAACAATCCCCATATTAATTAGTGATTTTATAATTTTAGTAAACAAATCTTGTTTCCTCTCCTTTGTTGTGCAACAGACAGATAATGTATAGTCCACAAGCAGCCTCTCAGTCAGGAATATTCTCACACTACTCAGATTGCACCTTTGTAGTACTTGTTAAAATTTCTTGAGACCTGTATGAACCAATCTATAAAAGGTTCATGAATAAGCACATCAAGTCAATAATTTTCCTCTCATGATCTACTTGATGTATTGACTAAGATATTTGTCAGAATGAATATAATATACAGCTTTTATCTTTTTTTTTTAAAAAAACTGAATTATATTTAAGAACAACATAATAATGTAATATCAATTTATACGAAATGACATTTTGTCCATTCAATTGAACAGTTCAGTTATACGGGGCCACAGGTTCCCTTTTATGAGGGGAAGCATTTGCATTCAACTCTTAAAAAGTAGGCAGTTGAACCCACAAGTGAAAAAAGTAGGGGTTTTAGAGGTTGAGGAAGGGAACGGCTTATCACTTTCTGATTCAGTTAAACCAGAAGAACAATAAAAAAGAAAAAGTTTTCAGTTGCAAATAAATGGCAATAAACCATTACTTTGTAATGGCAATGTCCTAATTTAAGGGTATTATGGAAAGTTTAACATTCTAAAATGCTACATGTGCATTGGCACTTCTAGGGCCTCTTTTATTTCTTTATGAATCATAAAATATGCCTTAATCATGAACAGTAGCACATGCATCTTTGATTCATATCCCTGTTCATCCCCCTACCTTTATTGAAATGCATTCAAAATAATCACCTGGGTCTGAAGGAGCCAATCATCATCATCATTATTATTATTACTATCAACACGTGGCTTCAAATTTTTGTCAATAAATAATAAACTCTGTTGGATTAGATTTATGGCAAAAAAACTACAATGATTACTCTATACAAAGAGAATTGGGACAACGGTCTCACTAGACATAGTTACGATAAGGGAATGGTGGGAACATGGTCATACAAATGATAGAGGTTGGCAACTCTTTAACGACCTGGCTAACATGATTCACCTTGACTCTGTCTCCCTAAAATCTTGAATTTAAAGTCAACAAGCACAAGAGATTTAATTTATATCTAAGATTTTTGTAATCAACAGATACAATAGCATATATCTTAAAACATTTACATGTCTGATGTCTATGTAACTACTATTCTGAAGCTTCAAATAATATAGCTAACTACTGATATTAACAATAAAAAAAATGGTACAACTTTAATATACCTTCAAGATTGCTCTTTATATATTAGCACCTTTCCTCTGTTATTTTCCCTCATAAACAAGCCTAAGTTACTAATACAAGAATGGGAAGTATCGTGACAGAGAAAGCGAAGCTTCTTGTGGCATTACTAGCTCTGCAGTTCTGCTTTGCAGGATTTCACATCGTCTCTAGACTTGCACTAAACATTGGTGTCAGCAAAGTTGTTTACCCTGTATATAGAAATATAATTGCCCTGCTTTTGTTGAGCCCACTTGCTTATTTCTTAGAGAAGTGAGTTTCCAGATGAAGCTTTTTTGGCCTTTCCTGTTATATTCTTTCTGACTTTATATTACTGCCTTTGAACTCATTTTTCTTCGAGCTATATAGATTTTAACATGGAACAATCTATGTCTTTATAATCAGAAATCAAAGACCACCCCTTACTTTTTCTTTACTGGTTCAGGTCTTCCTATTAGCATTACTGGGGTAAGCAAATAAATAAGCTGCAGTTTCCGCTCTCTCATTTCCTTCCTATTAATTCTAATATTTTCTTTCTGTATTTTTCATCGGTTATTATAGGATCACTGCAAACCAAGGTTTTTACTTGTTGGGATTATATTATGCTTCTCCAACTTTTGCTTCTGCAATGCAAAACTCAGTTCCTGCGGTCACTTTTGTCTTGGCCTCAGCTTTAAAGTAATCACGTCTTCTTGTAACATTCTTTATCATTTTCTGTTTTAATCTCTTCGCAACTTCATAACTTCATTCAATTCTCTACCAGACTTGAGGAAGTTAACATCGCAAGAAGAGATGGATTGGCAAAAGTTCTAGGAACCATTGCCAGTATGGGGGGTGCCACCATAATTACTCTCTACAAAGGCCCCCCTCTTCACCTGCAGACGCACCAAATACAAGGAGACACCTTAGAAACAGATCAGTCTTCAACAAAAATGCAAAATTGGACATGGGGTTGCATCTACTTGCTTGGACATTGTTTATCATGGGCAGGCTGGATGGTTTTTCAGGTCTGTCATAATGACCACGATTTATGCAGATTATCTGTGGACCAAAAAAAAATGCAGATTATCTAAACAGAAACTTCATTTTAGCCAATCTGTTGCTTCATACTTACGATAACATTATTCATACGTAGAGTATATTGGCAGTGTTAGTGGCCAGACATGTGTCTGTAAAGTTGCACTTGTTCAGTTATCATTTGTATAACCTGAGTCGTAAAGTAACAATTTTGTGCAGGCTCCTGTGGTGAAGAAGTATCCAGCAAAACTAACACTCACATCGTTTACATGCTTCTTTGGATTGATCCAATTCTTGATCATAGCAGCCTTTGTGGAAACTGACTTGGAACATTGGAAGATACAATCAACAGAGGAGCTTTTTACTATCCTATATGCTGTAGTGCTTTCACTTCAATTCTCAAATATCATGCTCTTGTAAATTTGATTTATATGTGACACATCTAGTCCCAAGTTCTGGCAATTGTGGAGTTAATTCAATTCACTATTGCGTAATCATTCCAGGGAATTGTAGCATCCGGCATTGTCATCTCTCTCCAAACATGGTGTATTCAAAAGGGTGGCCCTGTGTTTGTTGCTGTCTTCCAGCCCATGCAGACCTTTCTAGTTGCTGTCATGGCAGCCCTAATTCTTGGTGATCAGTTATACTCTGGAGGGTATGTAGAAAATTTGTTAACCATCAATGGAAGATTTGCTCTATCAATTTTATATTTATGAAGAACACGTCAAAAAAAAAATTATATTTATGAAGAAAAAAGCCACTCAAAATTTTCCTTTCTTTTTTTTCCTTTTGAAATTACAGAATCTTCCCCCCTGATGGATTCAAGTTTTATTACAGGGTTATTGGTGCAATTCTCATTGTGATTGGTCTCTACTTAGTCCTATGGGGCAAAACCAACAAAAAAAATGTCTCTAAGCCATCATTAACAAAGCCCTTGCTTAATGCTGAGGAAGAGAATAAAGAAGCTGATGCTGCTCCAAAAGACATACCATAACATGTCTATCTGTTACAGATACAGACTATCAAGTTCTGGTAAAGTATCTGCACAACAACAGTTATATATGGTCCTGCTGTTAGCAGCATCTCAAGTTGTGTAAGATTTAAACGAAAATGATTTTCCCATTAATCTATTTATTTAATTATAGTCATTAGAGTCAAGTGCTCAAGGCTAAGCTGGCTTAAGGAATAAGGCCTGCTGGTGCACTGAAGAGCAGAGAAGCCAATTCGGTGACACTTGTTTACAAGGTCAAATTTGGTCGGTTGGCAGGGGCGTATGTGTTATGTCAAACGACACATCTGGAGTCATTGAAGCAAGACTCCATGTGCTGTATATTACACTGACATGTACACACGAATTTATATATAAAAGAACATATTTAGTGCATGAATAATTATGATATTACAAGTCTAGAGATATTGAAAAGCACTTATGGAGAGAAATTTATATCTATTTTTTATTGGTTAGCTATAGATAGTAGCTCTCCTTCATCCCAAATAACAATAACAAGTTCATGAAAGGTATATATAATGCAACATCTGCACCCCACTGAGATTCTTCGACTTTCCTTTAATGCCGCTATACATCTCTTTACTACTGAAGATTATGTTAATTTGGTATAATTGAAATAGCTGTGGTTACTGCTAACAAAACATTAATGGTGTTAGCTAGGTACACAATCTTATTTACCTGCTCCAATGTGTCACCATCTTATTGATCTAAACAAACAAGTACGATGCAACAGATAGAAATAATTCATTTTCATTTAGTTAAGGATTTTCAATGCAATGATCAATGTAAGAGAAACCTATTTGCCAAATTGCCTAAGTTTGGCATAGTTGTTTTAGTAACTTTAATGATATGCCGCACACTTACGGGTACAGACTAGAGTCACCACTGCAGTGAACGAACTGCTTAAACTAGTGTACCCAACACACTTACGGGTACAGACTAGAGTCACCACTGCCAGTGAACGAACTGCTTAAACTAGTGTACCCAAGGGCTAATAAGTGGCATGGCCCCAAAAGATCCAATGCTGATATGGGAACACCCAGATTCTAACGCATCATCAGAGAATAAAAAGATCCATATACCTAGTTCGACGATATCCCATAATTCCATGAACATTAATAAATTTTGTGACGGCTCCTGAAACAGCCCAAGAGTATACATATTGTTCGCTAACCTACATTATCGTCATATTGTTACGCAGCATAATAAGAACAAGTATTCATAGCATCAAAATCCTAACATAATCAAGACAATTCCCATAGTGAGTATAGATGATTTATCTTGATAAGCACCCATTAATTCAACTCAAAATCACATACAAATATACAAGTATGGTCAAGGGAAGGAAAAGACATGAAACTATCAATAGCAATGGCTCTCAGAAAATTATCCACCATTTATAAACTCTCAAATCTCAATGCACATTACGCAGAAGGGCTTCTGATGACTTCAGGAAGTATCACAAGGATAGCCAAATTTGTAAATAATAGAAGCCAAAGTCAGTCAAAATTACTAAACCAGAGTCACTAAAAAATAACATAAACTACAAACTCAAATTAAAGCACAAAAGACAAAGGATGATGATTCAAACTTTTCTCCAAATTCCTGTAACAGTTCAATGAACTCTACCTCACATTTACAATATCATCAATCTTCAAAATCATCCGCACACACTCTGTTGCTAAGCTGATTGCACTAGTGCTTACCAGCAGTGGCTGCACCACATTCTCCTCCATTATGTTCGTAATCTGACCCTTCCTCACATTGATTCCAGCATTTATCTCACCCTGCGCATGACGATTTCTCAGTTCAGTAACAATTGCAATTGGGTTCAACCCCGCATTCTCAGCTAGAGTATAAGGAATAACTTCAAGTGCCTCGGCAAAGGCCCGAATACAGTAACCCTCCATCCCATGTAAGACCTTTGCCCAGGCACCCAGTTGCCTCGACAGCTCAATCTCTGGTGCACCACCTCCTGCAATCAAAAACCTCTTGTTGACCAAACATCTCACAACACACAAAGCATCATGCAAACTACGCTCTGCTTCATCTATCACTAGCTGATTTGATCCACGGACAAGCACAGTTGTGGTCCTTCCCATATCCTTAATACCAGTAATCTTCACAATCTTCCCATCCCCAAGAGAGACCTCCTCCACAAGATCCGCATAACCCAACTTTTCAGCACGGAAATGCTCAATATTTGCAATGGGCAAACAATTCAGAGTCTTTGTAATGAACTCAATCTCATCTCGCTCCACATCCTTAATCACCAAAATCTTTGCTTTTGCAAGGTAATGCAAAGATAAATCAGTCACAGCATCTCTCAGAATGCTCTTCTGAATCAACAACACATTACAACCTGTTGCCTTTATCTTCTTAATCATGCCCAGAATGTAACTCCTTTCTTCCTTCAAAATCCTATCCATCTGGGAGTAATCACTGACCACAATACTCTGCTCAATATCAGTTTTCGGTGGAGAAATCTGGAACTGAATCACAGCAATCTTCGCATTTTCCATGCGCGTAGGTCCTCCAGCAGCGTGACTAACCTTCTTATCAAACACCAACCCCTTCACGAGCTCTGTGTCATCCACCGTCCCACCAAGCTTCTTCACGATCTTGATGTCCCGGAGATCAACCATGTCGGGCTTCGCCGGGTCCACCGCCGACAGCACGGCGTCGACAGCAAGCGGCGCCAGCAGCTTCGAGTACTGACTAACCACTTTGCTGTTGAGCGAAGTACTAGCAGATTTGATCAACGACTCGCGATCAGAGAGCTCGACGGGTACAGCCATGGCCGTAAGCACGTCAATGGCCTTAATCGAGGCCTTGTGCAGCGAATCTGAAACCACGGTGGGGTGAATGCCATGCGAGAGAAGCAAACGGCACCGCTCGAGCAGAGCGCCGGCGATAACAACCACAGTGGTTGTGCCGTCGCCGGCGGCGGCGTCCTGAGACTTGGAGAGCTCAACAAGCATTTTGGCAGCGGGTTGGAGGACTTCCATCTTGTTGAGGATGGTGGCGCCGTCGTTGGTGATGATGACCTCGCCGGAGGAGGTGGAGATCATCTTGTCCATGCCCTTGGGGCCGAGGCTGGTCCGGACGGCCTCGGCGACGGCCCGAGCGGCGACGATGTTAGCATGGCGGATGTCTTCCTTGCGCTTGTTGTCGACGTAGGACTCCGTCTTGGAGGATCGCTGCTGGGGAACCGCAAGCGCCGCCATTGATGATGGGAACAGAGAAAGAAGAAAGTGCAGAAGAGTGGGCGAAAGCGTAAATTTGAGAGGGAAGAGTGGGGAAATTGGGGGAGGTGAATCAAAATTCGAAACCCTAGAGAGTAGAGAGAGAAAGTGACTCAGCGAGTGATGCAGATTCTTGTTCTTTCTGGAATGATGTTCCAGAGGGTTCATCGGTCGTACTAGTGAATCGACTGGATTGGGCCTATAATCCTTTATGGACTGAGCCTGTGATCGTGTCTTATGGATTGGGCCTCACGTGAAATGATGACACACATTCCAATATAAGCATTGACTGTTACGCGTGAGATTTTGGTAAATTTTGAATAAACAACTTAAATTGAATGAGATAATCAGGGTTAAAAGTGCCCCTTATTTCTCCCAAAGGGTTTTGTAAAGAATTAAAAATAAAAATTATCAAATAAAAAATATAAATATTTAATCTCTTGATAATTTAAAATATATATTAATATTTTTTTTAATTATTTAAAATATTTTAATAAAATATAATAAATATTATTTTAATTTCTTAACATGTGTTTTAATGGCACGTGTTAACAAAACTCTTTTTCAAAACCATAATTTTCAAGCTGTTGTGCCCATATTAGAGACCAAGGATGATCTTTGTCCCAAGCATATTGATTAACAAGGTTATCTTTGTCCCCTTATTCTATTATTGTTAGTGGTGTCTAAAATAAATTAAATAGGATTTGAATATATATTTTTTTATAAGTATTCAAATTTTGATAAATTATTAAGATCAATATCGTAAAAAAAAAATATCATAAACATAGCTAGAAGTCAAGTTATTTTTAACTATTATAAAGATTTTCTTTTCATAAGTTTACAATTTTTTATATTTTTATAAAAAGCTTATTTAAACAATAATAAAATAATTTATAAATTTTTATCATAATAAAAAAGTCTAAATAAAATAAAATAAACTTGTCCAAGCGAGATAAGGGTGCGTTTGGTTTAAGCAATTTCTATTTTTAATTTTAATAAAAACATAAAACAAGTTAGAAAACATACTTGATTGTATATCATTGAAAGTATTTTTTGTGAAATCATTTTTAAAATGGGACAAAATTTAAAAACAGCAAATAGTTATTTTGATGGCTTTAACATAAAGTTAAAAACACAATAAAAAGCTTAGTAATTATAATAAAAAATTATATTAACTAAGCTTTTTTTTAAAATTTAAAAATCTAAAAATAAAAATCATTTTCAAAAAAATGAAAATAAAAAATATTTTCTTAAATCAAACATAATTTTTATTTTTTATTTTTGATTTTTTTGGGAACTTGAGACAATATTATGCTGAGAGAGATACAAATAACTTACGTACATCTATACCATACACAAAGGAGGATCCATGCTACAGGAACCCAAATACACGTGTCGAATTGTCATGAAAAATATTCCCGCCCAAAATATAGGCAAGATAGTAATTTCACGTTCTGTTACAATGCCGTTTTAAACCAGATGATGATAGAACTTCAACCCCTCAAAATATGATGGGCATGGAAGTAATTTTCACCACTGAGAGGGAAGTAACTTCCCCCAAATTAATGCCTGCTGCACGCTGTCTCTCTCAGACTCTCACTCAATCCCTCTTGGTTTTATGTAGCCATATCAGATAATTGAAACTCTCCTGTTCTTTCAAGCGTCTCTCTCCCTCAGTCCCTCTTCTCTTCTCTTCTTTCCCCATTCATGGAAAATTTCTTCATCTTCCTCCGACTCTTCAACCTCTTCAGTTGTCTTCAACTTGGATCTGAAGAGGAGCGTGCTCTGAACGAAGACGACCTCGACGGTGTGGTTGGAGTGACCGAGGAGGTGGTGGCCTTTGCAAGAAATGCAGTGATGCATCCAGAGACTTAGTTGGATCTGCCTGATGATGCGGATTCTAATGGTAAATTGGGTTTGTCAAATATCTGTCTCATTTTCTTTCCTTGTTAATGGGATTCAGTGTGTGGTTTTACATGTTTTAGATGAACATCAATTTTTTTTTCAAAATGCTACTTTTATAATTATATATATATAATTATTTTGACAGCAAAACAAACTACTGCTGTACATGGTTATGGAATCTGTGTAATTTCTCTTTACAATTTGGGTGAAAGCTTTGAGGTGCTTAATTTATTACTTACTCACCTTCAATGTGTGTATGCTTCATAATTTGGAATATATGCTTGATAGTTTTTTGTAGCAAGTAATTAGCCTGAATAATTCAATCATATTTCACTTACCTTTGTCTAATCTCTAATCACGAGTGGCCTTATCCTTTTTTCTCTTCTATTCAAATAACCCTTCTGCCAAAGTTGAGTTGTTAATTTAACCCAGTGCCTATTCGGTGCATTATAAGTGTCACTTGGTGCAAAAGAGAAGGATTCTTACAAGGAATCAAGGATGAAGAAGGTGAAGGATGCAATATCTTGGAAGTAACTAAGGTGGCTGGGAATTTCCATTTTGTTCCTGGAAAAAGTTTTCAGTAATCTGGTGTACATTTACATGACCTGCTGACTTTTCAAAAGGACTCCTTTAATGTTAAGACGTAATCTGCCACACTAAATTCTTTTTGGTGAATTTGATGCAATTGTTACTTTATATATTTTATAGCTTATACTAAATATATAAAAACAAGGAAATCTCATACTTCATTTCATTTTGTCAAGAAAAGTTTTTCATCATCACACTTCAATTTACAAGACTTCTAATTTGTCTATAACATGTAATGCAGATAAGTCACCACATTAACAGATTGGCTTTTGGAGAGTATTTGCCCTGGTGTGGTGAACCCTCTTGACGGGTGGGCTTTTTGTGTTCTTATAGCCCCAAATCTAATCAATGATTTATGATACTTTTGACTTTTCTATTAAGATGCATTATGTTGCTTTGTTGATTATCAGCATGCATTGGACACAAGAAACACCAAATGGGACGTATCAGTATTTTATTAAGGTTAGTAACCCACATCTCTGCATATTCCATACTACTAATACACTGTCCTATGAAACAAAGCATGGGAATAATTTTCAAATTGTAATATCTGAGAGTTAAATCACTCTTTAATTTATTTGATCAATATTGCTCTTCTATCACTTTGTCCACTACATTGAAAAGAAATGTAGTGATGCATCCAGAGACTTGGTTGCTCTTCTGTACATGGTTATGGAATCTGTGTAATTTCTCTTTACAATTTGGATAAAAGCTTTGAGGTGGTTACTTCATTACTTTGATGTAGAGCACAACGATGAAGAAAGAAGCAGTGATAATGGGTTTGAAGAGAGCAGCAATGATAGAGGGCATTTCTTCTCTCCTTTTTGTTCAATCTACATGGTGCTTTCCCTTTCATTGAAGCTAACATTTGCTTCTTCTTCTTGCAATTTTTTCTATGCAATATCTATGAAATAGTTAACATTTATTTCCTTTTGTTTCCCCTTCAATTGCATCAACTTGCTTATTTGATGTTATTGTTGTAGGTGCTTTCAAGGAAAGCTCAAAGTTTTGAAACAATTCTCGGGGCTATACAGGAGCTCAAGGCGATCATGATTTTGTTTTTGGGGTTGATTTTTATTTTTTATTTTTTACATTTTTAAGTTCATTACGGCCATACCATATGTGCTTCTGATTTTGTGAATGTTTGATGTCTCATGAGATATATAGAAGAAGATAGGTTGTATTAGGAAAATGAAAAAAAAAAAAGCTGCGTAACCAATCTATTTTTATAAGTTAAGTAACAGATTCCTTTTAAAATATATTACATTTTAGAAAAGGAAATGTTCCACTCCATTTTTTTTTTCAATTTGATTTATTAACATTGAAATTTGGGTAAAATGGACTCATGTTATGCTGCTGAATTCTGGATTCAGAACACTTGAAAATGGGTCTGTCTTTCACCAAACCATTTAGCCGGCTGTTTGCCAAGAAGGAGATGCATATACATATGGTGGGCCTTGATGCTTCGGGTAAGACCACCAACAAGCAACATCAATCTTTTCGATTTTCAGTAATTTTAATTTGGTGTTTTTTCTCAATGTTATTAATGCATGTGGTTTCAACACTTTACATAGCTTAATGTGTTTGCTAATGTGAATTATTATTCTTATGTTTTCTGGATGATGCAGTTTTTTTTTTTTTAGTTGGGATTGTAGTTACTATTTTATTATTAGGCAATTCTTTTTTATGTTGTTTATCTTCAACCCAAACAAGAAGAGAGGGAGAGAATGGCTGTGCAGAGTTTTTCATGGAAATTAAGGACTTCTGTAAAGTGAATGACATGCATCTTAGAAAGAAGGATAGGTTTGCAAGAAACAAAAATGTCTAAATCCTTGCAATCCATTTTTTCTTTCTATAGGGTTGCTACAGTATATTACTACTGTTGTCATAATTTTTCTCATGGCATTTGTACTGTTCATTTTCAAGTTTATGCCAGCATGTCAACTATTGTACAAGTTGTAAATGTTGGATCTGTTGAAATAGAGTCCCTATCAAATGTTAAAGTATTCAATACTAATGCTGCCCTTTGGTTTAAAATTTTTCCCTCTCCTATTTTATATGTAAACTCTAAAATACTCCAAAGCTTTATATATGAATATTTTGAAGTGGAAAAAGAAAGAAAAATTGAGGTTCAAATCTCAGAAGTTGAGGTAGGCTTTGTATTCATCTTTTTTTTTTTCCTGCTCTGTCTGTTATGACTAATATAAAGGAGAACTGAAAGAAAAAAGGGTATACGGAAATTTGGTTTACACTTGCACAAGGAATAAAAATGAAAAGGGCATTCAAGGGTTGTCATGGTTATTGAAAAGAGGAAAAAAATAGGACTCATACCATCCTTTGATCAATATGTGATGACTGATTATTATGGTCTCAATGCAACACCTGCTATAAGTGTCCGAAAGGTTAGCAACTTAGCGTTGCTCTTTGTCATTGGTTTCTCTTTTTCTTATTATAAGAACTTAGTTTTGTTCATGAAAAATGAGGAATAACTTATATAGTCAAGTGGCTTTCCTGTAGGTTGTCGTAGATTGGCTAGAGATGAAGAGGAAAACTTTGATGCAGATGATTTTGACTATGAACTTCTGATTAAGAATCGTCACGATGATCCAGACAGGCAACATGTGGTAAATTTTTTAAATGAGACTGAAAAATTAGCTTATAAATTATGCTAATCTTGGTCCTCTTTATCTAATGAAGCTTTCAGTGAAATATGCAATGCAGAAATTGTTAACCTTTTAATGTGTTTCCACAAATGAGGTTTAACTAAAATGAATCGGTATTGTGGCTATATAAGGTACTGAATATAGATAATCAAAGAGACATTGGGGCTATTG
Organism: Castanospermum australe; assembly: GCA_019955255.1. Lineage (NCBI taxonomy): Eukaryota > Viridiplantae > Streptophyta > Magnoliopsida > Fabales > Fabaceae > Castanospermum > Castanospermum australe. The sequence continues at coordinate 198,532 of NSJW01000876.1, read as the reverse complement.
TGATTTTTATAGGAAAATAGCGACTATAATCAACAGAAGTGGCATCCCAATGGTCATACTTTCTCTTAAGCTGGAAGTGGTAAGCAATATTTTTTAAAACTTTTGAAAAAAAAAATAAATTGTTTTCCAAATTGCTAATTATGTTTTGTGACGTCATGTCAAACAAAAAGTTAGTATTATGATATACTTATTGTTATGTATGAAATAATTCTTTTATACTAGGCCTTTCAAACAATCCTCAATGGGTTACCAAAGCTACAAACATTCATTCTCAATTCTTTTAGAAATCAATATGTAGTCTAATTCTTTAGGGGCATGCCAAAAACGAAGGAGTTAAATGAGAAGGAAGATATAATGCTTTTTGATAAGAGATTGTAAAGTAATATTTTGATAAATTTGCTCAGTTGTGTGGTTATCTCGGATGATTAGATTTTCTTCTTCCATTGTTGTTACTAATTTCATTGGTCAATTGATTGATTGCTTTGAAATCATTCAAAACCAAATGCAACAAGCTTTGCAATTGATTTCCATTGTTTAGTGGGTTCAAATACTTGGATGTTGGTTGCAGAAACATCATGGAAAATGATCAGCTTGGACGTTAAATTCATAATTTGAGGCATTTATTGAGTATATACAAGTCTATTTGTTAGGCTTTCTAATAAGGAGGAACCCGAGTAAGTTGTTAGGAAAGGACTTTGAGCTTACAAACTTTGGGAGACCTCATTTTTAGTTAACAAGGTGAAGCAATTTTCTGTTCTTTGTGAATTATTGTTCAATGGTTATTTGTATAACTAGTTTAGAGTTTAGAAATTCAATATTCTATGATATACTACCCGCTACATTTTAGATAATTGTCATGTAAGTATATAATTATGGAATTAGATCTTGATAATACCTAAAATAACCTTATTTTTTGTTTTGGGAATCATGCCCTTATTTGTTAAGATTCAGGCAAGATGCAAACTATCTTTAGATAAAGAAAGTAGCGTCAAAGATGAAATCTATGCCCAACAATAAAGTTGGTTTGTATGTCCTTCTCCATGTAGTTAAAAGATTAGAAGTTCTTAATTCTGTTTTTCTTTTGATATTATTATAACAATTATTCTCACTGTGTCTCTATTATAAAAGTTACAATTTATAGGCACCTTGAACATGATAAAAGTAAACTTAAAATTTGATAGATTTCAATTATATGTTACATCTTTGAGCTATCTGCATTTTTATATTGTAGAGAACTTAACATCATTGATTGCATATGGTGTTTCAAAAGAAAATGACTCAGAATTCAATGCTAATTGTCCTAGGACAAGGATGGAGCATAATCTTTATGGAGCTTGGAAGGATTGCTGGAGCCGAATATGTGCCTAAACCTCAAGGTAGTCTTGTTTTTTTAACTTCCGAGGAAGATGCCTACTATTCTGTGCAATTTGATGTTTGACTTGACAATAATTAATCATTGCTTCTGGTTAAATTTATTATTTGTGCATTTTTTGAATCATTTAGGAAGTTTAATATTTTATTTCAGTATATTACTTTTCTACAGGATCTGGATTTATTTATTTTTATACATATCAGTTTTATCTTTTTTTTTTCTTTCCTTGGGTTTCAATCTTTCATATGCTGGTGTGCTTTGTGATAAGTTGCTTTTTCTTTCCTTCATGGTGCTCCTACATGTCCTTCAAATTTTTTATTTCGTTTATTGGATAAATCTAGATTCAATAACATTTTTGCACATTTAAATAGTATATTTGTTATGCTTCTCCCTTTTATGTTTCCCTGCAGATCATGTTACCATCTACGTGATCAAAGATGCTATGGATCTTTAATATTAACAAGGTTTATTTTTTTACTTACAGGAAAAATAGTTTTAAATTTTTTTTAATTGTCTGTTGTTCATCTTTCATCTCTCAATATGGAGAAAGGTGTAAATTTCTACATGCACTACAACAACAGCAATAATCTAATGTTCATGGGTTTGGGGGGGACAGAGTAGGTCACACCAACCGCAAAAATGGGGAGCTGATATTGAGTTCAAAACAGAACCTAATACTTTTCATCTTCCTATTTATGTACTTCACATGGTGAAGGAGATTTTTTTTAAAAAAAAAAGTTGTAGGATGTTATAATAAATGAATCTGTCATTGAACCTCTAATATTTTGGGTATGTTTTTGGGAGAATAATCCTTGCTATGGATGATTTCATCTTTCATTATTAGTAAAATAATCTTATTTGCTGTTAGTATTGATTATCTGTAGTGTGTCACAAGCTAATAGCCTAAAATGTTATCATTGTTGTAAATAAATGACCAGTCTTACAAATATGAATGCCTATAATAACGTGCTATATGTAGATATTGAGTTCTGCCAGGTAGATGTAAATCATCAAATTCCAGATGTGCATTGATTATTGGTACTCATTAGTTAACCTAGATATATCTATTTGTTTAGTGAAACCTGTATTATATGTCTATGCAAAAATGAATATTTGAAATTAAAAATTACTTTGATTTAGTTTTGCTTATTAGTATGCTAATTTGCTAATTCAAAAATTTATTTGTTAAAATGTCTATTATTGGTGGCATAATGTTTAGAAAGCGTACACAAGCATCTCTGTTGCGTGCCATACATTTATTTTACTTATTTTTATTGAGAAAACATGTGCATGTTACCAAAATTTATCCAACTTTAGCAATTGTTATTTTCTTAAATTTTGGCTCTATTTACTTTAGAGGAAAGAGAGGAATCTTAATTGTCGGCGATAAAATTAATAATTCAAATTTTAATAAAATATATGTATATATTGCATGTTACAAAAATTTATTCAGCTTTAGCATTTGTTATTTTTTTTTTAATTTGGTTCTTTTAAAGTAAAGCATTTACTTTAGAAGAAAAGGAAGAAATTTTAATTGTTGATGATAGAATTAATGGTTGAAATTTTGATATAATATATATACATATGTAACTAGCTAAGGGATTGTTAAAATGTACTTTGTATATTTTTTGTTGATGGTGGTGTTTGTTCTTTTTTTTTAAATGGACCCTTCTTTTTAGAGGAGTTCCTTCAACTTAAAATATGCTTGAGTTGTTTCTTTTAACTTTTTTGATAAATAACAAAAACTTTTTTATAAATAATGAAGATACAGAAGTGAAACTTAAGAAATAAGATGGTGAATTTAATAGGTAAAAATGAAGAAAGTAAATTTAGATAATGACATTGGCCATTGAAGTCTCCTGTCGGTAGGGTTCAAATAAAAAAGACAGGAAAAAAAAAGAGAGAAACAACTATGGTACTATAGTGGGAACTACTTTTTCCATCGCGATTGGATTATGATTTTTTTTAAGGAAAAATATCACAGAAATTATATTTAAATTTAGGTGGAGATCTTTTAAAATTAATCCCAAATATATTAAGAACTATACTGAAACAATTTTTATTTATTATTAATATATTTATTTATGATGCACAACGATAAATGTTAGTCTACAAAAAAGTATTAATAAAATTTGAATGTCAATTATTTAAATTAATGAATTTATTTGATGAAAATTTGTTATATTTAATTAAATAATCTTATGAATGATTCAATGTCAATTTTTTATTATAAATCTAAAAATATAATTATATCTCTATTTACCCCGTTCGTTGCATGGGTAAAATTTTACCAAAGAAAAAAAGGATATAAACAAAAACTTACATTCATTTATAATAGTTTAAATTATACATATTTTGTATATATAAAAAATAAAACTTTATTACATGATACAATTAATTTAAATAATTTTGTAGCATCATTAATTATTTTTAAAAACAATTAATTAAATAATTATGTTTTTTTTATAGGAAATTAAAGGAGAAGACTTAGCGGCACAAGCAAGAACATAAAGAGGAAATAGTGCCCATACGCTGATACGCATGAGGCAGCAGTGCAAGGTGAATAAAGCAAGCCTATAGTAGCTAGATGGAAGGGAGAAATTGAAGTGGCATTAATTGAAAACTAAAATTGGAGAGTTCTTTTTTTTTTTCCGGTAATAAAAATGTTTAAGAAGAGGAAAACTTATTCCATTTTAAAATCACAACATACCATAAGTCAAAATGAGAATTAGTTATAGATTGTTTATTAAGGAGAAACTCTAACAAGAATAAGCCTAAAACTTTTAAGACTACAATTCTATCCTTCTAATTAAATCTAACTCTCGTTAAAAAAAATAATTCTATAATTTTTTAATTATTAAATAAAAATAAATATTAAACATTATTTATTATTTTATTTAATATTTATTTTATCAAGATTAAAAAAATTTTAAAAATATATAATAAAAAAGCTGGCTATTTGGATTGGGAATGAGAACTCAAGGCCTGAGTTGCTGGGCCCACGGTCTAAACCGTAGGAAGAAAATGGGCCCACCATCAACTTGCAACCAACTAGCAAAAGCAAAAGCAGACAATCATACCGGAAAAAAAAAAGGTAAAAAGGCGACGATGGACAAAAAGGAAAAGCAGCTGCTCAAAAACCGGTGCGTTGAACATAAAGGCCAAAATTTGAAGCCGGGGTTGGTCCATCGTCCACGTGAGCGGCCCAGAGTCAGTCAGTACAAATAATAATAGTACTGAAATTTTGAAAGGGGCCTGCACCTGCCCTCGACCCAAATGACAAGCTGGTGTGGGGGACCACCGGAAGCATCATGTAAGGCCACCATGATTAGAGAGATGTCATCTTTTCAAATTATGTATATTTACTTGGGATTTATCTATTCGAGGAATTATAAAACTTTTGTTAATTTTAGCAAAGATTGTGTTGGATTAATATTTACAATGTTTCTTGTCTTATTATTTGATTGTGTTGGATTAATATTTAAAATGTTTCTTGTCTTATTATTTGTCTGTTTGAATAGATTTTTAGATGAATTTTAGCTGTGTTTTTTTCATACTTTGAGTTGATTTTATGTTATTTTACTATAATTATTAAATATTAATTGTGATTTCTTAGTAGATATAGTTGATAATTTGGTATCTTAAGACTTAATTGATTGTTTTTAGAACTCAATTGATAAATTTTATATGAATACATACTTAACTGATAAATATTTTGAGATAAATATTTGAAATCAATATCCGACATATCTGAGTGGATTATGACCGTTAATTTGTATTTGGTTAAATTCATTTATAAATTATTATTATTATTATTATTATTAGTTATAATTTAAATTATTTTTGTCTAACTATCTTGAAAAAAATTGTCAATATTCAAAACTCAACTCAAAATTTATATGAATAGTACTGTATGATTGATGGATGCGCTTGTGAGCAATTAAAACTCTGTAGACTACAACCACATGTTTCAGCGATAATGAAAAATCCATAGTAGCAGCTATTAGCATATGATCAATCCCAGATGACAGCTGTATGGGGGTGATTGGAAACAAGGACAATAAATGGGCACCAACCTTATCAAGTCACTTGCATTTAGTTTCTCGGCTTGTCATTGGATAGAGATTGTATTATTATTGCACCACTAACGTCAATTTCAACTAAGACTTGACTTTGGAACATAACCCCACCTCACCGTCAGTACTCCACAACAAGAAAGCTCCTAGACCAATGGTGCCCCACTGATTTAGGCAAATCATCATTGGATTCTCTGGTATAGCTTGCAAATTTAACCACTCACCATGTCACAGTTGATGTTAATGTGTTCTCTATTCTTCTAGCCTCCCCTTTTTTGTTCCAAGCTGTCCCCCCCAAACAGAAGAACTGTAGAATTCACCGGATGAGAGTAAACAAAGTGAAAAAAGTGGAAACATGTTCCCACTGAAGCAATTTGGCAAGAATTTGGGGGAGGGTTTCTATGATCTTCACATAACATTTCACATGCTGCACAGGTTCACCTGATTTGGCTCAGATTTTTTGGATGATCCGGTGCATTTCTTCAAGCAACGACAGAGAAATTGAATCACATCTTTCACAGTGAATGCAACCTTTTACTTGTTTTTTTTCACATTTTAACTGAAACCATCTTTTGTTGTCGTTGTTCTAGCTTGCCACTAGAAAACATTCATGGTGGGAAAACCGATATCAATTTTGTTCTTCACAGCTCCAGTTTCTTGTAATCATTACAAGGCTCTGCAAATAAAAGATTCCTTCTACACAAACGAGTGGTCCGAGAAACGAAAATGGGTTGGACTAACTTGCCAAGGAAACATCACCTAGCTAAGGTTGTCCAAACTGCGACCAGAAGGTTTCAGTACAAGATTCAGAACTTCCATTTAGTGCCGCATGCCAATATTTGTGCATCAAGGGCACAATAATATTGAAATGTAAGCCAATGTCCCAACACGTATAAATATATGATTCATATGAAACTGATAAGAACATATACTACATCTTAGCCAAAATGCCGACAAGAACAGATTTGGAAGGTGGCATGGCACGCTCTCTGCTGCCTAATTGGTTTCCTGTCCCAGGTGGGAAAGAGTCCAAAACTTGCCTACTCATTCACACGTATGAAAATGAAAAGGAAGAGTCTACACTCTACACTTTCTTTTCTTTCTTTTGGTGCTTAAATTTTTCTTGAACTTACTCAAGATAATCAAAATGGTCAGTTAATAAGAATAAGCAGCGAGTCACTAAAGAAGATTACAGTGAAGGGGGAAGAATTTGCCCATCAAATTAAAAGTTAGATTGTTCTCTAATTGGCAATCCACAAGCTCAAATACACGTTAACCAGTTTCACTGTAGTTACAGGCTGTGAGGCGTTCACTATTTTTGCTTCAACCAATAGGAAATGCAGAGGAAATGTGTTATGCTCGAGTTAATGTCTATACTCTCTTGGATAGAGAGGCTAGTTTGGGTTGAAGCAAAGAAGACTCAATAAAAGTGTTTCCTTGGAGGGTTAGGCCGTGTTTCCTTTTGTCTTAGAGATGTTACAAAGGCCTCTTTATAATTTCAAACGGGATTTTTCCTGAAAATTAAGATGTTTGGTTCTACTTCTACGTTTGAGTATTATTATAAACTGGCTTTTAATTTCAAACCATAACTTGACTTGAAGCCAAAAAAGTTTTGCTCTTCCCTTCATTCACTACAAATTTTTTTTCTCTTTCTTATCATTTTGATTGCAGGTACGATTCCTTTCTGTTGCAAACAGTAAAAGCAAAAGGCAAAAGTTAGTGCTCCCAAATCTTTCTTAGTTTAATGATGAGAAAATATTACAATAATATAATAGTAAAATAATATAAATTTCATTAAAAAAGAATATTTATATTAATTTTATACATTTAATTATTTATGTTATTATATTTTTTATTTAAATTATAATTTTTTTATTTATGTATTATATTTCACTTAAAAAATTAAAATAACATGTATATTTTTTATTTTCAATTTAATATTAATATTAAAAGTAAAAAAAATTATTTTTATAATATTTAAACGATTTGTTAAATTATATTTAAAAATTAATGAAATAAAATAATAAAAATAAATTAAATAAAATAATATAAAATTTATATTATTTTTAATAATTATATATTTAAAAGTAATTTTGGTAAATAATATTAAAGTAATAACGATTTTTTCAAAAATTCTTTTTTATGTAAAAGTTTTTAAATTTAAATAATATTTATGTAAATTTTTTTAAAATAAAATTAAGTTTATAAAATTAAATTAACCTAAAATTAAATTAATTTAAAATTAAATTTTTAAACTCTAATTAAAAAGAGAGACTTATTTGCTGGGGCATTGTGATCCAAAGTTGAATGCAGAGTAGGAATTCGAAGTTGCAATTTGGTTCCAGCCGGAGACAGAGCATGGTGGCTGGTTCATTCCAAAGTCCATGAAAACGGTATTTTGGGCAAAGCATGTGCCAGTAGAATTAGCAAACAGAAAATGGGAGCACATGTTAATCCCGTAAATTCAATAATTGCCGCCTTCATATTAAGACATGGTCAACATGCATCCCTTGATCAGTCCTTTTTGTTTCATTCGTGCCACGATTTCCTTAACAGCGACGTGCTTAATTTGATTACTGTGAAGTGCTTTTCACGTGCTGTTGACGCTAGGAGCACCCTATGTCCTCCAAAAAACACAAGCTTTTCAAGCTCTAAATAAAGCCTTGCTATTAACACAAGAATTTCGAACTTTCAAAGACCAGAAAAGCTACCTCTACCCAACGGTGGTTGGACCAAGTGATAAGCGGCTTGTGATTTTTAGAAGCAGACAAAGTTTAAATCTTACTGGATTCATCACTTTGAGGAAAAGAGAAAACTTTTATGCTCTAATTGCTAAAGTGGCAGTACACTTTCCTACCATTTTTTTGTTCAAAAAGAAAAACTAACTCTAGTAGCAGCTATCCTGCTGCTACTGCACCCACAAGTTACAAGTGAACACCGTATCACATGTCAGCAAAACTTGCCTGCATCTGCAATTCAATGCCATTAACAAAATAGATATAAAAAAAAATGAATACTTATTAAAAAATAAATTAATGTTTATATAAATTTATTGAATTCTCTGCAGGTTAAAAATGTTACTTTATTTCTTGAACTTCAGAACAATGAATTCTGCACTCAAGTGAACACCGTATCAGATGCCAGCAAAACTTGCCTGCATCTGCAATTCAATGCCATTAACAAAATAGATATATATAAAAAAAAAAAGAATTCTCTTTAAAAAAATAAACTAATGTTCATATAATTTTTCTGAATTCTCTGCAGGTTAAAAATGTTGTTTTATTTCTTGAAATTCAAAGAGAGAAATGTATATAGGTGGAGATATTCTTAATTAGTAAATTTTACAAATCTAACTTTTTAATATGTAATATTATCTTGATAATCATATTAAATTTAATATAAATCAAAAATTCATTTGTACTTTATATGATAATCAATAATTTTTTATAAAATTGTGAAAAACTGAAACTTTCATTAGACAAAGGTATCCTTGTTTACAAAGTAAAGATTCTTCTCGTTATTAAGCTAATGTAGAGAATATGGTTCTGTTTCTTTACTACGTTGTTTACGTTATCTGAAGCCATTATGGAAGAGGGTCACGTTAAGTTCCATCAATAAGCCACAAGAGTCATGCAATTATGCAGTACCCAATTTTGTTGGGTTATAATTATTGTAGGAGTAGCTGAACTGGATTCCACTATGAACCGTTCAGGATAAAACGCTAGGAATAATCAATTCTGCCTGGCCTTATAGGGGTAGGGTCGGGGGGTGCTAGGTATATTTGAGTTTCGAATCAGGACAGCGGGCAGGTACCAACTTAAAACGTTAAAACTTACAAGTGAAAGTGATTTAAATTTTTTAAATAGATAAATATAAATAGAGTATATATTGTTAATAAATTTTTTTCTTGCAAAAAATAAGATTAAAAAATAAAAAATTAATTTTTTATTTTTTGAGTGAGAATATATTTTAAATATAAAACAAAACAACAACTGGTAAAAGACCACAAATATCTAATATCTTACCAAAAAAAAATTGAAAAAAAAGGACCATAAATAATCAAATCGAATCTAGCCTTAAAAATAATCTTCATCAAAGATAATAAAATTTAAACAAGTTGATGCATGGATACAATGTGCATTGAAGTTGGAAAATGATTGAGAGTGAAACTATTAATAACGTGTCCATACACAAACACAAAGCATATCAATGCTAATTTGTTTAAGAATTTGGGTAAATGACAATGGCTTCTGTCCAAAAGCTTGTTGTAAAATTTTGTCATCTCATTGACGTTAAAAAATATTTAAAACAAACAAGAAAGAAATATATGATGCTTGTTGGCACTAGTGCGTATGTGGTTTTAATTTTTTTAAAAAAATCATTTTTAAAATTCTAAATTTTTAAAACTATCTTAATACTTACCTAAATTTTTTTAAATTGTTTTTTAAGTATGGATATTTTTCAATAAAAAAAGTAATGCAAGATTTGGTAATTGAAAGTTTGTGTCAGTAATTACTCACATAATTTCAAATCAAGAGTGATACAATAATAGAAAGTTTTTATTATTTGATAATTGAAATTTTTTAAATTAAAATAGTTTGAATATGAATTAATTAATAAAGAATAAAAAACGTGGTTATTAAAATAAGTTTTGAAATTTAAATAATTAACTATTTAGTTTGAAAATTAAAGGCCCTATTTTGTCAAAGATCTGGACTTACAAAAGAAGTTATGTATTTTTAATCTAATTTGATATATTTTGCGACAATGACTTGTATAATGATAACAACATAGCAAAACTGACAAATAATTTTCTTAATACTTAATAAAAATAATATTAAGAATTAAATAAAAAATATAATATGAGGTTTGATATGTAAAAATAGTCATGAAATAAAATGAAATGAGCATGAAATATAAGATTACTTTCTTTGTTAACAAAAAAAAAATCATATATAAAGTAAATTTTACAAAATCAGAAATTGAGTATGAAAGCTATTTTCTCACAAAAAAAAAACGAGATTAAGATTTCATACTTTAAATAATTGGCATTATTTTTTTTAATATACTTTTATTAATTTTACAAAATTATATTTATTATCCTTCTTAAATTTATCTTATCTAATGAGAAAACTCTAACAAACAAAGATTTAACATATTAGATAAACTCTTATTTCTTATATTATAAACTTATGTAAATAATCATATATAATCATAAAAAATTATATGTGAATACTAATATTAAAATTTTTTCTAATACATTTTTATAATTATATTCAAAATTTCATAAAAATAAAAGTTATAATAATTTAGTGAAACATAATTATTATTTAAAATCTCACAATAAATACATTTAAACTTTTTACATAAAGAATATTTATGTCATTTATATTAATTTTAATTTTATTTTACATCAATTCCATGTACAAAATAATAAAATGACTTTAAAAAATATTTTCATTCTAAAATATATTAACTGTAAATTAAAAATAATCATTTCATTCCATTATATTTCACATAAATATTTAATATATTGAGAACTTAAAATGTATTTAATATTTTTATTTAAAAATTAATAGTATTATTACATTGATTATTTAGGAGAATATAAAATTATTAGAATAATATACATTGCAAAGTAACATTGGTATTAACTTGCTTACTACAAAATCATATCTTTATGAATTTTATATATATATATATATATATATATTAATTAGAAGCACCTACACTCATGTGAAGCAATCACAAATTATGAGCAGAAACAAGAAAAAAAAAAAAAGACTGCCAATGTATGTAATAATTGCTCTTATAATTTTTTTTTTTCAATCAGCAAGTCATCTATGACTTAGGCATAAGAATATTGATTTGATTTCTAAAAGTTATATTTTAAAAAAAAATTATATTATTATTATTTTTAGTCTAGAGATATTAGATATATGAGGCAGTTTAAATAAACTAAATTTTATAGAGATACTTCTAATTCATAAAAAAAATCATTTATGACTTGTTAATTGAAAGTTTTTGAATTAAAATAATTTGAATACGAATTAATTAATAAATAATAAATAAAAGTGGTTATTAAAATATATTTTAAAATTAATTATTGAGTTTAAGAATTAAAGTTACTGTTGTCAAATATCTAAAATTAGAGAAAAAGTTATGTATTTTTAATTTAGTTTAATATCATTTGTATCAATGACTAATATGATAAGAACACAGTGATACTGACAAATTATATATGACATTTGTTAACAAGTATTATGAGTACATCAAGTAAAAAAAAAAAAAGTATTATGATTACATTGATTAAGAAATTAAAATAAACATTAGTATATATCCATTTTTATGATAATACAAAATATTGTGCTAGTAAAAATACCCTTAATTTTTTTATTAAAAGAAACTTAAGATTATTGAAAGACCAAACATCATCATCTTTCTCTTATCCATTGCCTCTCAGAATAACCAATTAGTGTACCTTATGTTCAACTTATGTCAGCTCTCTAGTTTTGGTTCAAAGCTTTTGTCCTTTATGTCATAAGGTCTTCTTCCTATTTTCTTCTTTTCAATTCTCTTGCATTCAAGGTGCGTAGCCATATTTTTTTTAAGTTCTCCTCTGAGCTCGCTCATTTTTGACGTGGAGAAGACAAAAAGGTTTAGTGCGAGCATGTGACTTCGAACATTCTTTTTCCTTTTTATTTTTTTTAATTTCCTCCCCCACCAGGAGTATTATTATTTTTATTTAAATAAAAAATAATGCTATATCCTGATTGATTGTTTAAAAAAAATATATAATTATTTAATAAATAATAAGGTTGATAACAAATTGACATAACCTCTTAAAGACTTCTTAAAACTTTTTAATAATAATTCTCTTAATATTTAATAAAATAAATAAAAAATAAAAATATTTAATATTTAATATTTTAAAAATATCAAAAGTATTTAATATCTTTTTTATTTAATAATTAAGTGTTATATTGTGATATTTTTTAAAAAAAAGTTAATATATTAATATTTTTGATAAGTTATTCGTCAAAAATTAATTATTAATTTTTATAATAAATATTGAGTTTTGTTTTAAAGAATATGTTAAAATAAAAATTATTAAATAAAAAGTATAAATATTTAATATTTTAAAATTTTTTAAATATATTTAATATTTTTTTAAATAATTAAGATTATTTTATATAAAATAATAAATATTATTTTTTAATCTTTAACTAAGTGTACGTGTTAACAAAATTCATAAATATTTGATATTTAATAAGTTTATTTATTGATCAATATACATTTAATAATTAATTAGAATATAATATTTTAAAAAATTATATAAGTATGAAGACAAAAGTATCGTTGTCTCCAAATTTTAATGACAAAAATACCCCTAATTTTTTTTATTAAGAGAAACTTAACATTATCGAAAGACCAAACACCGTCATCTTTCTCCTGCCTATTACCTCTCTAGCACGATAATTTATTTTGTTTAATTGGAGATATTATATAAATGATTGGTAATATAATATAATTAATATTATTTATTTATATATAATTTTTAAATAAAATATTATATAGTATAATATTTAATTAAAATAATTTATTTAATTTTTAATTTTATAATAAATAAAATTATTTTATTTTATTTTATATAAATTAAAATTAAATAAAATTATTTTAATTAAATAAATTATTATTTATTATTTAAATAAAAATTAATATTAATTATATTATATTATTTATCTTTTACGCGATATGTCAAACGAAATCTTAGGCAGCTTGTATCCGACTTATCCTTGCTCTCTAGTTTTGGTTCAAAACTTTTTCCTATTTTCTTCAACTCAATTCTCTTGCATTCAAAGTGCGTGGCTTTTTTCTTTTTTTTTTTTTGCGGACTAGTTTTACTCTACAGCTCACTCGTTTTTCGCGTGGAGAATAGAAAAAAGTTTAGTGGGACCACAGACTCCGTACATTCTTGAACCTGTTTTGCCTTTTTATTTTTGAATTTCCTCCCTTATCCTAAGGGTATTATTATTTTTTTATTTAAATAAAATGATTCTATTATTTAAAAAAATATAAAATTATTCAATAAACAATAAGGTTGATAGCAAACTAAGTGTATATAAATTAGTTTTTAAGATTTTAAAATTATAATTTAAATAAAAATTATAAAAAATAAATTTTTATTTAAAATATAATTTTAAAAATTTTTAAAAATCAAATCAAACATATTTAGTCAGAATATTGTAATACTTCTCTAAAAATAAAGTTAGTATAATGATGTTTTTGATAAATTATTAGACATTAATTAATTATTAATTATTATAATAAATAAAGATTTAATATTTAAAAATTTTATTTATTGACGAATACATATTTAATAATTAATTAGAATATGGTATTTTAAAAAAGAAAAATATTATATTTTTCTTAAACTTATTTTTAATAATTTTTTCAATATTTAATAAAATATATATGATATAAAAAATAAAATATTTAATATTTTTAAGAATATAAAAAAATATTTATATTTATTTTATTTAATAATTAAGATAATTATTAAAAAATAAATAAATAAAATATAAAATTATTCTTGAAAATTAAATTATACAAATATGAAAATATATTTAAATAACATAGTGGAGGGTATTAATTATTAAATTGTTCCACGCTGGGAGCGTGGAAGCTCCATTAATTAATAATTGTAAGCACCAACAAGGCTACAGCCATGTGGATGCGCGATGTGGTCATGTGATTGACGAAAAGCAACGCGTGGCTGGAGTGCATTTATGAGGGTAACGTGCATGTCAACTTTTCGTACATGGAATGCTTTCACATGGATCGTGATAAATGACAACATGGAAACAAATTATTATCCTACAAATTTAATTAATTAATAAAAAATTAGTGAAATAATTATGATACAAAATTTTAATTAAATTTTAAATAAAAATAATTTGATTTTGTTGGATATAGTTATGGGCCAATTTCTGAATTGCATAATTACTATATATATCTTTCAACTTCTTTTATGATACTTTGGTACCTTACTTACAACAAGTATAATAATCAAAGTAAAAAAAAAATGTTGGAGATAACATGGAGTAACATATTTTCACTATTATTTGTAAAAGCAAAATTCTTTAGTGAATATCAAATAGTCAACTGGTAATTTAAAATAGAAAGCTTGGATAATTTTACTACGTTTTAGAAATCATATATTTTATTTCTTTCTATATCAGCCAAATGAAAGAAAAGATAGATGATGTTGGCTTTATACCTACGAGGCGAAGTTAGGTTTGGTCTCCAATAAGTTCAGAGGCGGGGATCCTTCCTCATGTCCAACTTGCTTTCCTTTCTCATTACTTATATATATATATATATATATATATATATATATATATATATATGATAATATTTTTTATTATACAATGTGAGCAAAATACAATTTAACTTTTAAATTATATATAAATAATTATCATTAAATTTTATTTAAAATTCATATGATTATTTTTCATTCTAGTTTTATTTATTTAAGATTTACTTATCTTATTTTTTATAATAAATACTCTTTTTATTAAATATATTATTTTTATAAAAATAAGTTAGAATTTTTAAATAAATCTGACGTATTTTATAAAATATTAAATTTAAATTTAATTTATTATTTAATATAAACTTTTTTTAAGACAAAATATCATAGCTAACCTGATTTATAAACTAACAAGTTGATCTATTCTCATCTGCACACATATATATATAATCCACACATCTTTTGTCTTGTCTTTCACGAGATAAGAAAAAAGATGTGTGAACTGAATTTTCGTACCTATACATATAAATGCATTTACTTTTTATGGTCCCACTGCATAAAATATTGCCCACGAGACAACTCAAAAGATGGGTGGACTGAATTTTCGATCTCTAGAAATTATCATGCTGGTTATATGTCATCGTCACCCATATTGATGTAGGGGTAACCAAATCCTTGAGAAGGTCCTACACTTGCACTTCTTTTTTGGTATAAAATCATAATGCACGTTAAACACTTCAATAAATATGTATATATAGCAAAACTTAATAACACATAAAAGGAAAAAAAAGGGGGGGGGGTCGTTACAGCTAATAATGAAATAATGAAAGAGTGTATGAATTGCTAATAATGGCTGCCAACATCAGCATTTCCAGTGTCTTGGATCTTGCAAGAGGGGGATTTTGTTAGGCCAATGTGAAGCCATTCTGTGCTTCCCTGGCTCTGCCCCTCGCGCTTCCAAGCTGGCGTGCTCGTCTCGTGTTTTGCATGTGACTAGATCTAGCTAGCTAGATAAGATTTGCCGTCTCTCAGATTATTAGGCAGATTCATCAATCTCTGGTTTTTGGTTTTGTTTTTGCTATTATTTCTTTGTCTCTTTTCTGATTTCATGATGATGAATATAATATTGGTTTTCCTGTAACTTCGATCCAGGAGCAATTTACAAAATTTTAATCTTTCTCAATGTAAACAGGAGTTGCCATGACAATTAACTTTTTAATATGTATTTCTAATAAGTTTCACGTATTTATTCCCGTAATAAATATCTGAAATTAATAGAATATATTTCATAATTAATAACTATTTAATAATTAGTCAAAATATTATTGTTCTAAAAATATGAATATTAAAATAATCTTTTGTATTGTTTCATTCATCAATAAATACTTACAAATAAATGTCCATAAGCGCATTGTCGTTTTGCCATTTATTGCTTGTTATTTGGCTGGTGCATTCGGAGGCATCTAAAGGTGCCAAGCTGGATTGATTCATTGATTTCGTATGTACTGTGATTAATTTTTTGTCTTTTTCATTTAATAAATATTCCATAAATACATCTTTTAAAACACATTCTATCTGTTTATTTTTATTTGTTATTAAATGTAATTATATAAGAATTAAATAATTATTAACTAATTTTAATTATAAAAAATATAATTTAATATAATTAAATTATTTTTTCTTTTTTTATTAATATTTTTTTTAATTTTACTTATTTTACTAATTTTCTCTTTATTAAAAAATAAATATAAAATTTAAAAAATTAATTAATACTTTTTTAATATTTTCAAATAACATATATTTTGAAATAAAAAATTTTCAATTTTTATAAATATAATATAATAATATGGAATCTTATTTATTAAATTTATTTGATAATTAAGATTTTTGTAAGAGAAAAGTATAATTTGATTTCAATATAATCATTATATTATTACTTTTTTACGTCGAAGGTTAAAGGTTTAGAAAAAAATTTAATTTTAACATATTATTATAGCTTAATTTTAAAAATTGAGAATAATATCAGTTGAACTCATTATATTGTGTTCTGATACATCATTTTGTAAAAAATGTCAAATGATATATTTAATTATTTGGTTATAATGAGTGATGATTTTTGTTTTGTATGGTTATATCGAGAATACTCTACTAGTAATGCGGCTAACACCAAGCTAATTGACACCTTGGTACAAGATTAAATCAACTAAAAAGGACTTTTGGTGATAAAGATAAACCTACAAATGTAGGTACAAGACCTTTATTTTTTATAAGTATTTATTATAGTAGATAAACTTAAACAAATTGTTAATCATTCAAACGGACTTCTTGTCACTTAAAATTAAGCACTTAAAAAAAATTTAAATATTTAGCCCACATAGGGAGGATTACCTCTAGGATTATCCTTATAATTTAAGGTTAAACACTTGAAAAATTTTAAATATTTAGTTTATATAAGGAGGATCACCTCCAAGATATGAATCAACTTGAGTTTTGGGGTGTTATTACGGGTATTATTCCTAAATCATTGAATTTAGACCAAAACAAATTTGTTAATATTTTTTTACTCAATTTCTTTAATGAAATAACTTTATTTTACAATGTAATAATAGTATATTTAAATTATTGGATTATAAAAATATAACTATTAGAAATGAAAATAAATACAACATTATCGTAAAGTACAATTAGTAGCTCACAGGATTACATGCTTTTTCTTTTTTAAAATGTTAAGCACTTTTATTTTTTTATTATATATTTTTTATATTAAGCATCAAAAAGGCATTAGAAAGATTTCTTAACAGGATATTATATTATTAAAAAAAGGAAAAAATGAAAAGAGGGGTTAATGAATAATGATATGGGTTGTTTGAAAAAAGCATTATAAAATGTGACAATGTGAGGAAACGCGCTTATCATTCCCTCTCAGCATCTGTTTCTCTGAAACAAGCGTGCCATTCTTTATCTGTCTCTCTCTCTCTACGTGTTTTTTTCTGTCTCTCTGTAGGAAGAGAAATGGAGAAAGACCACCGACAGGAATCTCTCCGGTCACCCTTGATTCAGTTCCAAGGGCAAGATGGATGCAAAGTTGATGCAGAGCGAAACAATGGAAGTGCAATAGAGAGAACTGAAATTCTTGAAGAAGTGAGGAAGCAGTTATGGCTGGCAGGGCCTTTGATATCCGTGAACCTGCTAGTTTTTTGCCTGCAAATGATATCTATAATGTTTGTGGGGCATCTCGGCGAGTTGGCCCTCTCTGGTGCTTCAATGGCTACATCTTTTGCCACTGTGACTGGTTTTAGCTTATTGGTGAGTTGGGTTTTTCGTTTGCTTCCCTTTTATCTTGATATCTAATTCCCTGTGCAGTGAGTACTATTTATTTAGTTGCTTTTGTTAATGTTGAATCGTTGGAATCAGCACCTAAGTTACAATGGTTCGTTGGGTGACCTGAAGTCCTGGTTTTTTGTATGCTAAATGCGTACCTTATCTACTTTTTATTTATTTATTATTTTCATGCGTTAATATATCGGAGAAAACATAATTCGATCAAAATAAATTTGTTGAACATTGCCGATTGATTCTATACTTGAGTTCTATGAAGCAGAACTAGTACTGAACTTTACAAACAGTAATGGAGTGTGGGCTCAGATCTATTCTTGGTTTTTGGTTGACACAGTTAGGAATGGCGAGTGCCTTGGATACCTTATGTGGCCAGTCATATGGAGCAAAGCAGCATCGCATGTTAGGCATACATATGCAGAGAGCCATGCTCATTCTTGTGATGGTCAGCATACCGCTTTCAATTATTTGGGCAAACACAGGATCCATTCTGACGTTCCTCGGCCAAGATCCTGAAATAGCTGCAGAAGCAGGAAAATATGCTCAGTTGATGGTTCCGAGTGTTTTTGCCTATGGTCTTCTTCAGTGCCTGAACAGATTTTTACAAACCCAAAACATTGTATTTCCATTGATGTTGAGCGCTGGAGTGACAACCTTACTGCATATTCTTGTGTGTTGGATTATGGTGTTCAAGACTGGACTAGGGACCGGAGGAGCTGCCATAGCAAATTCTATATCTTACTGGCTGAATGTTTTGATATTGGCACTGTATGTCAAGTTTTCTCCTTCTTGTGGAAAATCTTGGACAGGCTTTTCAAAAGAGGCACTGCAGAACATCCCTACTTTTCTGAGGCTTGCCGTTCCTTCAGCTGTTATGGTTTGGTAATTACTTTCTGTAGCACTTCAATGTTTCCTCTTCTAATAGATCAAGATTTACTGTTTTGTTACTTTTCTCAACGTTACACTTTCGGTTCTGTTTGCGATCCTGATGTTGTTTCCGATTTTTATTCTCATTATGCTGAACAGTTTGGAGATGTGGTCATTTGAATTGATGGTTATCCTTTCCGGTCTTCTTCCAAATCCACAGTTGGAAACATCAGTGCTTTCTCTCTGGTTGGTTTCAATGTTTCATATTTGAAATACTTTTCACAGTTGTAATATTAGCTAGGAGGTCCTACACATACTTGACATTATTATTATTATTTTCATTATTTTGACCAGCCTAATGTGGGCCTTTTCAGCTTGAATACAACATCAATTGTTTGGATGATCCCCTTTGGACTCAGTGGAGCTGTAAGGTAACTAGTGCTTATGAAATTTGAGAATCACCGTTTTACTTATGTACTCAAAAATTCTGTTTCTCTTCCATATTTTCCTGTTGATATTTTTCCTAGCTTTAGTATAGATATGGTTCCAATAATGCTTGCATGATTCTTTGCAGTACTCGTGTCTCAAATGAACTTGGAGCTGGTCATCCGAGGACTGCACGTTTAGCAGTGTGTGTTGTCTTAGTAATTTCCATTATTGAGGGCCTCATAGTTGCAACGGTGGTGTTACTAGTGCGCAATGTTTGGGGCTATGCTTATAGTAATGAAGAAGAAGTGGCCAAATATTTAGCAAGTATGATGCCAATTCTTGCAATATCCAACTTCCTGGATGGGCTTCAGGGTGTTCTTTCAGGTTTTTCTTCTTCCCCATTTCTTTCATTTATTGTCCACATATGGGCCATAACTCAAAAGCACTGATAGAGACAAGTCTGTGTATGGGAAATTCCAATATATCATACTTAACCTCTTCATTACCCTCTGAAGGATGCTAAAAATTTTGTAATCAAATCTCAGTCAAATGAAATCTCATTAATATGAACCCATTCCCCCCCCCCCAAACATCTTTATAGATCAAGTCCTTACAAGGAGGATGGTTGTAGATTGGTAGAAATCGTGAAAATTATGTACTGCAGTATGGATTTTCTAATAATTACAAAATTGGGTAGTAAGAAAGCAAATAATTTTGAAGTAATATTTTGTAAGTATGCATCATTTTATAGAGTTTACTTGGTGACTTAGTACCAATAAGAGAAGGACAGGCCTATTTCAGCAATGGAACAGGTTAGGGGAAGTGGAAAGTACCAATAAAAAGGAAAGAAACTTGTATTCTACAATGATATTTGAATAAACAACAGATTAACACCAACAACTTGATTTGATTTTCTTTGGTTTTCATAATGCTTAAAATATTTGGATGGCTAGTTTGTGTTGTAACCATTTTTGCAAGTACAATGTTGAATGTTAGCTATTCAGTTAGTAAGAATTGATACTCACTTTGTCAACTCTAATGCAGGCACTGCCAGAGGATGTGGTTGGCAGAAAATTGGTGCGTTTGTCAATCTAGGGTCATACTATCTAGTTGGGGTTCCATCAGCTATCTTATTAGCATTTGTAGTGAAAATTGGTGGGAGGGTAAGAGAAGTTCATTGTCACCTTTTTTTTTTTTTTTTTAAATGCAATCGTATGATTTCTTTCTACTTGCTAAATACTTTGTGTAGGGGCTCTGGCTGGGGATGGTATGTGCCCTCGTTGTTCAAGTATTTTCTCTACTGATCATTACCATACGTACTGATTGGGAGCATGAGGTGAACTTTTGCCTTTCTGTTTTATCCCTTTCATCCCTTCATTTTTGTGATGCTGGGGTGCTGATGTGCCTTTTTTTTTTTTCTGAAATTCTCTTTCTTTTTCAGGCAAAGAAAGCTACAGACAGAGTCTCTGAAGCTGCAATAACACCAGCAGCATAGCCTCATGAAGCTGCAATTTCTTTACAGCTATACATTCTGAATAAGTTCTATTTGGATCATGGTTGTCAAACCCTCAAGTCTAACTTTTAAACTTTACGAGTTTACGATCCTAGAACACAAGGTGTTAAATCCCATGTAAACTCTCTTTATGATAAACTCTTACGAGTTCAAGCAAGCTTTGACAGATCTACCAGAGATTTTACAAGTTTGGACCTGGACATGGTTTTGGCCTCGAAGCATACATCTTTGATTTTGTTAGATGCTTGAGATGCGTATGTTTTGGGATATGTATTGAATTTATGAAGCTAAATTTATGTTTTTTATTTTTTGTTGTTCTGTTTTGTTTAACTACAAAATAATGTAAGTTGTTGGGATACAGTTGAGTTCAATATTGAGTTATGTGTTTATTTTATTATTTTTGTTTGCTTTGTTACGAAGTTAGCAACTTAATTTGGATGAAAGCAACAACATTTGTTAGCAATCTTCTGGTAGAGAATTGGCATAGAAGTCAAGCTGCAAATTTTTGACCAAAAGGATAATCTGATATTGATCATCTAAGATAGCAGACAACATAGATAACGCAGCTGGCCTTTGTATATATCATGATGGAACTGTAGAATCTGACTATTCCTCCTTACAATACGAGAAGATATGACTTGTCATGTGCCGTGTGAACCTTGCTACGTACAAGAGTAGATCATTCTATCGTCATTGGAATGGTTTTCGGCTGGAGTTGTTTAGTCATTTTGATCTCGGTTACTGAAAACCTGAAACATTGAACTTGGTGGTGGACTCTCAAATAAATTTAATATCATGTGGACCAATGTCCCACGTATCAGATATTAAACTGATAAGAACAACTGCCAGATCTGAGCCGAAAATTCGAGAAAGGTGGGCTTTGCAATGTGGCTAGCTCACTGTGGCTTTTCTTTCTGTTGTGCTGGTGAAACATCATTCTAGGTTTGTCCTTGTCACCCTTAGTTACGTGGTAGTCACAAAATCTCAAGGTTACACTTTTTGAATATGTGAGAAAGATGATAACCACTCTACTAGAAGATTCACTAGTAATATCAGACTCCTCCAGAATTGGCAAGTGCAGACGGATAAGATTACCCATCAAATACATTATACAGGAACTCAATCATTGTGCAGATTTCCTAGCAAACTACAGCTTATCTCATGGTTCAGGCATGAGAGTATGGGATGCTGCTCCTGCAGATATGAGAGGATTACTTTTCCATGATGTAACAGAAAGTTCTACTCTCAAAGAGCCAGTTTGGTATGAGAGTTAATGAATTTTGCATAAAATTTTGTACACAAACTTTGTTCATGAATTTTTTACTTTCATTTTCACCCTTGTACTCAAAAATATACTTTGAGTTTAAATTTAGTTATTGAGCTTTATACTAATTATCCATTTCATTAAATTGAAAATGTGTGAGCATAATCCTAACCATTCCTTAAGGAGCTGCCATAAGTATAAATAGGAATGAACTCATTTTGCGTCAAGCTAAAATTTGAGAATAAATGATAATTCTCTTTTCTATTACTCTCCTTTTCTCTTTTGCATTTCTCTCCCTACTCTCCCTTTCTCTTTTCTATTACTCTCTCTCATTAAATTTTGAGTTTAAATTTAGTGATTGAGCTTTATACTAATTATTCATTTTAGAGTTCACGAGTTCTAAAAAGTTTTACTCTAGAATAGTCATTAAAAATATTATAAGAGTGAAAAGTAGTGTCAAAATGGATTAAAGCTCGTGGACCTAGTGAGCTGGCTTATAATTTGGAGTGGGTTTAGCACACAAAATTTTGCAATGTGAGTCATTGGGCCCGGATTCACAAAACTCAAGTATAATGTGGGTTAAAAGTGAGTAGGTTGTGGGTTAGTTCACAACTCACTCATAATATGAACTTAATAATTTTTTTAAAGTTTATTTATATATATTGTAAGAGATTAAATTTTATTTTTATGAGAAGATTTTCTTTTTTTAAATATTACAAGAGATTAAATTTTATTTTTTTAAAAAAATTTCTCTCACTAAATATTATAAGAGACTAAATTTTATTTTTCTAAGAAAATTTTATCTCTTTAAATATTACAAGAGACTAAATTTTATTTTTTTAAAAAAAATTTCTCTCTCTAAATATTACAAGAGACTAAATTTCATCTTCTTAGGAAAATTTCATTTTCCTAGAAAAATATTTTCTCTCTAAATATTACAATAGATTAAATTTTATTTTATTAGAAAAATTTTATTTTCTTGGAAAAATTTCATTTTCATGAAATTTTTTTTACTTTTTAGATATTGCAAGAGACTAAATTTTATTTTTTAAAAAAATTTTCTTTGTCTAAATATTACGATAGACTAAATTTTATTTTCTTGAAAAAATTTTATTTTCTTAAAAAATTGAAAAAATTTTCTCTTTCTAAATATTGTAAGAGACTAAATTTTATTTTTTTTAAAATTTTTTTCTTTAAATATTGTAAAAGACTAAATTTTATTTTCTTAAAAAAAAATTTCTCTTTAAATATTACAAGAGACTAAATTTTATTTTATTAGAAAAATTTCCTCTTTCCAAATATTATAATAGACTAAATTATTTTTTTTTAAATTTATAAATGTTAAAAAATTTTAATTACTAAGTGGATTAGCTCGTAAGGCAACTCTAACCCATATTAATCGGCCTTAATTTTAATTCATTTAAAATGTGAGCTTTTTGCCCTTTGCCCACATGAGTCACGGCCAGTGTAGAGTGGACTGACCCATATTACTGCTAATGTGTTGGCACAATTCTAGTTTTAATAAAAAAAATGTAATAAATGTTGTTAAATTAGAGTGTAATATGTTTAATTATATAAATTAAGAAAAAACGTAATAAAACTAATAAATTAGAGTCAAAAAATGCATTTAACCCTGAATACTTCAATCAACTTCTTTTTTTTTTTTTTGGGTAGAACTTCAATCAACTTCTTACTTTTAAAATTTTATATTTAAGTTTTAAAAAATATTTATTTAACAATTATTTAAATAAAATTTAAACTTAATTATAATTTTGATTCCCTCTATTTTAATAAAATAAATAATTAGATCTCTCTATTATTACAAATGAATAATTTTAATTTTTTGTGTCGTTAAAAATTTAATAAAAATTTTAAAATTAAAAAATAATTTTTTATTTTAAATAAATAATTTAAATAATTTTGATACACATTATTTCTCAAATATATAAATTAATTTTAATAATAAAATTAATTTTTCATTAACTTAATTTTGATTAAAATTAATTTAAATATTTACATAATCACATATATGTCACATTATTTAAAATAATTAATTTAAAAATAAAAATTATTTTTTTAATAATACTTTAACATTTTTTTTGGTTAAAATTTTAAATTTACTTAAAGGAACCAAAATTATCGATATTTAAAAAATAAAAAGATGAAATAATTTATTTTTAAAATAAAAGAATCATATGATTCATATCCTACGTTTTACTAAAATAAAATGCTAAAACTACTGTTAAGCCTTAGCTAGGTATGAATCAATCGACGGACAAATAGCCGCCGTCAGCTACCTTACACTATCAGATTTGTGTTTGAGAAGAAAGGCGAGCGAGGAGACGATGTGGAGGTGGGTGTTTGCTCGGAACTGCATCAATGCTTCACGAATCCGCAAGGTCCCTTTCTCTACCTCTAACTTACTAAACCCCCCACCCCCATCAACTTCTCCTGCCTGGGTTTTCCCTCAAATATCGTGTTTTTGCAAGAACCCGCGCTTCTTCTCCCATGATTCGCAAATCGCTGATTCCACCCTTACCCTCGACAATGGGGTCTCCAAGCATTCTTCTTTGGGTTCGGAAGAGCTTCCTGAGAATTTTGAGGGATCTCTTGAGGAAGAAAATGGTAGTGGTGTTGTGCAGATGGATGCCTATGCTTCTGAGGGGGCAGGGGAAGAAGAGATGTACGAGATTGACCGAGACAAGTTGGAGAACGTGCTGTCTCTTCTCCAGAGTAGTGCTGATGGGTCGTTGGTGTCAAGCCTTGATGACATGGCTTTGACTCTACATCAAGACTTTGTAATCAAAATAATTGAAACCCCATTTGTTCTAGGTGAGAATCTTATCAGGTTTTTCGAGTGGGCTTGGAATGAGAAATCATTTCAGGTCACCACGCGTGTTGTGGAATCCCTTGTTTTGGCAATATGCAGTGGTCTTAGGAGGAAAGAAATCTACCATCTGTGGGACTTGCTCAAGGATATTGGTGAGAAAGAGAATGGGGTACTCAATGAGCAGATTCTCAATGAAGTCATAAGTTCCTTCTCGAAATTGGGCAAAGGAAAGGCTGCGCTGGAGGCATTTGACAAATTTGAGGTGTTTCAATGCGTGCCAAATGCAGACACATACTATTTCACAATTGAAGCTCTTTGTAGGCGATCATGTTTTGATTGCGCTTGGTCTGTCTGTCAAAAGATGCTTGATGCAAAAAGCCTGCCCGATGGTGAGAAAATTGGTAAGATAATATCCTGGTTTTGTAAGGGCAAAAAGGCTAAAGAAGCCCATGCAGTGTATATGGCAACAATAGAGAAAAGGCAGTACCCACCTAGGGCTTCAGTTAACTTTTTGGTTGCTAAACTCTGTCAAGAAAATGAAACTGTACAATTAGCGTTGGAGATGTTGAATGATATCCCTGGAGAGGGGAGGAAACATGCAGTCAAGCCATTTTCAGCTGTTGTTCGAGCCTTGTGTAGGAGCAAAGATGTTGATGCGGCCAAGCAGTTGATCTTAAAAATGATTGCAGAGGGTCCACCTCCTGGAAATGCTGTTTTCAATTTTATTATTACGGGCCATTCCAAAGTTGGGGAAATGGGACAAGCAATGGAGATGATAAAGCTAATGGAAAGTAGAGGCTTGAAACCAGATGTGTACACATATACTGTTCTTATGAGTGGCTACTCAAATGGTGGTGAGTTGGAAGAGGCTAGGAAGATCTTGGCAGAAGCCAAAAAGAAGCATTTAAAGTTAAGCCCTGTAATGTACCACACACTAATTCGTGGATATTGCAAATTAGAACAGTTTGACAAGGCTTTGATGTTATTGGCTGAGATGAGAGATTTTGGTGTTTGCCCCAATGTAGATGAATACGAGAAGTTGATCCAGTCTCTCTGCTTGAAGGCTTTGGATTGGGAAAAGGCGGAAAAGCTGCAAGAGGAAATGAAAGAGAATGGTTTGCATCTCAAGGGTATCACTAGGGCCCTGATTAGAGCTATCAAGGAGATGGAAAAGGAGGTTGTGGAGGCTGGAAAGATTAGTTCAGTGGCCTGAGCACTGCTGGCACTCTGAGGTGTTGTGACACTAATATGAAAGGCCTGATATTTTCTTTTCTGATTAGCACATCATTTTAATAGGTGGTTACAGATTTGTTCTAAATGCAAAAATAATTGAGAGTAGAAAATGTTAGAAATGATGGTTGGGAATCAACTGAAATTTTATGTGTTTAATGTTTGTGACTGGCTTTTTTATGATATTGAATGCAGTCTAAGTTGGCAATTTTTCAGATCTTTCATTCGTTAACCTTGGGTGTATAATTTTAGTATTTAATTTCTGATGGCTTGGTAATTTCTTTTTTCTTTACGATGGAGTTGGTTGGATAAGGATTAGTATCTGTACTTCCCCCTTCGTTCTCACTCACACACACATAAGAATAAGAAAGAAAGGGGCTGTTTGCACACACACATTCATGGCATTAGTAAAACAACTTACTTCAGTGGCTTGTTTCAGTTCCTCAAATTTCTTAACAGGAAATTCTAAATGAAATTATGACTTCTATTTTGTTTTGTTGCTGAGAAACGAAGGATATAAAACTAAAAGCTCTACGTGACTGTAGCTAACAAAGCCACTGCTAATTTCTATTGACTCTCAAGATGCATGCAGTAACAATATTTTCTTTGTTGTCTATGTGTATTATGAGGACATGAAATAGGATTAGTTGAATGAAAATTTAAGTTTCTTCCAATGTGGCTATTGCCGTTCTGTGTCAATATATTTTGGCACTCTAGAAGTGGGATAAGACCTGCAATGCTTTGTGGTAGTGACTGTTGGTGATGGGCAATAAAGTGCCAACAAGAGTGAAAATTAAGTGTAGTAGAGATGAGAACAGTGAAGTGAATGATTGGACATACAAGAAAAAAGACTAAGAATGGATATATTTGGGAGAAAGTTGGAGCAGCACCTATTAAGGATAAGATGACAGAAACTTGCCTAAGGTGGTTTGGTCATGTGAGAAGAAGACCAATAGAGGTTCCTGTGAGAAAAGTGGATCAACAAATCAAAAGGGGTAGAGGAAGATCAAAGAAAACTTTAGGAGAAACCATTGAAAAAAAAACCTTACTTCAAATACTTTTATTGAAAATTTGGTTTTTAATAAAGCCCAATGACATCAATTTATCCATTTTCATTACCTCATCCTTCTGCATCTCTGTTTAAAACTTTTTTTTTTTTCTCTAAAGTGCCACTTATAGTTGTTTATTTTATACATATATAACTTCCCTTATGAAAAACATAACTATAAATGTGCTTTGAGCATTGGTGATCTTGTGAATCTAAGTGATGTAATGGTGGAATATATTTTGAATTTTGGTTATAGATGACTGGGATCCATGCTAAGTGTTACATTTTGATGGTTGCAGGCTTTAACCTTGATCTCTATAAAAATGTGCATGACTTATCATATTTGCTGCATTTAGTTGATCGGGATTCTCTTTCAGCTGAGTAGCTGGTGTCTAGATTAATTTGTGATGCTTAATTATTTGGAGAGTCTTTGCTTACAAACCATGCTTTTGATTGTAATAGTACTTAATGTTTCATTGACAACTTTTAGTTGTTTCCTTGCTTCTGATGTAGCAATCCATGCTACCATGAGCATTTTATCCTTTCCTGAGTTGTTGCTTAATTGCTTTGATTTTGACTAATCTATACACTCCTTGACTGGAAGGAGGTATAGAAACAGAGATTTCGGCTTTTCCGCTTTTACTCCTTCCATTAAAAGCATCCTGTTTGATGGAGTATTACTAAAATATGAAATGTGATATCTGAACTGTATACCAAATGACTGCACTTGTAAAGTTGGATGCTATAACTTCTCAATGTTCGGTACCCCTTGGTAGTAATGACTCATATTGCCCTTTGGCATTTTTTTATGGAAAGAAATTTTATTAGGAGGAGGGGAAATACAACTAGGGGTAGGATACAAAATTCTCCACAATCGAAACAAAACTTAAAACAAGAAGAAGCAAGAAAATACTCAAATTGTATCAAAGCTGCCCAGTCTCTTTGCATAGAGTAGGAGATTGCAATTCCCTTGAATCAGCCCTAAGTAAAACACCAAAGAGAACCAAAAATCACAATCTGATCCCATTACAGGTTTAGGGTCAAAGAGGCACCCATAAAGATACAGCCATACAGGCATTGCGCTCCAGCCAAATGCATCTAAGGATTGAAAACACTAGCCACTGCCACAAAATTTTTGTCTCCTTATTTATGCAAAAACCTTTACAGCGAATCAACAAAAACTTATGGAGTACAGCTGTAAGGTATGTAGTGCTTTTGAAGTTTTAGAATTCGGTTGCAACCTCATTGTTTTGCTTATGAACACTTCTGTCAAAAGTTCTGTTTCTCTTCCAAATTTTCCTATTGATATTTCCTAGCTTTTGTATAGATATAGTTCCAATAATGCTTGCATGATTCTTTGCAGTACTCGTGTCTCAAATGAACTTGGAGCTGGCCATCCGCGGGCTGCACATTTATCAGTGTCTGTTGTCTTAGTAATTTCCATTACTGAGGCCGTGTTAGTTGTAACGATGATGGTACTAGTACGCAATATTTGGGGCTATGAGTATGGTAATGAAGTAGACGTGGTCAAATATGTAGCAACTATGATGCCAATTCTGGCAACATCCAACTTCCTGGATGGACTCCAGTGTGTTCTTTCAGGTTCTTCTTCTTCATTTCTTTCATTTATTGTCTACATAAGGGCTATAACTCAAAAGCACTCGTAGAGACAAGTCTGTGTATGGGAACTTCCAATATATCATACTGGATAACATCTTCATTACCCTCGGAAGGATGCTAAAAAATGATGTAATCAAATATTAGTCAAATGAAATCTTATTAGTATGATCCAATACCCCTCAACATCTTTATAGATCAAGTGCTTACAAGAAGGATGGTTGTAGATTGGTAGAAATCGTGAAAATTATGTACTGCAATATGGATTTTCTAATAATCACAAAATTGAGTAGTAAGAAAGCAAATAATTTTTCAAGTAATATTTTGTTAAGCATGCATCATTCTAGTAGCTAGTTTACTTGGTGACGTAGTACCAATAAGAGATGGCAGGCCTATATCAGCAATGGAACAGGGTAGGGGGAGTGGAAAGTTCCAATAAAAAAAAAAAAGAAACTTGTATTCTACGATGATATTGTAACAAATAACAAATTAACACCAATAACTAGATTTGATTTTCTTTGGTTTTCATAATGCATAAAATATTTGGATGACATACTTACAATTGAGACTTAAACATGGCTAGTTTGTGTTGTAACCATTTTTGCTAGTACGATGTTGTATGTTAGATATTCAGTTAGTTAGAGTTGATCTTCACTGTTAACTCTAATGCAGGCACTGCCAGAGGATGTGGTTGGCAGAAAAATTGGTGCGTTTGTCAATCTAGGGTCACACTATCTAGTTGGGATTCCATCAGCTATCTTATTAGCTTTTGTATTGAATATTTGTGAGAAGGTAAAAGAAGTTCATTGTTTCGTAGCATAGCCTTGTGACCTATTGTAATTTTTTTATAAAAAAAATTGCAATCATATGATTTCTTTCTACTTGCTAAATACTTTGTGTAGGGGCTCTGGCTGGGGATCGTATGTGCACTCGTTGTTCAAGTATTTTCTCTACTGATCAGTACCATGCGTGCTGATTGGGACCAGGTGGTGAACTTTTGCCTTTCTGTTTTATCTCTTTCGTCCTTTCATTTTTGTGATGCTGGGGGTGCTGATGTGCCTTTATTTTTCTGAAATTCTTTCTTATTCAGGCAAAAGAGAGAATGGCTATCACAAAAACAAAATGTCCTACACCTTATAAATATTTTAATGTAATTCATTGCTTGTTATTTTATAAATATTTTAATGTAGTCATTCTTTTTTTAATTTAATTCATTATTTATTATTTTGTGAATATTTTAATTTAATTTTTTCCTTGTTATTTTGTGAATATTTTAAATTAGTTCATTATTTATTATTTTATAACTATTTTTCATTATTTATTATTTTTTAAATATTTTCACTTTAGTCTTTTAATCCTCTATTGTTATTTGATTTTGTGGAATAAACTAAATTTGTTTAAGTTATTAATAATTTACATAATTAAAAATATTTGTTTTAGGACGAGTATATTATGACTGCAGTGAAATAAAAATAACTGTGTTTTTTGTTCACATCAAAAAGATAAAAATAACTGAAAATATTCTTAATTCAAAAACAAAAAATAAACCGCAGGAAAACCTCTTGATTGCAGCTCCAGACGTTAGAAAATGCAGGAAATAATGTCATTTTCCCCAACTTCAGATTAGATTTCCAGATAATTTCTTTTACGGTAACAGAGGTGCTTTATTCGAGTGATTGCCTCATCATTTTGCCATTTTTATATATTAGTTGGCATTTTCATTTTATGTTTATAACTGACACTTGATGGTGATGCGGCAGATTGGATAAAACTTATACATGGATGATGCAGAACACCCCACAACATGGATGTGCTTATATTTTTCTCAAATTCTTTGATTTCATTTTTCAGGCAATGAAGGCATAGTCTCATGGAAGCTGCAATGTCTTCACATTTACACTGAATAACTTTTACATGGATGAAAGCATGACAAGCTTTGTTGCCATTCTTGTTTCTATTAAAACATGCCCATAAAAAGCCGTGGTGGAATTTGATATGGCTAAAAGAATAATCTGATATGGGTCATCTCTGAGAGTGGCCAATATTATGAAGGAAATGGAGAATCTGATTTGCACTTTTAATATTTTTATTAATAAGTTTATATATGTTAATAATGTACTTTAACTTTCAGATTTTTCTAATAATTTCTAAGCATGAATATATTACAAATATTTGTTATAAATTTAATTTAGATAATATGCATTCCACTTTGTTCCTAAAGTTGCAGCTCACTCATAACAATTAACAACTCCTGCGAAACAATTTAAAAGCTGAAAAAATAATTATTGTTTTGGGACAAGGATATTACTATTTTTTTCTTACTTTCTGAAAGTTGTCTCCTCTCCATTTATTTGTCGTCTCCCACATCTAAAATAAATAAAGAAAAAAAATCTCAAAAGTTGTAAATTCTTTTTCTGCCTTGTTGACAGAAAAATTTTCAAAAAGAAAAAAAATTTAATCACCCTTATAATGTTGTCTACGTGTAATCTATATTATTATAAAGAAGATTTCTTATCTTAATTCTCAAGTTTTCAGTTTTTTAAAAAAGTATTAATAATTAATTGAATATAAATAGAAAAAAAGAATATAATTGTGAATATAATTTTTTTATATTAATTTTTTTATACAAATTGTGAATATACTTGGTCATAAAATTTTTTGTTTTTTAAAAAATATTAATAATTAATTGAATACAAATAAAAAAAATAAAATTGTAAATATAAATATTTTTTTATAACTACATTCTAATATTACAATTGCTTTGATATTTTCTTTTTACATATAAAATTATAATTGGCTTTAAATATTTTTTTTCACAAAATTATTTGTATTTATGTAATTTTATTAATAATTATAATAAATTTATAAAATAATTATATAAGTAAAAATAAAAAAATAAGAATAACTATAATAGGTTTGGTTGCAGTAGCACAATATATTATCTATTATAATATTGTAAAAGAAGAAGTGTGGTTTGAATTTAATATGTTAAGTTTGATTTTGTTATGTGTAAAAAAATTTAACATTTGACTTTAATAAATAAAGGTTATGTTATAAATAATGTTGATGTGAATTTTAAATATTATAATTATTTATTGTCTTAAATAGTTGATAAATTATTTTTTTTAGTTTAATAGGTCTTGATTTTAAATTTGCAGGAAGAGAAAATCCATAGGTTAAATCTTTTAATTGGTATTTTAGAATTCATTCTTCTTCAACAATATTTTTCTTCTCATTTTTTACTCCTTTAATTTTTTTTAATTTTTTATACTTATTATTCTTATAATTTTTTAATTTTTGTTGTTGTTGTAGTAGTAGTAGTAGTAATAATAATAATAATACAAAGAGATTCAAGTGAAAGAAAAATTAGAAGGAGATGACGTCATGTGACACTTTGATATACCGAAATATGTTTTTATTATAATCAATGTAATTGAATTTACTCTTAATATAGAAAAAATTAACAACTTTGCTATTTCTACACCTTTTTTTATTTACATACCTTTTATGATAAAAAGAAAGAAAAAAAAAGATAAAAAGAAATTGAGTTTCTCTTTCTTTTTTATTATTGTTCAAGGCCGATGTACAAAAAAAAATATAAGATTGAAGTATAAAAATAATATTTTTAAAAAATTAAATATAATAGTGATTTGATTACTCTCTTTCTCTATCTTTGTATTTTCTTTATAAGTAAATATATTTTTAAATAACACAAAAGATAATTTTATTGTATATTATTATATAAATTTAAATTTATTCTTTTATTTATAACTCCGTGCATCGCACATGCATTGGACATGTGTTAATCTAGTTTTCAATAATTTGATTAACCCCTTGTGATAGATTAGATATATAAAACTATGAAAGGTGGGGTTAGGTGCCTCATAGTGTTGAATTAAAAAAAAATGAAGTAAGGAGGATCCCTTAGAAAGAAGACTAAAGAATGAGAGGATTTTAGAAGGAAGTGGTGGAAGAAGTGAAGAAGCAAAGAAGCAACTGTGGTTGGTAGGGTTTCCCTTCACTGTGGGTTTGTTGTAGTATAGTTTGCAGTTGATATCATTTTTGTGGGTCATCCTAGTGAATTGCCTCTTTCTGGTGTTTCAATGGCCACTTCCTTTGCATCCGTCACTGGTTTCAATTTATTGGTGCGTAAGTTTCTGTCTATGTCAGCATAAAACTTTATGCATTTGTAGAATTGGTGATTCAAATTTTAACAATCTGTTTGATTTTTCCCACTTTTATATATATATATAAATATATATATTCAGTGAGACACTCGTTAACAAATAAAATGCTCATTAGCAGGGAACATAATATTTTAAATATTTTATCATTTATGCATAAAGTAAAATTAATTTGAGCATAATAAATGCTATTAGATAATGTATAATAGACATTGATATGTACCAAAAAATATCAGATACTGATCCAATCCATATTAACTTCAATTTAATAAATGTAATTAAATAAAGTATATTAAACACTGAATGAAACTACAATTCAGATGAAACTATTTTACTGAAAAATTTAAAATTGTTCTAAATGATCATCTAGATAAATTAAAATATATATGAAATTATTATGATCTCTCACTCTTAAATTTTCTCTCATGAGATTCAAATAAAACTACAGGTCAAATGAAATTATTTTCAATGAAAAATTTTAAAATTATTTTAAATGATTATCTAAATAATTTAAAATATATATATAAATACGTTTATCGCCTGTGTATCACACGAAAATGATAACTAATAAATAAGTATTATATACTGGCTCATCAATAAGCAATTGGAGACTTTTGATAGATTAGTGTGAGTCAATTGATAAAAGAAAACTAACCGAGACAATTGGAGACCTTGTGTGGCCAGTCATTTGGGGCAGGACAGCACCATAGCCTTGCCTTACACTTGCAGAGAGCTACCTTTGTTCTCTCATTTGTGTCTTCTAGCAATCATATTGGCATGTACCAAACACATTCTAGTTGCCATGCACCAGCAAGTTCCTATAGCCAAGGAGGCCGGAGCTTTTTGCTTATGGTATTCTTCAACCCCTTGTCAAATTTCTACAAACTCAAAACATTGTCTTCCCCTTGATGCTGAGCTCTGCAATTTCAGCTTCGCTTCACATCCTTCTGTGTTGGGTTTTAGTAATAAAATTTGAGCTTGGAAGGAAAGGAGCTACCATAGCAAATTCAGTATCTTACTGGGTAAATGTGCTGTTGATGGCACTTTATGTGAAGTTTTCTTCTTCATACAAAAAATCATGGACCGGCTTCTCAATCAAGGCCCTGCAAAATATCATAGACGTCCTTAAAATTTAATTCTTTCTGCTTTTATGCTTTGGTAAATTCTAGACTTTGAAGTAACAGTCGGTTTTAACAAGACTTGGACGTCTTGGCATGAGTTGAAATGGAGTGAGTGAATTCACTACTTCACCCCCACCTCTGTCCATTTTCATCATTACTAAGCACATCTTTATTGGTTAAACTATTTTCTCATCATATTTCTGACTCAATTTACTCTACATGATCATCTAAATAAATTAAAATATGTATGAAATTATTATAATTTCTCACTCTCTCAAATTTTCTCTCATAAGAGTCAAATGAAACTACAAGTCAAATGAAATTATTTTTAATGAAAAATTTTGAAATTATTTTAAATGATCATCTAAATAATTTAAAAAATATATAAATACATGCATTGCCCGTGCATCACACGAAAATGATAACTAGTAATAAATATTATTTGCTCATCAATAAGCAATTGGAGACTTTCGATAGATTAGTGAGTGAGTTGATGAAAGTAAAAACAAATTGAGACAAATTTAGCCTCTCATGTGATTGTCTGTGTGATTGTATATACCATATCATTGCATTAAATACCAGCAAAAAAGAAAAATAAAATAAAGTAAAAATAAAGGTAAAGGGCTTCCTTTTAAAATAATGTATAAATTTGTCTTCATTAGTAGCGACTACCATCGTGGTATTTGATTAATTATATATTTGCGCATTCCTAAGGATATAAGCTTCTTGGCACTTTTGCAAGCATTACAATACTGGCCTAATATTGAACTTTTTAAATTTTTCTTTTCATGAGTAGGGTCCATATATAAAACTAAAGTTAAACTCCATAAGCTTAGATTATATTTCCTTTTCTTTTTCAAGTTATATATATTACTTTTCGTCAAGGTGCATGAATGTCTGTGTGTTTAATTTGAGTATTCTTCTATCCCCAACTCTTCTTAGCAAGAGATGTAAACATATAATAATAATCATCGTCTCATCATCATCATATATACTTAAATAAATTAAAAAACTATCTCATTATTTTTAGCATAGCAATTTACGATTGGCCGGTGATTTCCCACATGAAGATTATACACATAATTCTTTTGCATTTGGAAGATCCTCAATTATATTGGTTATCATCAAGTTTTTTAGTCAGTTAAATAAATTTGCAAAACTAGTCTTCATAGGAATTTTTGGTTCCATTTTCAATTTATTCAATAAACATAAATTAAAGTTGATTACTTGTTTTAACTTGTAACGGATGGGTTTGGCTTGTGTGGCCAATCATTTGGGGTACGACAGCACCACATATATGCTTGGCATATACTTTCAGAGAACTACATTTGTGAGAGAGAAAATCAAAGAAGGAACAAGCAATTGCAAAGTTAGAATCGCAACCACGGAAAGAGAGAGAAAATGGAAAAAGAAAGGGTGATGAAGAAAAAACAATGCTAGAACTACAAATTGAGAATGAATATTACCTGACAAAAGATCACTTTCCGATTTCAAAGGTTCGGAATCCCTATCAAAATCAGCTTCAACCGTGAAGAGCACACGATATTCTTGAAGCCAATAAACGAAGAGAGAAAGAGAGTTGAAGAGAGGGAAAATGAAAACTTATAAGAGAGAGTTATGACTCTGAGTATTTATATATGGAGGGGAAAAATCAGTCACAATTTTCTAGATTTCAAAATTATTCCCACTACTTTCTCGTGTTCAAAAAGTATTAAGGGTCATGATTTCTATATGCTTGCGATGTATGTACTACAAATTTATATGCTTAAGACTTCGTTTTAGATGGGAAGAGAGAACGAAAAAAAGTAAAATGAAGAGGAAAATATATTTTTTCTCTTATTATTTGGATGAAGAGAAAAAAGAAAGAAAGAAAATGAGAAATAATCTTTTCTTTTATTTGATTGTGTACAAAAAGTGATAAAAAATTATATCAAATGATTAATATGTCCTTATAATGTCATGGAATGTTGGAGAGGGTAACTTAAAAAAATTAAACAGGATGAGTAAAATTGTAATTTTGAAAAATCTCATCTCCGTCCAGGAAGAGAAAATATTTATGTGAAACTCACAGCCAACTTTTTCTTTCTTCCCTTTTCTCTCCAACCCAAATAATAGAAATCCTTATAGTCAACTACTTTTCTCTTCCTCTAATTTCTTTCTTTATAAAATCATATTACTGAATCCAAATGCAGGAAAGATCCCAACTTAAGGTGATTTCCCACGTACAAAAAATTTGTACATTTTAGATAATATTCTTTAAAGATTGTAAAATAAAAATATTAATAAAAATGCTGCCGCATAATATGTTTGAATAATTGTTAATTTTTAGTTTTGCTTATCTTTGAATATTATTTATTAATATGTGCTTGTATTTTCAAAAATGATTTGATAGAATGCACATTGCATGCATCTTTAGAATGATCTTCTTTGATATATGAGAAGAATTTGATTATTGTTGCAAAGACCTATAAATTTCAAAAATTAAAAATAACTAAAGTATGTGCACACGAATTATTCCAATTAGAATATTCCACTAGGCAAGCCTCAATATCATCATATCACGGTGTCAAAATTCAAAACATATAATAAAAAACCAATAATATATCATAATGTCCAACTCAAGTTTGAGAAAGAAAGAATCCTTGTAGTTTTAACCCACATGACGTTTGTTGAGTATTCCAAATTGCTTGAAAGACAGCATCTTTCTTTAAGAGGCCATCTCTCTTCTTCTGTTTGGCTTTGTTCACATTCAATATCGTCTTTCAAACTTAGAAAACAATGCCACCCAAAAGTCATAACACCATATGACCCACAGCTACCACACCGAGATCAAAGGTGCTGAAATCTCCCGTGTGAAGTGAGGAGGATTACTTAGAAAGAAGATTAAAGAATGAGCGGATTTTGGAAGAAGGAAGTGGTGGAAGAAATGAAGAAGCAACTGTGGCTGGCAGGGCCTCTCTTCAATGTGGGTCTGCTACAGAGCAGTTTGCAGGTGATATCTGTCATGTTTGTGGGTCATCTTGGTGAATTGCCTCTTTCTGGTGCTTCAATGGCCACTTCCTTTGCATCAGTCACTGGTTTCATTTTGTTGGTATGCAAGTTTTCTGTCTATGTTAGCAAAAACACTTCATGCATATGTAGAATTGGTGATTTATATTAAGTGAGAGAAAGAATTAAGAAACTCATTAACAAATAAAATGCTCATT
This sequence comes from Castanospermum australe, assembly GCA_019955255.1. Lineage (NCBI taxonomy): Eukaryota > Viridiplantae > Streptophyta > Magnoliopsida > Fabales > Fabaceae > Castanospermum > Castanospermum australe. The sequence goes on along the minus strand of NSJW01000876.1, from coordinate 161,126 downwards.
CAAATTTGTTGGTTAGCCTTGCATGTCAATTGTGTTTGTGTGATTATATATACCGTATCATTGCATTGAATACTAGTAGAAATGAAAAATATAATAAAATAAAAATAAAGCTAAAAAGGCTTCCTTTCAAAATGATGTATAAATTTGTCTTCATTAATTAGCAGTGGCCAGCATCGTGGTCATTGATTAATTATATATTTGTACATTTCTAAGGGTATGAGCTTCTTGACACTTTTGCTAAAAAAATTTTTCTTGAATAGGGCTCATATATTAGCTATTCCTCTAGATTGAAGAGATATATACAACACTAATGTTAAACTCCACAAGATATATATATATATATATATATATATATATATTTCATTTAGGTGCATTAATGTCTCCATCTATGAGTATTCTTATACTCCTTACTCGTCGCAACAAGAGATGTGTACATATAATAATAATAATAAGCATCATCATCATCAAACTTAAATATATTAAAAAACACTCATTATTTTTAGCATAGAAATTTATGGTTGTCCGGTAATTTTTAATATGCAGATTAATCACATAATTTACATAATTCTTGCACATTTGGAACATCCTCAATTGTATTGGTTATGATCAAGTTTTTCAGTCAGTTAAATAAATCTGCAAAATCAGTCTTGATAGGAGTTTTTGGTTCCATCTTCAATTTATTAAAGTCTTAACGACCGTGTGTAGCAACTTGAATTAAAGTTGATTACTTGTTCTAACTTCTAACAGATGGGTATGGCTAGTGCATTAGATACCTTGTGTGGCCAATCATTTGGGGCAGGAGAGCACCATATGCTTGGCTTATACTTGCAGAGAGCTACCTTTGTTCTCTCATTTGTAAGTGTCTTTCTAGCTATCATGTTGGCATGTACCAAACAAATTCTAGTTGCCATGCACCAGCAAGTTCCCATAGCAGAGGAGGCCGGAGTCTATGCCCTTTACATGATCCCAAGCCTTTTTGCTTATGGTATTCTTCAATGCCTTGTCAAATTTCTACAAACTCAAAACATTGTCTTCCCCTTGGTGCTGTGCTCTGAAGTTTCAGCTTCGCTTCACATCCTTCTATGTTGGGTTTTAGTAATCAAATCCGAGCTTGGAAGCAAAGGAGCTGCCATAGCAAATTCAGCATCTTACTGGGTAAATGTGCTGCTGATGGCACTTTATGTGAAGTTTTCTTCTTCATGCAAAAAATCATGGACCGGCTTCTCATCTAAGGCACTGCAAAATATCATAGACTTCCTTAAAATTTCTATTCCTTCAGCTCTTATGCTTTGGTAAATTCTAGACTCTGAAGTAAAACAGAGTTATTTTTAACGAGACTTGGACGTCTTGGTAGGAGTGAAAATGGAGTGAGTGAATTCACTACTCCACCCCCACCTCTGTCCATTTTCATCATTATTAAGTACATCCTTAGTGATTAAACTATAATGAATGAGAGTTATCAGGTTATCCTAGAATTCTTCTCATTTCTGATTCAATTTAACTCTACATGGACAGCTTAAAGGCTTGGACATTTGAACTGATGATTCTATTATCTGGTCTTCTTCCAAATCCAAAGTTAGAAACTTCAGTGCTGTCTATATGGTTAGCACACAACTAAACGCATACCATTTGCATTTTTTTCAAGAAATAACTAGCTGCTAGTGTCTCTGTTGTGGTTGATGATTAGATTAATGTGTAGGGTGACATTTTTGTTTTCAGCCTTAATACATTCGTAGTTGCCTGGATCATTCCCTTTGGACTAGGCGCTGCTGTGAGGTACCTTGCCCTCTCTGCATTTTTAAACTCTCTTCCATTATGTAATCAAGTTTTTCATTCAATCATAGCATTTGAGAAGCTTTTGGCATGATGTTGAAGCTATATGTGGTACTTATTGATATAGAACCTACCCTTTACAGCACAAGGGTCTCAAATGAACTAGGGGCAGGGCACCCTCAGGCTGCAAGTCTCGCAGTTCGTGTTGTTCTGTTCCTGTTGTTCTGTTCCTGGCCCTCACTGAGGGTATTATGAAAGTATTAGTCATGATTCTGCTAAGAAAATTATGGGCTAGTCTTTACAGCAGTGAAACAGAAGTTATAGAGTATGTAGCAGCCATGATGCCTGTTGTTGCTGCCTCCAGCTTCTTCGATGGGATTCAAAGTGTTCTTTCAGGTATATGTATCCATATCAATTTCCTACACAATTCTTTTCTCATTGTATGGAAATCCTCATTTAGGGAAACATAACAAGAATTTGCCTGCAAAGGAAAAGGTTTCTTAGCTGAGAGGTGCATGCATTTTAGTATTTCACTACAACCTTTCTAGTCTCATTATTAATTTAGTTAGTGTATTGATTGGTCTCAACAAGGCATTGCTAGAGGTTCTGGCTGGCAGAAGATTGGTGCATGTGTGAATCTTGGGTCATTTTATTTTGTGGGAGTTCCTTCTGCAGTGGTATTAGCTTTTGTTTTACACATGAAAGGGAAGGTAAATTACACGCACTCTATCTTATTATTGTCTCTTTACATAGCAACTTCTTCTTGTGCTCTTCACATAAATTTGGCTAATGCATGTTTTCCAAATAGGGCCTTTGGTTGGGAATTGTCTGTGCATTCATCGTGCAAGTGATACTTTTTGGCATCATTACCATACGAACTAACTGGGAGAAAGAAGTAAGACATTAATTCCAGTATAAACTTATCATTCTCTTCGCTGCAATAGTCACAAACGCTAGTTACTATTTGGAATTTCCTTCTGCTAACTTCTATTCACTATGCATCATCTTCTTCCTTGTTAAGGCAAATAAGGCAGCAAGGAGAGTCAAAAACACCAAATTTCCTCCAGAGTTGCCCCAGGGAGATCCAATATTGCCATCTTAGAAGTGGATGGATTTCATCTTCATATAGATATAATTACATGCGGCTTTAATTTTAACCACCACATTGTAATATGGACTATAGAATATATGTGAGGATTAACTCGCACAATTGCATGCATCTAAAAGGCTAATGAATATATATGAAGCTGCTTCCCAAATCGTTCATTTCTTTCGTTATTGGTTTAGTCTATTTCCAATAATGTTTAATTTGATCATTATCAACATCACAACTAGGCAAAATTCTTATTTACTCTGAAAGTAACACTCTCAATAAGATATCAAAGGTTAAGATTTAATCTTAATTTTATTATTTAAAATTATATATTTAATTCAACGGTTGAATAGTTATAAAGAGTCATATGTTACACATTTATTAGATAAGTGTACTATTCTAAGAGTACACAAGAATTTCTCTAAAACTAGGTGAGATCCAAAACTAAAAGTTTCTTATACATGTAGCATTCAACCTCTTCCTTAACGTATTTGTGTCTCTGAATTTTTGTTTTTTTGGTCTTCATCTGTCTCTGATTTGAAGATGCATTGCTTTGCCTCCTTTGATGTCTAAGTTTTGTTTTCTTTTATTAGTGCTTAGGCTTTTCTGCCCAGTTAATATCAAAAAGATAAATCAGAGAGATGCTATGTACTTAAGGATACAATAATGTTATTTATACACTCTATTTTTACACCTCTTACCTTTTACACTTTCTAGTTATGAAAAAAAGAGAGAAAAAAAAATAAAAAAAAAGACGAATTTTTATCTCTCTCTTTTCTCATAAAAAGAAAAGTAAAAGAAAACAAAATATAGAAATACATGAATGAATAACATTTAATTTTGATAAGGCATCTGTAAACTCTCAAGCTCCCTCACACAATAACTTTTTATCAGAACTCACGTTTGTCTTCTACTAAGTGTGTTTTTTTTTTTTTTTTCAACTGATTTTATTTAAGTGTTTTGGTTCGTTCAAGTAATCTAATGTATTGAGGTAGTAAGTGAAATTAAGTGAGAGTCGTTACTGTAACTTGCTTCTTCTTTTTTTCTTAATATCAAAAGCACAAACTTTTAAATATTATTTGTAAGTTTTTTTGGTATTTTTTATAAGAATATATTATTAGTACCTCTAATAATTAATGGACATTATTTAATCACTTGTTGATATACATATACTAAATTAGTTTTTTAATTTTTAATTTTATAATATCACTTAATTTAAATTTTAATTTAAATTATAAAAATTATCATTCATTATTTTTAATATATATAAAATAAATAAATAAATAAATAAATATTTCTATCTCATCCTAAATAATTAAATATATAACTAATATAAAAAATTAAATAAAACAAATATTTTTATTAATTATTGATTCTAATAACTACATGAGAATTATTTTTATATTATTATATTTAAAAAAAATTAAATTGAGATAAATAACATAATAAAATAGAAGAGTTCGTAAAAAAAATTATTATATTTGATAATATAATTAAGTATGACTCGTGATAAAATATTAGCCAGTAAGTGTTACAATTTCTGATATCATTATTAAAGTAAAAGATACTGAACAAATCTCCGTACTAATTTTTTAATTGATTTTTATAATAAATATTTAAAATTTTATAAAATATAATATGTGACTAATAAATGTTTGATAACTCTTTAAAGGTATTTGTTTAAGAGTGTCCCGAGAGCATTGATTAAAGAATTAAAATACTTTTTTTGTTTCTTATTATCTGCTGTTTTAAAGAAAAAATTATATTTTATTTTATCTGTCATTTTAAAATATTAAGAAAGTATTAATTATTTTTTTTAATTTTATCTTTAATGTTAATAAAATGGGAAGGCATTACTAGAGTGAATAATAATATTTTACATATTTCAATAAAATGGTAATTTAATCAAGTACAGTTTTTTTAAATGAAATTATGTAATAGATTTCTTAATTCTTATACAACAATTTTAAATAACAAATAAAATAGAATAGAAGGAATAAATATTGGTAACAACTTTTATAATACTATATTCTTTCCTTTTTATTTGTCATTTAAAATATTCATGCACGAATTAAAAAAAATAATTAAATAATATATTTATAAAAAAAATTTATGACTAAATTACCCTTTTATTAAAATGTTCAAAATATATTATTCACTTTATTAACCATCTTTCACTTCATAATTAATACCAATGATACAATTAGAAAAAAATAATAAATACTTTCTTAATTTTTTAAAATAATATAAAAAATAAAATATTTTTTTTCTAAAATGATAAATAAAAAGAAATGAAAAGAGTAAATAAAATTTACTATAGAATAGTGTGTTATTAATTAATACTGTTATCTCTAAATCTTAAAGGCAAAAATACCCTTAGTTTTTTCACTGACAGAAACTTAAAATTATTAGAAGAACAAACACCATCATCTTCCTCTTCGCCGTTTTGTCTCCCCACTCCAGCACAGTATCCCATTAATTAGTGCAGCTTGTATCTCCAGCTTGTATCAACACGTCCTGAGATTGAGCAGTGTTCCTTTCTGTGGGGGCACCAACTTTACTTGGGCTTCTGTGTTACTTTGTCTTCTGGTTTAAACAGAATATGGCATGCAAAGAAGATGGTTCTGCATAAATGCAGTGTAATTAAAATTTGTTTGTTATCAGTCTATGACTCTACGGCTTTCAAAATGGCCACAAAAAAAATGATGTTTAGCATGAGTTAAAAAAAATTTAAACAAAAAAAGAACGGGGCTTGGGTATTCCCATGTGTCATGGAAGATTAATGTTATGTTTGTCCATATTAGCTATCAGCAATTGCATTTGTTTAAATGTTATCTATCTTCAATGAACAATGCATCCAAAGAAAATGGCGTTATTTGGATGTTACCATCACGCAATAAAGTAAGCAATCAGAGAGAAAATGGGGGCGACTAATGATATAAAAACTTAAAAAGAAGATATTTATTATCTTTTACTTAAATAGAAAAAAATAATAATAACAAGTTGGCAAAACTTTTTAAAATATATTATTATTTTACTATTTATTTTTCTTAATATCGGTATTTAAGTTAATTTGTTATTAATTATTAATTTTATTTTTTAAACTTCAAATATTAATTCTAAATAGATAATTAATAAATTTTTCATAAATGATCTTGGTCTCCCAAGAAAAATAAATTAATGTTCATGTCAAGTAATGTTATATTCTTTTGAAATATTTTTTAATATTTAATAAAAATAAAATATTTAATATTTTAAAAAAATATAAAAATAATTAATATTTACTTTATTTAATAATTAAAAGAATATTAAAAAATAAGTAATAAGGATACATGATTATTAAATAATAAATACTGACTGACCAACAAAAGGAATCTGACTGACAATCGAAATAGAAAATGGTAGATACTTTAATGACTTCCCTACAAAAAAGGACCAAATCCTTCCAGAAAGGCAATGGACCCAAAATCAAATTATTGAAGAAAGAAAATGCATGCATGTGATGTGAGATTAAATTATGGTGGACCCAAAAAGAAGAAACACCACCAAAAAAACAGAAGTAATTAAAGAGAAGAGGTGATAAGCTTTCGAAGATGACAATAAATGGTTCGCAGAAAGATTACCCAGGCGGGTCTTCCATTAACTTAACTATCTTGATTCAAAGAGCAAAAGCTCAGCAAACAATATTATATTATTAACCCAAAAGTTGAACAAATCAGAGAGCATAAATTATTTTCTTGTGATGTGCCCAGGTACTGAACACTTGAGGCCTCACATTGAATTGCAACGATGCAAGGTGCCTGAGCACCTAAGAGCATTGTCTTTTTTTCTTTTTTTTAACCAATACATTTATTATTAATGAGTTGTTGATTCAGTTATCACAATAAATGGGAAATTCTTCTATATCTATATATATATATATATATATATATATATATATATATTATCTGATAAAAATTATATAATTCTAAAGTAATAAACTAATCTCATTAAAATATAGAATATATAATCAAATATTTGAAATCTGATTGAATTAATGCTGTAACGTCCAAGCAAACAGTAACAGGCCTAACGTGAATTAATTGTGTTATTTTACACTTTAATTTTATATCTTGTTCATATACTTATCTTTTATGATAAGAAAGAGAAAAAAATTAAATTTCTCTCTTCTTTAATATCATTCATGGTAGGTAAATGTATCATCCAGGGTAGATAAGTGTACCAGGTGAAGTGAAATATTTCTGAACGGCAAATGTCTAGGTAAGCACACTGCTATGCATTAATGTGTTTCCCAGTTTTCAGTTATTCCTTGCTGGTTGACCACGGCCGTATCATCCAAGGCCACGTTTCCATACAAACCATGCACACAAGCCACGTTTCCATTATTCAAAAGCCACGGCAGCATTTATACGAGTAGTTTTCTTTAAAGCATTGCTGTTTGAGAGAACAGTAACAGCCAGTGGCTAGGCATCAACTTCAACCAGACTACTGTTTCTGTGAGAGTTCATCGCAACAGAGAGAGATATGTGGAGAAAGGAAATTGCAGAGGAAGCAAAGAAGCAACTATGGCTGGCGGGGCCTATGGTGTCTGTCTGTCTGTTTCAGTACAGCTTGCAAGTGATATCTATGATGTTTGTGGGCCATTTGGGCGAGTTGTTTCTAGCTGGTGCTTCTATGGCTACTTCATTTGTGAATGTCACTGGTTTCAATGTACTGGTACGTTGCCACATAATCTTCTTCTGCTGTTCTATTATATGCATGCACATTATTTATCGAGGTGTTCAGTAGTTTTATATCATCATTTTCATGCCAATGCACAAAATATCCCAATCCTTCTAGCTGTGTTTGGATTACTGCAGTGGAAAACATTGTTATTTAGAAGTTTTCATTAGTTTTGGATGGAAACGCAAATCACTTCTTACTCCCACAAACTCTCATTTTTTTTTACAGCGATAACAGTTTCATGTCTTTGAATTTTTTATTCACATTTTTCGTCAGTTATTTTTAACTATAATTTCTTGAATTATTTTTTGTTAAATGTGAATAGAAAAATAAAAAATATAATTGTTTAAAACTGGATTTGAATAAAATATTGTAATTAAAGAACATTTAAGAAATTATAATTAAATATAAGTAAACGTAAACAAACCTCAATGTAGGTAGGATCCTGATCCTCAATGAAATATAATCAATTTCAAATGTCTTTTATATCTGCTAAAAGAATCGTTCTTTTACACGTGCTTTGCTTCATATATATATATGTATATATATATGATACTACTATATATATTTCTAACTCATGTTCATGGCTCATTTAATTAGATGGGTATGTCAAGCGCACTGGACACATTTTGTGGTCAATCATATGGAGCACAGCAGTATCGTATGGTTGGCATACACATGCAGAGAGCCATGCTGGTTATGTTGCTTGTTACTATACCCCAGTCCATTATTTGGGCAAACTTGAGACCCATTCTGGTTGCTCTGCATCAAGACCATACTATAGCAGCAGAAGCTGCACTGTATGCCCGTTACATGATCCCATGCCTTTCTGGCAATGGTCTTCTTCGGTGCATTGTTAAATTCCTACAAACCCAGAACATAGTCTGGCCTATGGTGCTAGCTACTGGATTTACTACCTTAATCCACGTCCTTAACTGTTGGATTTTGGTTCTAAAATGTGGGCTTGGCTTCAAAGGAGCTGCCATTGCAATCTGCATTTCAAATTGGATTAACACGGTTCTGCTGGCACTTTATATCAAGTTCTCCTCTTCCTGCGAAAGAACTTGGACTGGCTTCTCAAGGGAAGCCTTGCATAATGTCCCCCAATTTCTCCGACTTGCTTTTCCTTCAGCAATCATGGTCTGGTATGACAGCGACTTGCACCAAAAATAGTTACAAATACAAATACCCCTAACGTATCAGTTAATGTTCTTCTTCACCAAAGTTTATTTCTTTTCCTTATGACTGTGATGTGAACGATCAATGTTTAGAAGCTCTAATTGCTGCTCTATTGTATTACCATGTTATTACAGCTTAGAATCATGGACGTTTGAAATAATGGTGCTCCTGGCTGGAACTCTTCCTAATCCAAAATTGCAAACTTCAGTGCTTTCGATATGGTTAGTTTTTCAGTTAAAGCATTAAGGGCTATATGTATATGATATTGTACGTTCTGTATTTTTTTTTGGCATGCCATTATCTTGATCTCTCTTTTGGATACACCATTTTTCTACGTTGTTGTCAATGACCAATTGAACTTTTCTCTTCCCTAGCCTTAATACAACTGGTATATTTTGGATGATACCCTTTGGAATTAGTGCTGCTGCAAGGTCAGTCTTTCATACTATACTATGCTGCTTTTATTCTGTTATATCCAAAACACTTACAAAAATAAATGTATATTATTATTAATGAAGAGTGATCATGACCAGAAAAGATGCTTGCTATGCCAGCCATGGCAAAATTAGCAATAAGTTTAGCTACAGATGCACTCTATCGCGAAAAAGAATATTGCAGTCACATGTTTTTTATGCTGTTATTGGCCTTAACAAGTCTCATTATATGCTTCCTCTCAACAGTACAAGGGTCGCAAATGAACTAGGGGCTGGCTGTCCAAAAGCTGCATATTTAGCCGTTAAAGTCTCTTTATTCATTGCCTTCATAACGGGAGCTTTAGAATTTTCTCTCCTTATGCTGATAAGGAACATTTGGGGCCGTGCTTTTACCAATGTACATGAAGTGGTCAGATATGTGGCAGCCATGATGCCAATTCTTGCAAGCACTGCCTTTATAGATTCACTTCAAACAGTTTTCTCAGGTATTGAATAAAACCAATCAATGTGCTCCAAATAATTTATTTTTTCCTTCCCTTAATGAGCTCCATGAACTGAGACTATGCAGTCAAACTAATACCTCTAGTATCATTTCAATCAGCTGCCTTGATGCTTCACCACTTTCTGCTCAGTAGAACTTCTCTTCAATCTTGGTTGTGAAATGTGGAGGCTACTTTTATTTCCTCAGATGCTGAAGAATTAAAAGCCAAAGAAGAACTTTGACCCATGCAACCAAAAGTTGCATTAAAATTATATTTTCTGCATAATTTCTATGAAACCTCTCACAATACAGATTCAGTAGTAGTTAAATTATTAATGAACATTCTGAAAACAAGTATACATATGAAATCAATTCAACTTTTATCAATGGGACAAAAAGAAAAAGTACTTTATGTCATTGACTGAGAGACCTTTATGTTTATATGCATAAGTGAACTTGACCTTTGTTAATTCTTGGGTTGTGAATAGGTATTGCCAGAGGATGTGGTTGGCAGAAGCTTGGTGCATTTGTTAATCTTGGATCTTATTATCTTCTGGGCGTTCCTTTTGCAATTGTGTTAGCTTTTGTCCTCCATATGAAAGGGCAGGTAAGATTTAACCAATTTATATCATGCTCCTGCCTCATGTTTCTTTGTAAACCTGTTCAACTGGGCTGGTGTTTTTGAAATGATCTTGATTCTTCATAAACACAGGGGCTCTTTCTAGGGATTGTACTTGCACTTGTTGTGCAAGTGGTGTGTTTTCTTCTCGTCACCTTACGCGCTAATTGGGAGAAAGAAGTAAGTAATCCTCTCTTCTACTTCAGTTTTGTTGCTAACTTTGGATCTTGACAGCAATATGTTCCCTGTTCAGGCAAACAAGGCCGCAATAAGAGTACAAGGCAGTGGAGTCCAGGTTGATGCACCACCAGGCGGCCAGAATGTTACTCTTTGATAGTTGAAGAATAATACAGAATCGGTGCTGGAATTCTCTTATCTAGTGTACACTATTATTTTAGCAATTGTGCTTTTCATTCAAAAGCAACAGATCAATGCTTGTTTAGATGGGTTATGTTTCAATTCCCCTAGTGCCTTTGGCGTAACAAATGTTATGTTAGAAAGGTCAGATATTACATTTTTCTGATAAAATTAAAAACTGTAGCTTTTACTTCTCAAGCCTCATAGCCCATGTGCATCCGCATCCGGTAACTATCCCCAAAGGAAGAGCTTGTGTGTTTTGAAGACTTAATTATTCACACACACACACGCACGCAGACACACACACACAAACAATTTCTTTGAAGGTTGTGTTGCCATGGAAAGCAAAAATTCAATATAATGTCTAAAGAGAGGGAATGTATAAGATTCCACCCAATTTCTTTAATACTGCAGCATCTCCATCGAAAACTGCTATTTCATTACACAAGCAGGAACATCAGCAATGTTTTAGAATATGAGCATTATAAAGGTTAGCACTGAATCAAATGAATCACTCAATGTCAACAGTTATAACAGGTAGCAATTAGCAAAAATAAAGAAAAGAATACGGTATGCCCAAAATGCATGCAATCAGCCAAAATCAACCACCATGTCTACAAAATTATTGTTCTCAGTAAGACAATGGAATCCGCAACCTGTCTGAATCACCCGACAAAGTACATAATATAATATCCAAATGCATATAAGAATTTCTCTTATGTTCAAAGTTCAATAACAAATTGTTTTCAAATTCAGTTTCCTCAAACCATTACCTTTTCAAGCGTCAGATACAGCAAGGGCTCAAGAAAACGCCCTCACTCAGGATCAGGGCCTTCCGTGGGCTTATACAAGTTCTCTTGAACGTGAAGAACAAAAATTAAGAACAGGGGGAGCCATCGTAGAGAGTGTGGTTACTATAAAACAATTTTCTTTTTCCTACAGCAGTTACTTTTGGGTCTGAACTACAATTCAAGTGAGATGCTATTCTTCCGTGACTGCTACTTCTTGCTTTAAACACCATACCCATAGTAGCTTCACACGGAGAAACAGAGATAAGGAATGACATAAAATCAAAGCCTTTAAGGATTCACTGCATTTCCTCAAATGCATTGGACCACTAGTACTGATACTCCGGTCATAGAATATTCATTCTGGCTGCTGGAATTCTAGATCTAATTTTCTTTTTAAATGTGATCTGTCAGCACTGCAAAACAATAAAGAAGGAACTAAAATTAAAATAACATTTACAAGCAGAAATTAAAAGATAACAAACATCTGGCACATTCTTGCATTATTTAACTCTCAAAAATACAAGTACACCATCTCTTTAAAAGCATAAATGAACCACTATCTCTTTAACTTGCACATTACTAACAATTGAGGCTGATATCTATCATAACCTTTCCATAATAACAATGGTCTTACTACTTCGTTTACCATCATATATAAAAGGACCAGCTCACAAGCATGCTTTAACAACCACACCTTTGCTTTCTGCTATTGGTTAGAAAGGGTCATAGAAAGGGAAGAAAGTACTTTCATTTAAAAAAAAAAAATCAGATTTAATTAGAAGAAACATCAGAACAATACCTCAACATGACATGCCATAATATGCTTCTGTGTTAGCCTTGCTTATGGTTCAATAATATTAGCAAAAGGTTTATGGTTCATTATGCATGCTGAAGTATCATGTTGTCTAGTTTTTTATGTTTGACTCAGTTAAAATTACAAACTATTCAGCAACTTAGAAATGATTGCATGATCAATATTGTTTCACCTGTTAATTGTAGGTCTATTTGGAGGCTTTAATCCAAAGATAGAGAAATCTAGTGACATTGGTGCTTGTTCATTCTTGCCTGTATTATCACCAACTGTCTGTCTGAAATTACCAACATTGTCGTTAACCTTATCTCCTTGCAAAGAATTGCCTTCAAACCCATCACGTCCTGGCATCACTCTCCTAGACTTTCTTGGAGGTGATAATACAGTAGGACCCTCATGTGAATCGAAATCAGAAACCCTTGATTCCCGCTTAGGGGCAGGTCTTGGAAGCTTATCTGGATCTGTGGGCAGAGGTACAGAAGAAAAGTACCTAAAGACGAAGAGGAGAGATTAAATTTGGGAGAAATAAATTGTTGTTTTCTTCAACGGAATGTTAACGGCACATACCTATGCTCTAATGCCTGCCGCACTGAAATTCTAGCTTTTGGATCATATGTAAACATCTTTGACAGCAAATCTAGAGCATCATCACTTGCCATTGGAAATAAAGAACGCAAAGGGGGGGCAGGAACATATTGGTATTCGACATAATCAGGAAGGTATACCATATCAGGCCACTGAGAAGGTGCTGGAGTTCCAAATGCTGCAAAAATCTTTCCTAATTGATCGATATCACTTGAACCCTACCAAATGTTAAAAACAAACTCATGAAAAAACCAGAAGCGTGTTTAAGCACACAAAGAACCAAATGAATAAAATCAACCAAGCAATGGATGACATGTACACACTTTAGAAATTATTAAAAAAAAAAAAACTGCTAAATAATAAAATATCAGAACAGGAATAACATGGAAGCCAAAATTAATAGTCAATAATGTCTACAAACACCATAGCCAACAGCTTCTGAGCTAATCCCAGTTCAGTAAAACAGCTTTGAAGGGTTTATTCAGACTGCATTTTGAGTCAGTTGATACAGCTAAATGGTTAAAATGGCCAATAAATGGTCAACTCTTACGATCAAAAACCATCTATTCCAGAACATCAACCATTTACCATAAAAGATAATCCACATAACCTAGTCACTATAAGTCTATAACAATCTGTCTTACCTGCAGAAAGGGTCGACGAAGAAGAAGTTCAGCAAATATACAAGCTGCAGCCCAAACATCTACCCCTGAACCATATTGCTTGGTACCAAATAATAGTTCAGGTGCTCTGTACCACCGAGCGAACACCTATGCATGTGTAAGTGTCAACTGTGTAGATCCATTAACAGAAAGTGCAAAAAACAAACATAAGGATGAAACAAGATATGATCAATTATATGCAGGAAGCAGACATTTAAAGGAGACAATTAAAAGGAAAGGAAGACAGGGGTTCCAAAAGAAACAATTTTATGCCATAGAAGTTGGTGAGCAAGCTGCCTATTGGCTCAACATATTGTACTCCACTTCAGAGTCACCACAATATATGGTTGCCCAAGAGAACGACAATCCTAGAACACATGCACCAGAACTTAGTATACTTCCACTTCAATACTCCAATGTTGAGTCTCCAAAATTTTCTTTTCCTCCCCCATTTCCAAATTTTGAAGGCAATATACAGTGGGAAATAAACCATTAAGAATTCAGTAAGTTTCAGGACAAGCCAGGCAATAATAATGAAGATTTCAAGGTAAGATCCTCTGAATTACAGCCTATGTTTTCTTATAAATTCAAACTAAATCACCCTACAAGTCAAACCCGACTATAACAAATTCTAGGGTACAACTCTTTCCAATCTTGCAAATTCTAACCATCAACATTTTAGGAAAGTTTGCTAGTTTTATTACAAAAGAATCTTCAGAAAGTAGGATGGTTAACAAAATGATTTGAGTTTTAAATTCAGTTTACTCAGAATGATGAGTTTTATTCAAAAGAAACAAGTTCATTTCCGAAGACCTCTAAGTCAAAGTACTAACCCCCGCATACTCAAAGGGATCCGCATGCCATTATAAGTAAATAAGCAAACCTGATGAGTGAACCTTCGATCTGGGCTTCCAAATATACGTGCTAAGCCAAAATCAGCAAGTTTCAGCTGTCCATTAGGTCCTATCAACAAGTTATTTTGGCTTCATATCCCTGAAAATATATAAGTGAACTTTTGAGCTCAGCACTAAAAGCAAGTAACAATTTTGTAACAACCAAATCAGCAACATACTTTACCTATGCAAAACCCATTTCTTATGGCAATAAGCAAGACCTTTTAGTGTCATTTGAAGGTAAGATTTTATATCAGCTGGTGAAAGAAAAATATTTCGGTCTCGTATGACAGCTTCAAGGTCTGTCTCCATGAATTCAAACACGAGATGCAAATTCCCTTTATGTGGGAATGCATCAATCAATTCAATAATGTTTGGATCTTTGAGCTCTTTAAGAAGTTTAATTTCTCTAAGAGCTGTAAAATTCACCCCTTCTTTCATCTTGCCAAGTCGAATTTTCTTAATTGCAACCGTCTGTCCTGTCTGTCCATGCAATGAATACATCTTTATAAAAACACAAGATTATGTAAACCAAAAAAAAAAAAAAAGATTATAATAGTACTATCATCTTTATTATTGAATAAAAGGCCAGTTCATCAAGACATGCAGGCAGGCATATCTCTAGAAAACAATCAAATAGTCACCGAATAAATAAATGAAAATGGAATTCTCCATTGCAAGTTATAAGAAGAACAACGCATGACTGTACCAAACTCATGCTGAAACAAATTAAAAGGCATGTAAATGTATATTCCCTTTCCATAATGCTGCAAGGCTCTATATGAAGATGTATTTTCCTCTGTTTCATTGATTTTCTTAAGCCCATCTTCACAATATGAGATTGAAAGTTCTCTTCAAAATTTTATCCACAGACCCAATTCTCCAAACCCAGAAAAAAAAAAGTAAAAAATCGTTTTTTCACTGAAAATTCCACATAATTTTGTTATTAAAAAAAAAAAGCAGAATAAGAGAACAGTAGAGGAAAGTTGGGGGCATACCTGGGTATCAATGGCTTTGTATACGACTCCATAGGTACCTTCACCAAGGACCTCACGCTTGAGATATCTATCGGCTACTTTCTTGGACGGATCGAGGTCTGCCATTTTCTCCCAGATATTGGTCGTGGGTGGTATTAAACTAACGATTACAGCGAAAATTCAGCTACAAAATTTAGAATTTACAAGTGGGTCATCTCGTCTGGAGCTGATTAGGGTTTCAGGGGAAAATTGGGTAAACTATGAAGAATGCTACAAGATAGAGGTATTGAAACTCGAAAGCCCCATCCGAAGAGAGTTTCTCACTCTGGGTCGGGCTACAGAGAGAAGAAGGATGAGGAACTGCGAGAGAGACAGTAGCTGAAACCTGAAAAAGTAGAGAGGGAGCGTGAGAGAGAGAAACGTGTTTAAACTTAAAAGGGCGTGTCTAATGGTCATAAAGAATAAAAAAACAACAAAATAAAAGAGCTTAAAGAATCAAAAGATTGGGGCTTGGTTTCAATTAAATTGAGAATCTATTCTCCACAACACTTTGTTGCTGATTGATGTTAATTTTGTGAGGAGTGTGTGGTCCATGAAGAACTTGCCTAAATTCCCTACCAACAAATCTGGGATGGGTTTGGTGTATTATATGATCCACTTGAGTAAAGTTTGCTCCTTTTTAATGAACATTTTTCTATTTTCATTTAATGATAATAATGAGAAAGAGTAAAATAAATAGTAATAACACTATTTAGTCAAGAAAGAATTGACAAATCTTGATGTCCAAATAATGTGGCATGAAGGTGGATTTACATGTCTTCAAATTTTAAAAAAAAGTAAATTTTAAAATTATTCATTGCTTCTCTTTTTTTTTTGTCATCTTTAATGTTCTGATTCAGTGATACTCCTTCAATGTTGAATGTTCTCTCAATATATCTTTGCCCATATCAACTCTGTGTGTTCAATTGTTTTTCCTTGTTTGTTTCATTTTCTCTGGATTCACTTGCATATGCCTTCGATTTCACTTTATTTAAGTGGAATTGGGTGTGAAGAAGAAAGGCTTGGAGAGAGTAAGTTACTGGAGAAGCTTTCCGTTATTCAAGATTTGGGCCATTTGGCTGATGATCTTTTGGGTTTTCGTTTAAACTTTTTTTAATAATTTGATTTTCAAAAAAGTAATAATTACACATAATGACATTAATTAAAAATTGTGATATGCCACCTTACTTAAATAAATTTGGACTCTTTTAAAATAAAAATTTTACTTTAAAAGTAAAGTAAAAAATTTTAATTATTGATAAAAAATTAAAAAAATAAATTTTAATAACTGCATAATTTGTTATACATATATATGTATTTTATAATAATTTTAACTATTAATTTTTTCATCAACAGTTAATACTCTTCACTTTATACTTTACTCTTTCAAGTAAACCTCTCACTTTAAAAGAAGTAAATCTCACTTAAGTAACCTACCACCCCATTTCAACATATCAAAATCTAGCAACAAATTCTCTACTCTAACAAGAAAAACTCCCACTAATAATTATTCACATAAGAAAAATATTATATAATTAAAAAAAAATTTACCAGAATTTTTTAATAAAATAATTTGATATGCTTATTGAATTTTGAATAAATGAATTATCTCTATCATTTTATTTCATCCAGCAATCACTATTAATTCTAACTCAATACTATAAGAATATAATTTTAATCCATTATCAAGTTAAAAATTTTTTATACTATCATTTTCAATAATATATTATCTAGTATTTAACTTTTTAAATAGTTATTATTTTAATCAATTTTTTTTAATAATGTAACAACCTATGATTAAATAATTATATATTAAAAATGAATTAAAATTAAACTCAAACTACAAAGTTGTTTTGAGGTTGTTTGTTGACTAACCAAATTCACTATACAAATCACATGTTCGCTATACAAATCACATATTTCGTTTTGTTTAATTTTTCTAAAAAAATAATTTTTCAACTAAAATTTTCTTTTGTAATATTTTAATTATATTTTTTTTAGATTTAATTCAAACACACACTAAGTTAATTGCTGTTATTTTTTTAATAAATCTCTTTTTATGTAACAATGAAGATGAAAATTGAGGGATGATATAAAGGAATTCCACCATAATTTTACTTTTTTAGTTTTAACGCATTAGCGGTTGGTCTATAAGCGGCAACGGGATATTCATACCTTCACTTAATTAAAAAAAAGAAAAAAGAAACACAACCTAATTTCAAGGGTATGTGAAGTAAATAAGTCTACTAAAAAATAGTGTTATTTTAAAACATTAGAGAAAGAAAAGGTCAAATAATAATAATAAAGCTTGGCTCATATTTGAACATGTTTGAAATCGTTTTTTTTTTTAAATTATTTTTTTAAAAATTCTTTTAAAATTTTTTAATTATAAACTGTTTTAATTATAAAATAAATTAATTTAAATACATACTTAGTCTATTTGTCACATGAGTAAGGATTTTTTTTTTTAATATTTTCGGAAGATTGAGTAAGGACAGTTTTGCTTGCAGTCAAAGAGGTTAAGAAATTATCAATTTTAACCCATTTTATGTTATTGGTCTTAATCTATTTTAAAGTTTGAATTGATAGAAAAAAATAGTTCATGACAAGGTAGAATTTTTTTTTTTAAAAAAAGTCACTGGACTCATTGTTAAAAGACTTTTTAGTTTTTAAATCAATGTAGTAAAATGCTATTCGATAGCATTCATACCCGTCAAACTCAAAATTACGTGCTGAACAAATCATTATTCATTAATCATATAGTAAAGAAAATGACCCAAACCACAGTTTAGTTTAATTTCAGCTCATTTTCTCAATTTAGTTCGAAATATTTTGAACCTCGTAACCAGAAACACGTCCTTGACTGTGTAAATTGTAAAAGCAATTTTGGTCGAGTTAGCCGCATTATGAAACTGATATCGAAAATTGATACACATGGCTTAACTTTAAATTTTAATTTTAATTTTAATTTATTATTGATGTAAATTATTATTATTATTATTATTTACGTGTTGTTATATTATTAATGAATTTTAATTATAATGATAACTATTTTAAAAAATCTAACTTTTTAATAATAAAATAGCACTTGATTAAATTATAATATAAAATAAATTTACATACAATAAATCAAAATGAAACTTTAATTCAAACAAGACAATCTTTTCTACTATCATATTCTTAGTGTGTATTTGAATTATATTTTATAAACTTAATTTTAAATTAATTTAATTTTATAAACTTAATTTTAATTAGAAGTGAATTTGAAGCAAGTAATTTATATTTTAAAAATTTTATTTAAAAATTAGTTTTGATAAAATAAATGTTGTTTATATAGTATTAATTAAAATCACTTTTAAA
Source organism: Castanospermum australe (assembly GCA_019955255.1). Lineage (NCBI taxonomy): Eukaryota > Viridiplantae > Streptophyta > Magnoliopsida > Fabales > Fabaceae > Castanospermum > Castanospermum australe. Next base: position 142,350 of record NSJW01000876.1, on the reverse strand, counting down.
TTTATAATTACTAAAAACAATATGAGTTAAAATGTAAAAAAAGATAAAATAAAAGTTGTAAAGAAAAAATATCAAGATTAAAAATATTAAAATTTTTAACTTTTACTCCAACATAAAAGTAAAAAAATTATACTTCTCAGAAGCTTTAGTTTGAAGGAAAAACATGATGGGAAGAGATGAGAAGTAATTTTTGCCAACCAAAAAAGTATCACTTCGAGCTTGATTCTTCTCATTTCAAACAGGTTTTTACTAACCCTACTGTCAAACCAAACAAGCTTCCATTTTCTTTTTTATAATGATAGTACTAAAGTTTAAATTTATAATTTTTTATAAACTACTTAAACTCCTTATCACTAGTTTACTCTTAAGAGAAATTATTATATATTCTTAAAGTGTCACATAAAATTATATTATATATATATTTATATTTTAATATTTTAATATTAAAATTAAAAAATTAAAAATATATTATTAAATATAATTAATTATTTTATTTTTAATAAGTACATTTTTTTCTTGAAAAATATAATTTTTACTCATTTAATACAAAAATATCAAAATATAAATATATAGAACACAATTTTTATTAGCTTAGATTTATTATTCCATTTACGTATACAATTAGGCGTAATTCCATTTACGTGTGTGTGTGTGTGTGTGTGTGTCTATATAGATATATATATATTATATATATATATATATATATATATATATATATCAGAGACCCTGTCTTTGGTGGTTGGGGTTCCTTTGACTTTGAGTTTCTTACTTAGTACAAACTACATGCCACAAAAAGTAAGATGAAGACATATTTGTCTAACACTTTCTTTTTAATATACAGTAAGAGTATTTTTGAGTAAGTTTTAATGATTTTAAAGACACATTTTCATTCGTCTGATGTATGCAGGAGACTTTAGAGATTAGACTGTTATATGTAAGAGAATTAATTTGATTTAAATTTTAAATTCAAATAACCACCAAAAAAAATCCTTGTGTTTACTTGTCTCTGGCTCTCATGAATATCCATTTTCGCAAGAAAATTATTGTTACCAGATGTGACAGGCTACAGAGAAAGATAAATTACACCCCACCCCAACCAGGATAAGAGGTGCAATATATGAACGATAAGGTACTTCAAACAGATTCAAGGGCCTTGCAGATTTAACAAAATAATGGGAGAAGTGAAGCTGATTGCCACACCTCAAAGCATTCCTTGCGCCAGAATTGAATGGGCTCTAAAGATGAAGGGTGTGGAATATGAGTACATAGTAGAAGATTTGGCAAATAAGAGTCCTTTGCTTCTTCAGTCCAACCCTGTCCACAAGACAGTCCCAGTGCTCCCGCACAATGGCAAACCAATTGCTGAATCGTTTGTCATCCTTGAGTACATCGATGAGACATGGAAGGAGAAACCTTTGCTACCAGAAGACCCATATGAGAAAGCACTGTCTCGCTTCTGGGCAAAGTTCATTGATGAGAAGGTACCCACAATTTGATCTCTTTTTTTCCCTTCTCTTTTTATTTGATCTTTGCAGCTCCTGGGGTCGAATTGTCCATAAGAAATTCTTAACTTTCACTCAACCTAGTAATTGTTTGGTCACAACTCACAATATTATGAAAAATTAATGAACAACTTAGTAGACAAATACATCAAGCTCTAGCCTTCTGATATAGCTTATTTTCTTGGAAACGGTGTCTGGTTTGTGCATGGGGAGCTAGCGTTGCCCAAGGAGAAGAGCAGGGGAAAGCTATAGATGCTGCACTAGAGTCACTGGCATTTCTTGAGAAGCAGATTCAAGGGAAGAAGTTTTTTTGGTGGGGACAAGATAGGATATCTTGATATTGTAGCTGGTTGGATTCCTCATTTGCTCAATGTCCTGGAAGAAATTGGAGACATGGAACTACTCAATGCTGAGAGGTTCCCATCTCTTCATGAATGGGGTCAGAACTTTATCCAGACTTCACCGGTCAAAGATTGCATTCCCCCCAGAGAAAAGTTGTTTGATTATGTCAATTTTGGCATCAGCTACATGCGTTCCTTAGCAGCCAGTAAATCATGAAAGTATGTATGTATGCAAGTACGCATTAATTATAATAGCTTATATTATTTTCAGTGGAGTTTGCTTTCATATGGTATTGATCATCTTAGCAGATCATATGTACAATAAATTTTGTGTGTAATGGTGGGACTACCTGGCTTCACCATAATTTTCAATAACGAATCCAGCAATCCTATTGTGCTTGTGTGTCAATAGTTAACAGTAATTTAGCCACGGGTCCTATTTCCTTGGAAAGCATCTAGGAGAAAATACTGAAATTGTTGGATAGGATAACTACGATGTCGAGTTCATGATGTAGTGCAATTATGACTGACAAACTGCTTTAAAATGATGAAAAAGAAAGCAGGAGTGTAGATAAGCTTCCGCCAAGCATCACCTTGCCCAAAGATATTAGCATGATAAGATACATTAGAAAAATCTACACTTAGACCTGTGATAATGGTTGTTCCTTCTTGTCTTCCTGCAATTTATATTTGTTGAAAACAACAAAAGATGGTGACTTCAGAAGTAGATTTAGAACCAACAGTAATAAATGCCTCGCACTGATGGAGACATTTGGAAGAATATCAAAGTCTATACCTTGAAATCCGACAATGTTCATCAGACCTGTAAAACACAAAGCAATTCCCATGGAAAAAGATCAGATAAACCACTCCCTAAAAATATCGCCATTGCAGAACTTCTCTACTTCTGCAGATGCCAAAAAGTTCCCTGATGTCATGATCCTTAATGGAACTTATCATATCCTAAACTCTTGGATGAAGTTTTCGCAGAAGGTTAATACAGAAATGAAAAAAACTAAGAATACAGAAATGAAAAAAACTAAGTGATCACATATTTCAGTAATGCTAATATAGAACATATAAAATAATTGTGTGTTCTTGTTTTCAATCTGATAAGCAGCCTCCAGTGTTGACAATTAAATAAGCAAGTAGATGATAACATGGATCAAGAACATGTATTTCTTTTTAAAGTCATCCAATTAAAGTAAATGTCTCCCATTTCAATTGAGGTGAAACTTACCTGTTGAGCGAAGGATTAACACCCACTCCTCAACTGGCACATGTGATTTTTAGGTTGAAGAGAGTATAACTAACCAGACAATCCACAAGAACGCATTGACAGCAGATGACAAAAACAACTTTTACCGGAAACAACTTTGTCCAATTATCTGACTAACAGACTATTTATTCCCCCTTCTTACTTTACTTCTTAATTACTCTTCCCTGAGGTAGATGAATACAGTCAAGCATAAAATTGTGTGAAGCTAGCTAAGAAATAGAACCATGGCCAAAAGCAATAGAAATATGGCAGCCTCCGTAGTAATAACTAATAATAAGCATTGAGTTCTTCAAAAACAGAGAAAAATTTAAGGTCCTCCGAAGGGATTCCCTTCCATGCCAAGGGTTTCAAGAAATTCAAAGTTTTGCTTTCTCAATGACAGAAAGTGCAGAAAGAACCTCTTCTGCTGCTATCTTCTTTACCTGATTTTTATTTTTTATGAGCAAACCTGCATTTGTGTGGTGGGCCTATTTCTCTTTTCACCTTGACTTTTCACGTTTGCCAAACCTTGATTTCTCGTTCCCTCTGAAGGACAAGAAAAACCAACGTACTTTTGTGTGGCCCAGATTTAAAGTGTACAGGAGTATGACATAACGGGCCTCACTATGCTCTTGAACAAGAAAGGTATTTCTCTTTCAACACCGTATGACCTAATTGGAAATGGGTACTTGCTTACATGGTTGCAGGGCAACCAAGCAATTATCCGACAGCACCTCAATCCCACATGACCACTCCGTTTGCTGGCAACTGGCTGAGATGGAACTATTGTTTCAACCCACAACAAAATTGGTGATAGCAGTCATAAACTCTTTCCCCATCTATCCAAATTCTGAAGGTTTCCTCGATCTTTTATCCCGTTTCTCATCTGATATGAAAAATTATGGAACAAAATTTGCAGTGGCTGCGTCCTCTTCCGTCCTACTTTCCCTCCAACATTTCCCAATTGATCCAATTCCAATGAGCATGCTAATTGGCACAGTATATCACCAAGCAGTTTCCTCTACTCCCGCGCCAATAGATTATGCTCACAAGTGCCAGGGTAGTAAGGTTATCAGTTACAACTTACAACTAGCCAGGGAAAACCAACATTAAATTTGCTGGGACCACTTTTCCTATTAATTTTCAAATTTGTCCTGCTCGCCAAGGTACAATGCCAATGAAATGCCGCCGTTGATCTTTTATCCTCCACAAATATATTCATCAGCTTTTCTTGGTTCGGAAAGGACCAGCAGCTTCCCTAATTCATCATTATTAATAACATGGTCCTTCCACCTCAAGTTAATCCACCTTCCAAGCATGTGAGCATCTCATCTTCTTCCTCGTCCCAAAACACTCTCTCTCTCTCTCTCTCTCTATCTCTATCTCTCTGTGACACCATCATCACCATTCGTTGCAGCAACAACTCCTCCATTCAGTAGGCAGGGATGGCAGCAGATTACTCTGCCAAGAGAAATTCCAATGCTCAGCTTCTTGAAGAATTAGAGGCTCTGAGCGAATCCCTTTACCAATCACACACCTCCACCACAGCTCGAAGAACAGCTTCCCTTGCTCTGCCACGAACCTCGGCTCCTTCTGTCCCATCTACTGAGGATGACAAACGCAGCAACAAACCTCGATCCCGTCGCATGTCCTTGTCCCCATGGCGATCAAGGCCAAAGCTTGACGATCCCAGGGCACCCCCCACTGACCCAGAAATCAAAAAGCTGGATGACAGAGAAACTTCGGCTGACAAGAAAGGGATTTGGAGCTGGAAGCCCATGCGGGTTCTTTCTCATATTGGAATGCAGAAGCTAAGCTGTTTGCTTTCTGTTGAAGTGGTCACTGCTCAAGGCCTTCCTTCATCAATGAATGGGCTTCGGCTCTCTGTTTGTGTTAGAAAGAAGGAGACAAAGGATGGGGCTGTTCAGACAATGCCATCGCGGGTTGCGCAAGGAGCTGCAGATTTCGAAGAGACCCTGTTCATCAGGTGCCACGTTTACTACAACCATGGCGGTGGAAAGCAGCTTAAGCTTGAGCCACGCCCGTTTTGGATATACCTTGTTGCAGTTGATGCCAAAGAACTTAACTTTGGAAGAAGCTCCGTGGATTTGAGCCAGTTGATTCGAGAATCCATTGAGAAAAGCCAGCAGGGTACGCGGGTTCGGCAATGGGACACGAGCTTCAGCTTATCTGGTAAGGCCAAAGGAGGAGAACTCGTGCTGAAACTGGGTTTCCAAATCATGGAGACAGATGGAGGAGTTGAAATATACAATCAGGAAGAGAATCTGAAGTCCAGCAAGTTGAGAAATTTCTCATCATTAGCTCGCAAACAATCCAAGACATCCTTCAGCATGCCTAGTCCGAGAAAGACAAGCCGAAGCGATGCTTGGACTCCTTCGCAGACAGGGTCAGCAGGGGATATTCAAGGAATGGATGATTTGAATCTTGATGACCCAAACCCAGTTCAGGATTCCTCTCCCTCTACCCAGAAATTTGATGAAAGCAAAGAAAAGGTGGAGGATTTTGATCTTCCGGATTTCGAGGTTGTTGATAAAGGGGTGGAGGTTCAAGAGAAGGCAGAAGATGGAGGAGAAGAATCTGAGAAACCAGTAGGAGTGAAGTCAGCTTCAAGTGAGGTGGTCAAGGAAATTGTGCACGATCACTTGCACCTTACTAGATTAACCGAGCTTGATTCAATTGCCTCAAGCAGATAAAGGCTCTTGAGTCTATGATTGGGAGAAGATAATAAGTTCCATAAGAACAGAGAAGGAAACAGAGTCACAAAGACTAGATGCAGATGAAGAAACTGTGACAAAGGAGTTTCTTCAGATGCTTGAGTATCAAGAGACCAGAGGAAACAACATCAATCAACCTGAAATTCCCCCTTTACAACTTGGAAGGACGGGAGCGTTCTTCTGCAGAGGGAGAATCCTAAAGTGTATCTCCCTGATCTTGGAAAGGGCTTGGGTTGCGTGGTTCCAAACAAGGGATGGAGGCTACTTGGCATCCATGAATCCTTTAGATAATGCTGTGGCTAGAAATGATACTCCAGAGCTAGCAATGCAGATGTCAAAGCCTTTTGTGTTGCCGTCACGTCAATCCCTGAGTGGGTTTGAGTTGTTTCAGAAATTGGCTGGCGTTGGTCTTGAAGAACTCAGCTCTCAAGTTTTCTCCTTGATGCCCATAGACGAACTGATAGGTAAAACTGCAGAACAGATTGCTTTTGAAGGCATAGCTTCTGCCATCATTCAAGGTAGAAACAAGGAAGGGGCCAGTTCCAGCGCTGCTCGTATAGTTTCTGCCCTGAAAGGAATGGCAAATGCGATGAGTTCAGCAAGAAAAGAACGGATATCAACAGGACTTTGGAATGTGGATGAAAACCCACTTACTGCAGAGAATATTCTAGCGTTTACAATGCAGAAGATTGAGTCCATGGCGATAGAGGCGTTGAAAATTCAAGCTGACATGGCTGATGAAGAAGCTCCATTTGATGTTTATGCGCTCAGCTCAAAGACAGGGAACAATGACAAAGATCTATTGGCTTCTGCTATTTCACTTGAGGATTGGATCAAAGACGAAAGCTACAACAACACTACTGCAAGTTCTGATAGCGAACCAGCAAAAATCTCACTGATATTCGTTGCCCAACTGCGGGATCCAATAAGACGCTATGAAGCAGTTGGAGGCCCTGTGATGGTAATTGTTCATGCAACCAGTGCAGACACAAAGGGGAATGATTACGACGATGAGGAGGAGCAAAGGTTCAAAGTAACAAGCTTGCATGTGGGAGGTTTCAAGGTGAGGAGTGCTACAAAGAAGAATGCATGGGACACTGAGAAGCAGAGGCTAACTGCAATGCAATGGCTGATTGAATATGGGTTGGGAAAGGCAGGGACAGGGAAGGAAAGGCAAGCATGCATTGGTAAAAGGGCAAGACTTGTTATGGAGCATTTCCTCACGAATCATGGCTGACATGTGGCTCAAAACCATGAGAAATCCAGATGTCAAACTTGTAAAATAATTATGCCAAGGTAATTAGCAAGTTATGATACTTACGCAATCTTGCATGCATGTCTCAAATGGGGACTCCATCTGAGTGTTACGAGAAAGTTCAAGAATAGTCACTGGAGCTAGCTACTGTACCATTTGTGCAGATTAATGAATACAAGAATTGTGCAAATATCATTACTCATCAGTCATAATTAGTTGTTTTTTAGGTAAAACCAATAAAAACTCTCAACTTATATATAGTATATATGAGAATTGATTGATAGAGGAATAATAATCCTCATCGGGATCAGAGTAACTTTTTTGTTTTACCCTTTTAATTTTCTCTCTTTGGCCTGTCAGTTCCTATTGGTTGATTTGGTTGGATCTCCGTACGTACATAAGCATGCATTTGTGTATTGTATACATATACTGAGGAATACAGACTACTGAGAATTTCCATGTGAGTAATAATTTCTCTGCTAATGACTTGTTTGATTTCTTTGAATAAAAAATCATAAGGATGAAGATCAGAACAACCATTACTTATGACATCAATAGCAGTACTTGAATCAGCTTCAAGAACGATCATGCGGGCACCATAATCCCAAGCAAAAACTAAACTATAAGCACACTACAAGAGTCAATGTCATACGCATACCTAACCAAAAAACGTGCCAGAAGAGTCCCTTGGGAGATCCCTACATCCAGAAAAGGGATCAGGAAATTGCCACTTCACCAACTTAACAACTGTAGGTCCAATTACACACATTTTGGCCGGGGAAGACCTAACCTACTCCCCCGCGACTTCCATGTATCTGTAGGATATTGTCCTTAATAGATCCCCACTATTTAAGTTCCCATCATGGAACACAAACTCATTATTGTGACTTCCAAATTTCGGAGGTTGCAATGCAATGCCAAACAAAGCATGTCAGTTCATGTCCTTGTCTCGCCCCGGCCACATGTTTAGGTTATTACTAAGCCAAGATTGAAGGTCCAAACTAAAGGAAGCTGATCACGTTTGTGGGTTTACCAGACAAACCCAAACTTAATGAATCGAACTCACAATCCCTTAATGCATGGAGTCAGTCATTTTTTTTTTTTTTAAAAAAACTGTAAGTGTATGCATGTAAGGAAAGAAAAGAAATAAAATAAAAATGAAGGATTTTTTATATTTTCGATCTTAAAAATTTTATATATTTCATTCTATTTTTATTTTCTTTTTATCATATCAAACATGCACTAAATATTTATTGATAAGCAATCAGCCAAAGAAACGATTTCACTCTGCAAACAAGATTATGAGCTGATTTAACCGAGCCAACACGATCCTGGACAAGACTCCAAGAGGCAATAACAGTATCATCCCCAACACAAAAGGAACCTGCATACTGGCAGCTTTAGTTTCATGCATGTGTTATTTTCAACCCAATGCCACACAATTGAGGTGAAGACATATAATGTTTGTTTGGATTAAATTTTGCACACTTAATTTTAGATGAACTTAATTTTATAAATTTAATTTTAATTAAAAGTGAATTTGCTGTCAAGTGATTTATGTTTATAAGCCTTTATCTGAAAAGTGATTTTGATATAATAAATATTATTTAAATAATATTAATTAAAATTACTTTTGAATATATAATTACTAAAAAGAATACAAATTTAATTTTCTTCATATTATTTCTTTTATTTGATTTCATTATTTTTTTAGTTATACTTTAACAAATAACATTGTTACAACAATAAGTTTTTTTTATTTTTTTAATATTTTATAAAATATAAACTATTCATAAAATTGTAATTTTAAGAAAAATTATTGAATTTAAATATTACAATTAAATATAATATTTTCAAGAAATTAATAACATGAATCATTAAAAAAACAAAGCCTCCTAGAATTCAATTAAACTATACAATCAAATGTTGCTCTTTAGCAACATGTATATAAAATAAACATTTAAAAAATATGCATGCATTAACTCCATTTAACAAATCCAGTTGTAAGTATATACTTTCTTGCATTTAAAATAAGTCATATAAAAATATGCATTAACCACAATTAAGATTCTCAAAAGTTCTTTCTTCAGTTCTCATTTTTCTCGTCCCTCCTTTTGCAAGACTCTTTTTCCATTTTCCTTCAGCTCGTGCTTCCCTCTTCTCATATGAAATTTTTTCGATTTCTGGAACATCAAATATGAATCATCATACTTGATAATTTCTCCCTTTTTCTTGCATCAGTTTCTCAAAATATTGCCTCTCTGATTTATCACCGACGTTCATTCTGTCTCGGTGCCATTGCTTTTGTTCCTTTATCTGATTTCTTGAGCAAAGTTTCTCTACATTTATTACTGGACATTTTCTATTCAAGAAATTTTTCACTGTGAAATTTGACTCTATTCAAGGGATTTTCCACTGTGAAATTTGAATTTCGTTGGGTCTGGTGAGGATTGATTCATTCTCGACCATATCCTAGGACAACAAAAGTCCGATGGCGTGGCGAGAAAGGGAGATTGTTTGTTACAGCTCAAAGGACAAAGAAGGGAACGATGAAAATTGGAAAGAGGGTTAGGACACTGAACACTCAAGCGCTCAACGCAAAAGCTTACTTTTTTCACTTCTTCCCAAACTCCCCGTTTCGGTCTCGACGCCATTTGAATATTGCAAGCCCAAAAAAAAAAATGAGTAAACACTAGTTTAGTAACCCAAAAGCTAGTTTGAAGTGGGCAAACACCCACCCAAACATAGCCATAGTCTGCTACCACACAATGTGCCTCATCCTCAAGGATTTCCCACACAAGGGACTGAGGCTTTGCACTAAATTGTCCTTCCAAAATTTTTATGTATTACCAGTCAACATTCCAACGATAAACCAGCTAAAACATATTTCCATAACTTTAAAACAATGATGTGACCATATTTTGTTACTGATTTTACCGCATTTTGACCGAAAAGTTACTTAAAAAAATATTTTTTTTTAAGTATAACTCTCTTGCCAATCATGAATGGGTTGGAAAATCCATATGTAGTTTCGATGGAAAACTCGATTTGAATTAAAAAAAACAAAAATTCAAACAATGCACTTGAACGGGCTTCAGCGGAAGGAATTCATTTTCCCCTTGTTTTCTGAACTACAATCGAGTAACAAGACTTGGCTTGAGCTTGTCCACTATTATTTTCGAGGTTTCTCTGAATCTAAAAGATCTAACATAGATTTTCACACCAAGGTTTAATCCAATTTAGGTGCGTATCGTCGTCAACTTTGCTTTGTCCAGTTAAGGTCAATGGGTGTTACTGTTTTTTGCGTGTGCTTATCCTGTCATTATATTTCTAATTGGACAATCCATTAGTCCAGCTGAAAAAGAATAAAAAATAGGTGAACTTTTTTTAACTAGACTAGATATTAGAAAAAAGATGGATTCTATGGATCTGTGTTTAAGACAACCTCAATAAATTTTAATTGAAAACATCCAGTCACTTGAACATATTTTAGAAAGTGGGCTTAAATGGGATCATATCCTGAAACCAATGTTGTTCCAGATCTTGAGGGGCTGCTTTAGTTTTCAAAATCAGGTCGAGTTAGGCTGAAATTGGCAACACTGTAAATCTCATTTCAACTAGTTCCAGCATTCCTGCAAGTGTCCCAGGAAGCACAATCTACTATTGCAAGTGCCAAGTGCCAAGTCAAAACTCACATAAGATCCAGTAATCTATGTATTCCTTGGTAGAAATGAGAAGGAAATGCCACAAGTATCAACCACATAATAAGCCTCCCAGCGAACTGAATAATAAACTTACACAAGGAAATGTGGACATACAAGCATAGGACGGTAAAAACCAACTTCCAAAATTCCGAATTCCTCAAAACTCCATTAAGGATACTCCGTCAAATAATCAAAAGAAATCACATATCAACATCAAAATAAATATGCTAATAAACTCTGATCATAGGAGATTTAGTTTAATTGCTGTTGTGCTAAAATAGAAGTCAGATACAAAGTAAGTCTCATCAGATTCCACAGCTGATCAGGTGGATCAATTCAAAACCATCCATTTCCATTATATCTCAAGTAGCACAGTTGGAATGGGTGACACATGGCAAAGCTGTCACCCAGAAAACACTGAAGCAGCAAGGCTTTTTAAGGCCGCATACAAGTACATGGGCACCAGCAGCAACAAATAACTCTTCACTAAACCACTACCCAAGTAAAGCAAAATAAATACCAAAATGAATATATTTCAAACTTGATGTTTTCTATTATGCCTCAATGCCGCCACTCCATTTATCTGTGCAGGAATTGTGTCCTGTCCACACAAAGATCTGTTGGGATACAAGTATCATAGCTAAATTGCAAAAACACAGGCAAGAACCAAAAATGAATACTGAAATTTTAACCAGACGATAGGAGACCGGTTCAGGATAAAACATGCTAGCCTGCTAGTGCCAGTCAAAAACCAGTAGTCCATTGTAAAAGATGAATGAAATTATGAAACAGCAAGGTAGCCACTCCCACCGGCACAGGAGTTGCAAGGTGTCTAGAAAGCATAACGTGTTTCACACTTTCAAATAAATTGATTTCATAATCTTGTCCCAAAAATTATTTTACTGTGTCCAATAAAAACAGAACATCAGTAGAATATATACAATGTTAGATTGAAACATAAAGCCCAATATTAATATTTTCACTTCAACCATTTGTAGATCTGTTTCCAAGTCAAATTTCCAGATGTTCAAATTTATTAGATGCAAAAACAAGACAGGCTGTGGAAAAGGACCTCTACCTAACTGCTCAGTTAAAAAATATGAACAGAAGTATCTACAGGCCTTATATGCTAAAGAAACATGCAAGGCCATCCAACTATGAAATGTTGAACTTGAACAGTATTACAGGGTTGACCATGAAAAGCAAGAGCAGCTTGATAAGAGATAAAGCAAGAATGCACTAGGAAATATTCTTTACCTCAAGTCAAAATTGTTACAAACTTACAGACCAGTGACTTTTCCCACTGCAACAGTCTTTCCTGCAGACAGAATAAACCATGTGGTTTCAATATATATTAATAGAGGGAACATGTTTGCAAGAAAAGGAAGACATCATTTCTTAAATCTTACCTTCAGTACGAAGAGTGAATCTCCCAAGTTGTGGAAAATCACAGAACTTCTCAATGCATATTGAGTTACCAACCTTTAAGAATTTTTCCAAAACAAGATCAAATTAAGCTTACTATAGTAATAATAATAATAATAATAATAATAATAATAAACTAAACTACCATCAGCAATGAATTCCTCTCTATTTGAAACTCAAGAGCCATCCCACATGATCACAAGTAAAAAACTTTTCATAGCCCTTAGAGGTCCATGTACAGCAATATGACAATAGTTCATACAAAATTCACTTCCAAATTGACAAAGGAACATGTACCTGAACACGGCACAAAACAACAGCACCATTCTTCACAAAGAGGACTTTCTTTTTCATTGGCTTTCTTGTCTTCGGATCAATTTGATGCAAGAGCTCAATAATCTCACATTCTTCAACTATAGAGTGGATGTGCAGAACAGCCTTGTAACCAGCAGTAAAAATAGCCTAGAGATTTTCTATAACTAAGATTAATGTCCTCGATTAATAATAGAAACTAATTAACTAAGCTAACACCCAAATGAAGAGAGAGAGACAGAGGATAAATACGTTGTCCAGCAATTCAAGGATCGCCAGCTGAGCAACAAACTCAGCAACAGCTGGTATTGGATTGGCTGCAAGGACAAAAACCATATAAAAACACTGATTAGCAAATGTGTAACCACATAGAGACAGAGCAACAACCTAAAAGTAATGGATCCCAATATTTAATTGACTAGAAGCACATTTGTGGAGGGAAACAGACAATCTGTAATTCAACCAAATTTTTTAAGCCCAAAACAATTTAAGCCTAGGTTCCCATTTCCCAATCCAACTAATAACAAAATCCCATTTGTCATTTGCTTGGAATTAAAACTGCAACACAACAGTATATTAGTAACTGGCATTGAATATCTCATGGCATACTACTCTACGGCTAACCTTTTTCATATCATAGGCAGAAATAAGAAATGAACCATGAGACAAAACACTAGTTTTTACACATTACACTGACATTGTTTGTATGATAATATTTTCTAGAACACCTTCCTTTCTAATAAAATTTATTTCTCTACTAAAAACATTTTCTCGAATATTCTGCTGCAACAAATCTTTCAAAAATCCAGTAAAATCTTACCAAGACTAGACAGGACAAACCCAGATAATACGTCTTCTTCTTCAACACCAGACAATCTAATCCGTAAATTTTCACCAGGTCTAGCACGTTTAACACGATTTTCATCAGCATATATAGCAACAACTTTTACTTGATCCTGCAAATTAATGTGCAGTTGTCACCCCATTTCACATTCACAAAGTCAAAGAAAGCAGAATAAAAGAAAGCACAAAGGACAAAGCTCACAATAACCCAAAAAAAAGTCCAAAAAAATTAAACCACCTTATTTGGCATAACCAACATGGAATCTCCCTCATGAACAGTACCAGATTCCACTTTGCCCATAACAACAGTTCCCATGTCTTTGAATTTGTCAATTATAGGCATCCTATGCAAATCAGAAGTTCAACCTTAGCAAAGAAGTTGAAATTAAAATAAAATCAAGAAAAAACTGTAAAGGACTTTTGGGATGGAAAAGGAAGCAACAAAATGTTCAGATAAAGATTACCTGAACGGACCATTGGGATCTCGCAGAGGAACTTCAACAGCATCAAGAGCTTCAAATAGGCAAGGACCATCCCACCATGGACAAGTGCTTTTATCCACTCTTGTCTTTATGTTTGTACCAATCAGCCCAGATATTGGTAAAAACAGGACATCTGGCAAACGAATAAATAAATTAGTAAAATAACTTCACTGCCCCAACCCACCAAATTGGTCAAGACCAATGGATAAAATATGATATAATTTTTAGTAAATGATTTACAAAATATCAGTTTTCCACATCCATTTTTATCAACTTTTCTAAAAGCCTACACCATAGAGATAGCTTGCAGAACAGGAAAAGAATAACTTCTGTGGCACAACCTGAAGGCTCCCAAATCTCAATCCTTACTACCTAACACTAAACAAGCTGCTGTTCATTCCATATTCTACGTCTAACATCATCCTCAGCATCCCATGTAAGCTTAATAACCAGATTCCAAAACCTGATCAGCATTATGCCCAAAGAAGCTACCAACCTTTCAACCATCTTCAACATGTCCTGAGCTCCAGTAGCAAGCAGCAAGACATTAAGCATTCACCACTCTAAATGAGAACCTTAAGAGTGAACTATGACAGACAGTCTGTCACCCTCATCATGTTCATAATTATATAAAGGCTGTTCTCTGTATAAAAGCAACACAATCCACCCACTCTATATCGTACATTTACACCAGCATCCCAAAATCAGAATACAGTTTAAATAAAACCTTAAAAAAAGTAAGGCTAAACAAAGTTCCAACATAATCTCAAGCAAACAAAATGCAGATACCTTTCTTCACATTGTATCCTGATTGCTTCAGAAATGGTACCATCTTTGACTCAATTTCATCATACCTAGGGGCACACCAGCAGCAAGGAATCTCATTAAAATTGCGGATAAGTGCAGAAAGGGGGGAAGAAGAGACAGAGCCCAGTCAAGAGAGAGAGAGAGAGAGAACCTTTCCTTTGACCACTGCACTGTAGGATCATCCATTTTATTGACAACAAGAAGCAACTTAGCCACACCCAGAGTTTTTGCAAGCTGGACATGTTCACGGGTTTGTCCACCTCTCTCATATCCAGTTTCAAATTCTCCCTTTCGAGCAGAAATTACCTGATTGGTGGGGCATTGAGGGACACACAGCCAGACAGAGATATCATCAAATGCTTGTCAAGAAGCGTCTATTGAAAATCAAGAAAGAAAGTGTAACACATCATAGATCAACTAACCAATACTCCAATATCAGCTTGAGATGCACCACTGATCATGTTAGGGACATAGCTTTTGTGACCCTGCAGAAGCATTGTAATGCATGTCAAATGTTTCTGATAGGACCCCTAAGGTGTATACTAGGGAAACGGTTTAAGCAGAAACAGGGGACAAGCCCCACAAATGGTCAGTTAACGAAACTAGAAAGGAGGGAAACGATAACTGACTCATGCAGTCGTTATCCCATTCTGGCAACTGACTCCACACATGCAGAAGTCTTCCCACGTGACCAAGAGGGAAAGGAAAGAAATGTGACTCATGCAGACGCTTCCCAACGTGAACCGAAGGGTGAAGAGGGAAATGTGACTCCAGTGAGCATCACCCCCGTGAGTCTGGAAAGAATGGAGGGAAAGGAGAGTTCCCATGTGACCAAGGGATATAGGCGGGAAACATGCAGGAAGGGTGACGGGCCTAACCTCTTATATAAAGGATAGCAGACTAAGATATGGGCATCAAGAAGAGAAGTCAGTGAGTGAGGAGAGAACTGGGCACTCTTGAAATTGCCCAGAATTCCTATATGTTCCTGTGTAATCTATTTTCTTTCTCTGTTATTGTGTAATTGTTACTCTTTGTCAGTTGATCCCACTGATCACTGAGCAGAAGAGGAGTGGATACTCGGACGTTAGTCCGTTTTTGTGAGAGTTGTAATCCAGTTTCTATCACCTGGTATCAGAGCTCCCGATCCGGGAGCTGTGCCATGGTGAACACTCGAATGGAGGCCAGATTGGAGGCCTTGGAGCGTGGCATGGATTCCGTTGAAGATCTAAGGGAGCGAAGATCTAAGGGAGCAATTTGCCCAAATGAGGAAGGAAGCGCATGAGGAGAGGCAGACCAGGGAGCTGAGAGATCGACAGAATGAGGCAATGCAGCAGGAACTGATTAAACTTATCAGGGGAAAGACACCAAAAAGTTCTCTAAGGAGACCAGAGATTAATCTGGATGAAGAAGGAGATGCAGAAAGAATCTATGGGACGCCAGAGGCCAATATCTGGAGGAGAGGCCCCGACGCATGGAACTACCCATTTTTCGGGGGACGATGCTTATGGATGGCTCAATAGAGTAGAGAGGTATTTTATCCTCAACTCTATATCAGAACGAGAGAAGTTCAAGCAGTGGTGTTGGCGCTAGACGAAAGAGCCCTTAATTGGTTCCAATGGTGGGAAGCTCGTGCAGCAGAGGTCACATGGGCCAAATTCAGGGAGGCGGCCATCAGAAGATTTCAGCCAGCAATGGCGGGAAATCCATTTGAATTACTGTTAAGCCTACAACAGACAGGCACGGTGACGGAATTCAGGGAGAAATTTGAACTAATAGCAGGCCCATTAAGACATACCGATGAGGATGTGGGAGTCTTCCTCAATGGTCTGAAGGAGGAAATTCGGGCAGAGCTTAAACTCCACAGACTGGAGTCCTTAATTGATCTGATGGATCTAGCACTGCTCATTGAAGAAAAGAACTGGGCCTGTGGGAAAGGGAATTCAACAGGAGGAAGAGGGGCAAGCTGGAACTATAAACCAGCTCACGCAGCTAAAACCACAACCGTGGAGGTTGGAGGGAAGTCCCACGCAGAAGGAAACAAAGGAGTGTCAGGAGTAACTTCAGATAGCTCTAAAACGGCCTCACAAGGGAGCAATGCAGGATATGTAAAAAGGGGAAGCTCTAGGAGACTGTCGGATGCTGAATATCAGGAGAAAATGAAGAAGGGCCTTTGCTTCTGGTGTGATGAGAAGTTCAACTCAAGACATGTTTGTAAAAACAAGCAGTTCCATCTGCTAATCATTGAAAATCCTCCCGAGGAGGAAGAAGAGGAAGAAGAGGAAGAGCAGAAGCCAGGAATAGATGTGGACGTTAAGGCCTGCAATTATCCATTGTTAGGAACCTTGATATTCAATTGCTGAAAATGGGAATAATCCCACTTACAAGAACGTGCAGGTCCTCACACTAACAGAGAAATAAGGAAAACACTCAACAAAACACTCAACAGAAAGCAGAAAATACAAGGATAGAATAAAAGAACAGAAACAGAAAATGCAGAGCTTCGAGGGTCTGCAAACCTCCCAGCCAAAAGCCCCAATTCCCGTACTCAATTCCCCCCCCCCCTTCTCTCTTCTTTCTTCTCCTCTTATTCCCTTCCCACTCCCCCAGTGCAGTAGGTGCAAAAACCTGTCCGCCCCACTCCCTGCTCTGTTCTGCCCATCCCCCTGTGCAGTAGGTGCAGCAGGTACCTTTCCACTCATCCCCCTGCTATCCGCTCTCCATTCTGCACGGTACCTTTAGCCATTCCTTTTCCCACCTGCCCCCACCTTAGCCATGGGACTGTGTCTATCAATACTCCCCCCCAAAAAATTCACCTTGTCCTCAAGGTGAAGGTGTCCACCGGGGTCCCATTGTTTCAGGCATAAAGGCCAAGTTATGCTTATCGCATAGGAACTTCCACTTGGGTCCCATTGACCTCCTCCTCCTCCAGTTACCACAGCAACGAATATCAAAGAGGTCAACCCATTTCTTGTCCTAATATTATACTCCACATAGGTTGGTTGGATGCAAACAACATGAAACTTGTTTGGGAGTGATGAAAACCCAAGAGCAGTTATACTTAATTGGTTCTTGTCAATATCCACCACAATCTGTAGTACAAACTCCTCTAAACCTCCATTTGCAATTACCCATGGTCGCAACTGGCAAGAATAGCGCTCGAAAAGCTGAACTGTAGTTTTAGAAGACCATGGAAGCAAGAATGTGATAACCTGAATCACAGTCTCATCATACCAGCACACTTGAACATTTGAAAACTTTGCAACCTTCAGAATCAGTATAAGCTCTTCAATTTCTTCCAGGCTTATCAAACCTTTGCATATGCATAGATGAACTCAATATCCATCTTGGGGTGCTTCAATCTTCTGCCTAACTGTGAGAATATATTTTACCAAGTCATGGTATGCAATTGCTGCTATCAGAACGGCAACAAAGTTCAAGAACCAATAACCACCTAACCAGCCCCAATAGACATCTGACCTTCCAAGTGCATCAAAATCTGTTGGCTGTCTAGCTCCCATCAACATATTCTTCACACCATCACTGAAACCATTAGTCTTGACCTCTCCTAGTGAGAAACCACAATCAGGCTTGCTCAATTTAGTCCCATCATGTTTCCCTTGCCTAGAAGAAGGAACTTCATCCTGACCATCATTTGAACTGATACTTTTACGCACTGCAAGAGCCACCTCTTCACTGGGAACATCCGATGTTTCCCCATCACATATCTCTCCATTAGATGATGGCAGAACCAATGTTACAGTATCCTCCCCACAACGATCACAAGATTCACGACTAAAATTTTCACATCTTTCACCTTCATCTGCCATGCTTGTGGTTCCATCACAATTCTGTTCTCTGGAATGTGAAGAGATTATATTTCCTTGACTGTCATATTCATTTTCAGCTATATTATGGCCTTCGTTTCTAGATACTGATCTGTCTTCAGAAGCCACAATGTCCATTTCATTAGCACCAGCATGCTTCGCCACAGGAGTTTGCAGTTCAACTGGGCTACTGCATAGTACAACTACAGTGGAGTTGGTGTCAGGAGCTTCAGATAATCGAACCCCATTCCCAGTCTTTGTCATGGCTTCAACTATATTGTCAAAATTCTTCCCTTCAGCTACATGATCAGACACAAGGGCCGCATATTTTGGATCATAATGAGGCTGTGCTTGACCACAAGTCTGCAAGTATTCAACCCCAGTCTCAGGTTCTTTCAAAGCAACTATGTTCAACAATTCATCTCGTGCCCAAGACTTCACTTCTTTAATCCAAGTGGCCTCCCTATCTTGGAACTTCAGTCTTGCTGCTAATTGATTGGCTTCAAGATCCTTTAAACGTATTTCATGTTGCCATTTCAGTTCTTCAATTCTTTTATCATATTCATTATTGAAAACCTTGAGCTTTTCTGTTCTCATCACATCATTGGGAGAACAGGATCGAATAACTGCAGAATCTATTTTGTACCTTCTCTCAAAATCAGCTTTTTCATCCTCAATAG
Source organism: Castanospermum australe (assembly GCA_019955255.1). Classification (NCBI taxonomy): domain Eukaryota; kingdom Viridiplantae; phylum Streptophyta; class Magnoliopsida; order Fabales; family Fabaceae; genus Castanospermum; species Castanospermum australe. The sequence continues at coordinate 123,182 of NSJW01000876.1, read as the reverse complement.
CTGATTTCAACTTTTGCTTCTCTTCCAATTGCATCAGAAGTAGCTTCCTCAGCTGCTTTTGGCACTTCTTCTGAATTTCTTTAATCCTTTTGTAAATATCTCTGTTGACCAATTCAACCTCTGATGCCTCTCCTGTATAGGAATAAACCCTGTTTGATGATTCAGAAGCTTTTGGAGAGCCAGTGACATTAGAATTTCCTGTACGGTGAAAAAATATTTTCTTCAAACACCGTAACATTGAGTAAATATAGTCCGCCTCTTCTTTCTTACAGTCAAAATTCAAATGCTGTCTTGCAAGCATGACGGAAGCTTTGGGGTCAAGTTTGTGCTTTAGCAAAGCAGCTGCAGTCCAACACTTGTCTGCCCCCCATTCTTCAAAGGCTTTGTGAAGAACCTGACCAAATACTTCTAGTGACTCCATTTCCTCGTCTCTCTCTATAGGGTGGTGTTCTTCCTTTTGGTCTGAGCCTATATCTCCTTTATTAGTCAATTGGGCGTGGCCCATAAGGTCAGAAAAGAGCTCAAAACACCAAAATTCCCATTCTATCCCTTCTCCCTCCTCCCACTTCACACAGCCACCAAATAAGGGCTTCTCAACGGCACAGCAAAGGGGATCAGCGTCCGTTGGCTCTGGCGACTCCGCTGACTTCGTCGGCGGCCGGTGACCCTCGTCCGGCGGCTCAGGTGGTGGCGGGTGGATGGCCGGATCACTCGAGATCCATAGTTCATCCCTCCCTGCCCGTGGTTCAGCCAGCTTCTCAGTCACAAATGACGCATCTACCTCGCAGGATCCATCCATAACTGATTGCTCATCTTCTTCCTCCTGTTTCCATCCAACTCGAACCCCACTCGCACCAAGGGAGCGAATCTGGTGGCTCAGGTGGTTCCGGTGGTGGGAGATCCGTCGGTTTGAGGGAGACCCAGAACTCCCTGGCTACTGCGAGCTCCTCTCCCTTCTGCTTCCCCGTGGCACAACCCCTTCTGCTAGGACGTAAGTCCCGTTTCTCCCATTCCGGTAGTTCCGGCGGTGGCCGGGGAGTGGCCGGACCGGTCATGACGTGCCGTTCTACGGGCGCCCCGACCCAGTTCTCCTGCATCTGCTTCACTCCTTTCCCTCCTTCATCCCAACTCAGCCGTTTGACCTCCTCTGTGGCCACCGCAACCTGTACCTTCCTTCCCGATCTCATCCACGACCTCCGTTTCCTCTTCTTCCGTCTCTGGTTTCACCGTCTCCGGTTCCTCCGCCTCTGACGTAGCCTCCTCCGACCCACCGTGTGATTCCGTTTCCTCCTCAACTACCTTTGGCGTAACCTTGATCGGATCAGCAGTTCTGCTTCTGAGATGCAAATCTTTTTCCTTCAACACCGCATCCTCAGTCACATTCTCCTCCTTCGACCCCTCGAGCAGTCCCATTTCTTTCCCTGAAATCTCCTCAGTCACTTCTGGTTCGAAAACATTAGGTTCCTCCTCCCCTTCAACTACCGGCAGATATGGCTCGAATTCCGGCTGGAAGCGTTTGATAAATGCAATCTGGAAGGCTAACCAAGTAGCCTTTGGATGGCGGAAATTCCACCATTGATACCAGTGGAGAGCTCGACCGCTCAGAGCCCTCGTTGCCGCTAGAAGTTTCTCCTCATCAGGTGTCCCCATCTCCTCAAGGTACTGGGCAATGTTGATCAACCACCAGTAACCTTCCTCTCCTTCAAATACTGGAATCATCTTCAAGTTAGTACCCACAGCTCCTGAATAGGAGCTCTGATACCAATTTGTTAGGAACCAGATATTCAATTCTGAAAATGGAATAATCCCAGTAGATACAGATTTCGTCACTCCCCACACTCTCGTAAAAAACAACAAAAGAGAAAGAAAGCTCAAAATAAAAGAACAGAAACAGAAAATGCAGAGCTTCGAGGGTCTGCAAAACTCCCAGCCAAAAGCCCCAATTCCCGTACTCAATTTCCCCCCTTCTCTCTTCTTTCTTCTCCTCTTATTCCCTTCCCACTCCCCAGTGCAGTAGGTGCAAAACCTGTCCGCCCCACTCCCTGCTCTGTTCTGCCCATCCCCCTGTGCAGTAGGTGCAGCAGGTACCTTTCCACTCATCCCCCTGCTATCCGCTCTCCATTCTGCACGGTACCTTTAGCCATTCCTTTTCCCACCTGCCCACACCTTAGCCATGGGACTGTGTCTATCATCCATGAACAGCATAATGGGGATGACATCAAAGAAATCCCTCAAGCTGTGGGGAGAAATAGGTGGAAAGAGGGTAGTAGTATTGGTGGACTGTGGAGCTTCTAACAACTTCATAGCAAAAGAGGTTGTCAAGGAGCTCAACCTGCCAATCTCCGACACACCGGAGTACCTAGTAGAAGTTGGAGATGGTCATAAGGTGAGAAGCAAGGGGGTGTGCAAGGGAGTAACGTTGCAGATGCAAGGGATCAGAATCCTCCAGGATTTTTATTTGTTCGAACTTGGTGGGGCAGATGTGGTCCTCGGAATGGACTGGTTAGAGAGTTTGGGAGAAATTAGAGCTAATTTCAAAGAGCTCACACTGAAAATTGATATGGCACAGAAGCAGGTGATCATCCGGGGTGAGCCCTCACTATGCAAGTCACCAGCTTCCATGAAAGCCATGATCAAAGCCTTACAAGACGAAGGAGAAGGCTATCTAGTGGAATATAAAGAGGTAATCGCGGAACGGGAACCAAACAACCCACCTTGGGATGAGTTGCAGGCCCTGCTAACCAAGTTTGATGTCTTATTCCATAACCCGCAAGGGCTACCCCCCGAAAGAAGACATGATCATGCAATCAATCTGGAGACAGGAGCTCCCATTCCTAACCTGAGACCTTACAGGTATCCCTATTACCAGAAAAAAACGAATTAGAGAAAATTGTAGCAGAAATGTTGGAAGCAGGAATAATCCGACCCAGCAACAGTCCCTACTCCAGCCCTGTCATCTTGGTTAGAAAGAAGGACGGAGGATGGAGATTTTGTGTAGATTACAGGGCGCTAAACAAGATCACAACCCCTGATAAATTTCCAATTCCTGTCATTGACGAGCTGCTGGATGAAATAGGGGGGCAGAAATATTTTCAAAGCTGGATTTGAAATCCGGCTATCACCAGATCCGAATGAAAAAAGGAGGATATTCCAAAGACAGCTTTCAGAACTCATTCAGGCCACTATGAGTTCTTAGTCATGCCCTTCGGGCTTTCCAATGCTCCTTCTACTTTTCAATCCTTGATGAATGAAGTCTTACAGCCCTACTTGCGGAAATTTACCCTGGTGTTTTTCGACGATATACTAATCTATAGCAGATCAAAGACAGCTCATCTGGAACACCTCCAACTAGTGCTGCAACAATTACAGAAGCAGCAACTCTTTGTCAATAAGAAGAAGTGTGCCTTCGGACGCTCCCAGCTGGAATACTTGGGTCACCTAATTTCTAAAGATGGGGTGGCAGCGGATCCTGCAAAAGTAGAAGCAATGCAGACATGGCCTACTCCTACAGATGTCAAAAGCCTTCGAGGCTTTCTCGGATTAACTGGTTACTATAGGAAGTTCGTCAAGGGGTATGGCGCCATAGCTAAGCCGTTAACTAACCTTCTTAAGAAGGATAGTTTTTCATGGGGCATGGAGCCTCAGCTTGGCTTTTGAGCAACTCAAGACAGCTATGACTAATATACCAATGTTGGCTGCTCCGGATTTTTTCAAAACATTCACAGTCGAAACTGATGCCTTCAAGTACTGGTATTGGAGCAGTCTTGATGCAAGAAGGACGTCCAGTAGCCTACATAAGTCAAGGTCTATCAGAAAGGGCTAAGAGCAAGTCAGTGTACGAAAGAGAGTTAATGGTTTGTCGTGTTTGCTGTCCAAAAATGGCGCCATTACTTGATGGGGCGCCATTTCATCATCCACACAGACCAGAAAAGCCTTAAGTTTCTAACCGACCAGAAACTAATGGGGAGAAGACCAACACAGGTGGATTTCCAAATTGATTCGGGTTCAACTTCGAAATTCAATATAAACCAGGACCTGAAAACAAAGCAGCTGATGCTCTCTCCAGGAAAATGCAATACACAGCCATTTCCACTGTCCAGTTCCAGGGGTTAGACAACTTGGCAGATGAAGTACAAACTGACCCCAAATTGAGGCAGATCATGCAAGACCGTATTACTGCAACCAGGTTCCCACCCGGGATATCAACTCAAAGGTAACCAACTGACGTATAAAGGCAGGCTTGTTCTGCCCAAATCTTCCCCCACCATCACCCTCATCATGAAAGAATTCCATGACTCGGCTGTTGGAGGTCACTCAGGTTTTTTCCGCACCTTCAAGCGCATCTCTGCTCTGATGTATTGGGAAGGGATGAAAACGGGATATTCAACACTATGTCGCTGCTTGTGACACTTGTCAGAGGAACAAGTATCAAGCACTATCTCCGGCAGGGTTGCTACAACCTCTCCCTATTCCTACTCAGACATGGTCAGACATCTCCATGGACTTCATTGGTGGGCTGCCAAAGTCACAGGGTGTAGATACCATCTTAGTAGTGGTTGACAGACTGACCAAATACGCCCATTTCCTTCGCCCTTTGTCATCCCTACACCGCTAAAGACGTAGCTGACATCTTCATCCGAGAGATTGTCAAACTACATGGCATCCCAACTTCTATAGTCACGGATCGTGACAGAATTTTTCGTCAGCCACTTCTGGACCGAACTCTTCAGAAATATGGGCACCAAACTCAAATTCACTTCAGCTTATCATCCACAGTCGGATGGCCAAACTGAAGTGGATCAATCGATGCCTAGAAACTTACCTACGGTGCCTCACAGGTACGAAACCACGCCAGTGGCCCAGGTGGCTCAGCTGGGCTGAGTTCTGGTACAATACCAACTACAGCAGCGCCACTAAACTCACCCCATTCAAAGCTCTCTATGGTACCGACCCCCCATCATTGCTTAAAGGTGCATCCAATCCCTCGGCAGTAGAGGAAGTTAACCAACTTATGGCTGACAGAGACCAGATACTTGCAGAACTCAAAGAAAATCTGGTGCAAGCAAGGAACCGCATGAAAATCCAAGCTGACACAAACACAGACGTGAACGTGGTCTATCAACCGGGAGACTTGGTGTTCCTTAAAATCCAACCTTACAAACTTCGCTCCCTGGCTCAAAGGATCAATCAAAAACTCAGTCCCCTACTACTATGGCCCCTATGAGATATTGGCTCGAGTCGGACAGGTAGCTTACACACTTAAGCTTCCAGAAGGCTCGCGTATTCATCCCACTTTTCATGTCTCCCTCCTTAAGAAATCGATTGCAGCCTCTGCTACCAGTCAACCACTGCCTTCCTTCCTGTCTGAAGATTTAGAATTACAGGTACAGCCAGCTGCAGTAACAGATGTTCGGACAACTACTGCAGGGGCACAGGAAGTACTCATCCAGTGGCAAGACCTGCCCACGTTTGAAAGTTCCTGGGAATCCTCGGCCCACATTCAGCAGCAGTTTCCCAGTTTTCACCTTGAGGACAAGGTGAGTCTTCTGGGGGGGAGTATTGATAGGACCCCTAAGGTGTATACTAGGAAACGGTTTTAAGCAGAAACAGGGGACAAGCCCCACAAATGGTCAGTTAACGAAACTAGAAAGGAGGGAAACGATAACTGACTCATGCAGTCGTTATCCCATTCTGGCAACTGACTCCACACATGCAGAAGTCTTCCCACGTGAGCAAGAGGGAAAGGAAAGAAATGTGACTCATGCAGACGCTTCCCAACGTGAACTGAAGGGTGAAGAGGGAAATGTGACTCCAGTGAGCATCACCCGCGTGAGTCTGGAAGAATGGAGGGAAAGGAGAGTTCCGCGTGACCAAGGGATATAGGCGGGAAACATGCAGGAAGGGTGACGGGGCCTAACCTCTTATATAAAGGATAGCAGACTAAGATATGGGCATCAGAAAAGAGAAGTCAGTGAGTGAGGAGAGAACTGGGCACTCTCGAAATTGCCCAGAATTCCTATATGTCCTGTGTAATCTATTTTCTTTCTCTGTTATTGTGTAATTGTTACTCTCTGTCAGTTGATCCCACTGATCACTGAGCAGAAGAGGAGTGGATACTCGGACGTTAGTCCGTTTTTTGAGAGTTGTAATGCATGTCAAATGTTTCCTCTCAAAAAAAAAAAAAAACAGAGAGAGAGAGAATAAGACAACAATTGACGCAAGTAAGGGTGGGAAAAAGAATACAATCAAAGCAGAATGAAACCAAGACCTTAACACAGATAAAAACTTGTCTCCTATGGTCTAACCTTTTTAGGTGGGGTATTCTCCTATGAGCTATTCAAAACTTGACACCTGGTACAAATAATCTCATAGGGCTAAAGAGACCCCTGAACCACATTACTTTAAAGGCTGTGCCTAGCAATGATGTTGTCCAAAATAGATTCTCAAAAAGCTAGAAGACATTGAATGGCATTTGCATTTCAGAGTCCAGTTAGATGTTAGTTCTCATGCTATGCTTATTATCATGCTTTATAAAAAGAAACACAATTGATCTGACTACAAAAGATGCACTTTATGTGTCAACTTCTTGCAGATCCACTTTATTTGTCAGTAAGCTTTGTATTTATCATGTAACAGAAGGCTTTATAATAACAAACCCTATCCATATAACATCAAAAGATCCACCTCTTTTGACATAAGAATCTTAGGCATAAGAATTTGCAGAAAGACGTTTATTAGTCAGAGTACAAAGCAACCACCAAGCCTGCAGACAAATATCAAACTAAGAGCACACATAAGAAGGTAGTTGGAAAGTGTGTGATGGTATGAGCTCATAGATCACTGCTCTATAGGCCTCATTCATTGTATGATCAAAAACACAATATTATGCATGTTTCAACAAAATGAAAACGCTAATGTTTTATGTGAGGAAGCCAAATTGCCGAAGTGGAGATGCAAAGGTTGTAACTCTTCAGCACCACTTGGACAGAGTGAGTCCCAACTTGCTAGTGGAGACTAGATAGTAGATACAAATTGTTTTCTTTTCCCATACTTAACCCATATCTCATGAAGTTAGACCCTTATGGAGGATAAAGTATACAAAACCCCATTTGGTACACACTATATAAGGGATGGATAGTATAGTACAATTAATACTATCAACCTTTATGTAATGTTTGGGCAAGACACTAGATAACATAATATCCGGTCAAAATAATTTTATTTAACCTTGACTGAAAAACAAATAGGGACCAAATTATTTTATCTTATACAGTCAAGGCTAGATAAAATAATTTTGACCAAATAAGTTGATATCTAGTATCTTACCCAAACATTATATAAAGGTGGATGGTATTAATTATACTATACAATCCATCCATCTCGTATACGGTGTACCAAACGAGGCCTAAAAATTTCCCCTCTACGTTAGGAAAACAAAAGTTTTTTTTCTTTTAACTTTTTGAATAAAAAGAGAAATATAAGAGAAGGAAAGCAGTGAAATACAGCAACATAGAATAAGATATCCTCCAAAAAGAGAGAAGAAACAAACCACAAAAGAAGAAAGGAACATCAACTAAGCAAAGCTCACCAAACTCTACATATCTGCCAGAGAAAACCCTTTAAATAATCCATAACAGAAGATTATTACCCTAGAGAATATGCAAGTCAATGGTATGGAAAACAGATCTGAAGAGAATCATGCAATACAGATACTCACAGGTGCATCCAAAATTGTAAACCTTGTTGTCTCTGTCTGAAAATGTGCTCTTCCAACTTCAACTGTTTTTCCCTGCAATTAGCACAACAGAATCCCCAATTATGAGTTCTAAGCAAATTCATCAGAAAATTTTGTCATACCTTTACCCGCTCCTCCTCATTGGTGTCCATTATATAAGCCATATACCTGGCATATAAATTTCAAATCATTAATCAGATATAGATCAGTATCAAGTATATTCAGTAAGCTACACAATCCCCCAAACTAAGAACAATCCACCTAACAAACAATATAATAAGTTGAAAACCCAAAACTCCACATCCTACATTTTCATAGTTTAAGCATCTCACCTCTACACAATAAAAACAATATATACAAAATAATAGAACATAGAAGCTAAGAAACATTGACACAGACATGGACATAAAATCTAAAGTATCCCAAGCAATTTTTGAAGTGTCACATTGTGTCTAACACCACAGATAATGATCTCATTCTGAGGTGTCAATGCTTCAATTAAGAGTCCACATAGTTAAAAACACATGAAAATATCTAAAACATCAATTACTAGTGCTGCTGGTCAAAATTTGCAATCCAATAGAAGAACATGCAAAATAAATAATGAAAATTTTCACACTTAGATTTGAGGAACATTACAACATATAAAGAAATAGACAATTATCAAGTGTAAAAGAAAACAACAGACTTCAGAAGATAGATAAATTAGCATGCCACAATTTCCAATTAAAAAAAAAAAAGATGAGATTTCACACGCATATTTGTAGTTTTTTTTAATATATAAGTAGTTATGTTGTTGCAAAGAAATAAAACTTCAGAAGGAACGATCAATCAATAAGTTGAACACAGTAAGCCTCAAGAAGCACATTATAAACCATGGATATAAAAGTGACACAACACAGCCATAAGAAAATATGTTTGGCTAAGATAATCAGAACAATCAAATATTAAAAAAAAAAACCAAAAAAAAAAAATCCAAAAGTATATTTGAGGAGCCTAATTGAATGTCCTGATTGCATGACTTTACCCATCATACAATTTGTCTTAAGCAAAGCAGATTGCAAAATGACCTACCCATTTATTTACTTATTTATTTCCTTGTTTTATATGGTTTAATCTACTTACATATTATAGTCCAGCCCAAGGTAAATAAAACTTGGTAAAGTAGCATGTTTAGACAAAAGTAAAGCCTGAAGCTACATGAACATGCACAGAAACATGGAATCTCTTCCAGATCAAACCAATTGCACTACCTACGTAAATATATAAAGTCCATCATGGCAAGTTGAGATCCCCCATCACTCTGAAGGACCAAGCTTTTAATGTTACTGTCCTGAGAATGCATGACATTTAAGTACCACAAAGCTGAAAACTATTAGACACTCTGATCAACAGATACTTTCCTATTAATACATAATGAAGGTGGGCCAACTTAAAACTTTTCATAATGCTACAAAAAGTGAAAGTAATAACTTGACTTTGTTAGACTACATGGACAAATGCAGAAATTATCAACATAACACGAGTTCTATTACTTTTTTTAGCCATGCTAATTCAACCACGTGTCAGTAAATAGCCTGAAAACCATCAGAAGATAAGACCATAAGTTGCAGCAAAGTGGCATTAGAACACATACAACATCTTGAATCAAGAAATAAAATAAATGAGCTAACCAGCTTTCTCTACTTTTGTCCTTTGCTTCTTTCTCATATTTTTGGATAGTCCTTTCATCAACCTGACCACTGAGGAAAAGTATCTGGCCTCCAGTTGTAGACTTACCAGCATCTGGAACAAGAAGTCCAAGAAGAAATTACAGCTAGAACAACATTAATTTTACAAGAAAAATTGAGGGTTGAATGTACTAATTACTAAAGAACAAGGGAATCCAACATATATAAACCATGAGAGAAAGGGAGAATACAGACAGGATAATCTGTTTTTAAATCACATACTACTATAATGATCAATGAACTGCAGATTAATCCAAAGTCAAATGTACCACTATATGAATAAGAAAGCAAATTTAGGCATATATGATCTATAGCTCAATCACCACACAATCAATAAGTCGAACGAAAGCATGTCATATTGCCATCCAAGTCCAAGAAGCATCCTTTTATTCTCTCTCTCTCTCTCTTTAGCAAACAAAATTTTCTTAGGAGGCAGCAAGCAGAAGCAACTCATGTAACTCTGCTAGTTTTAGTAATATAAACTCAACATCTAATATTCATATGAAGAAGTTGTGTGTTAGTACATATAATAATGACTCACACTTCCGTTTCAGCGCCTGACACTAACACCTCAAATTTTTATACTTCCTTTCCAGCCAAATCCACTGCAGTAAGCAATGATGCTAATTTCCAGATTGACCAATTTCTCCCAGATACAATCATCCTAACCCAACAATCTGGCAAGTCAAAGCTATATTATACAGCCACAGTTTGAGATTTTAATTATGAGGACTAAAGTTTGAGGAATGCCTGTCTATACTCTCTGCCTCGTTCTTCTTCTTTTCTGCTGCTACTATTAACAATGTTATAGCATCAATCTAAACTTTCTCTTCATGCTTTCTTACAGTTTAAAAGATATTGATCCTCATAACCATCTAAAATGACAAATTTGCAATTGCGCTTGTCACTTAAAAGCCACACTTTAGGAATTCAAACTCAAGTTTGCTAAAACAGCTGAAATGTAAAACATACTCTGATAATTCAACCTTTCACCTTATAAACCTCAAAACTTGCTCTTCTTTAAGCCCAAGGCTAAGAAAATACAGCTTTGAGACTTTAGAGGAGTGCTTTCCAAAGCCAATAAGGCAGATAAAGAGGTACAACAGAAATGGTGTTTTAGTTTTAAATGTTTTAATAATCTTTTAAAAGTAAAGCACAGATTTTTAGTTAAAAGTAGTTCAAAAAAATTCCTACATATTTTGGATTTTACTTAATCATGTTTGTTCTTACATCCTATTTTTTCTTTATGTCCCTGGGATCATCACTTATCTCCAAATTTAAAGTGTGAAATTAGTTTACCAAACAACACTAGATTTTGAAATTAGTTAAAAACTAATTTTCAAACTAACTAGGTACAGTTTAAAGAGAATTCAAATTTATATAGAATTATTAAAAGTTATCTTTAACTGTTGGATTCAGTTTTTAGGTTGATAAACACCCACTAAAGCATCAACAAAATCATTCACATTTATATTCTCTAAAGCCCTAAAACTTCAGACTTCCTCAGTCAACTTAACTATGAATGAGGGTACTAAAACACACAACAAATTATACCTTTTCAATTCCAAGGTTTAAATTCATTGCTGCTAGACCAAATTTTTGCACTCACCAACACCATACACAGAAGTCAGGTAGAAAACAGATGTAACCATGCAGTGCAGAGCATAATATCATGATTCAAGAACACAGACAATCATAGAGTGCAGAGACAAAATTTTACAAAGAGAGAGAAAAAAAAGTGAAAGATTGAGGCCTTTCAATCCTATAATGCACATGAGACACACAGATGACAATACACTTGACCAAAGGAATGGCCGCCAAATCTCAACAAAATGTAAACAGGAGAACTCCTGACAACCCAATATATAAAGGAACCCTGTAGAATTCATCAACTTACCCACATGGCCAATAAACACAACATTCAAGTGTCTCTTTTTCATCATCTCCTCCTCCTCTTCATCTTGCACAGTAAGAATTTCCTTATCTTTCACAACAAATCATAGTTATAGAGTCGGCACAAGAAAATGGAAATCCACATCTTTTTTTTATTGGCAATGAGCTGTCTAATTTTGAAACAGCAATCTAAATGCACTATATGTATATAATCACATACTTGAGAATGAAATACACTTCTCCATTACCTTTTGGCTCAGGCTGGACAGGCAGTGCCTGAATCTCCTGCTTAGGATCTGAAACCACAAAGGGGAAATTCTTTATACAATGCTCTCCATTAATTAATTTATACTATGAATATAGCGGTAAGGTAGTACCATAGGCAGCAAGCAACCATGAAAACAATCAAAATATGACAGAGCTAATGCATTTTTCATTCTCCTTGTTCAAGAAGCAAGACTTCATTACCAGAAGACACAAAATTACTTCATCATTTTCAAATGGTGAGAATAAGAGCAGGTAAGAAGGCGAACAGAAAATGTTGCATTAGGTGCCAACGAGATCCAAACAAACAATAACAAACATAAACTTCCCAATAAAATCAATAATAGGCAAGCAATTTCACTAGTGCTAATGAGGCAAACAGGCACAATGCCACTTGTCATAAATTCGATGAAACCTATGTAGACAGTCTGTGTATTCCAGTATCAAAGTGATTATTCATTCAAAACTGAATGAGCTGATATAACAAAAAATACTAACATTCAGCATAAGTACAAGAATCTAACATGAAGCCCTAACAAAAGAGGAGTAAAAGAGGAACGCATAAATGTTTTCCCACTTCTATAATATTTTTTAGCCCTCATTATAACAATTGATGATACCTTATTACCTCAAAACAATCTTTCTGAATAAATGAGAGTTCACAAATTCATTGTGTTAAGAGAGGGAAGTGAAAGGTGCTACTGTGTAGAGCATTTATTCATGCATGTAAGAATCAGAAGCAGGTTGATCTCAAAAATAATAATGATACTAGAGTTGAAAGTAAAGTTTGCAAATGAGAGCGAAAATTAAAAATAAAAAAGAGAATGGGGCAGAAACATGGTGAAGAGTCTTGAAGTACGATGATGGTACGCTTCGACATGAATGAGATTTATTCCCCAGAAAAAACAAAAACATTTAAAAAAATGAAAAAAGAAAATGCGAGAAAACACAGAATCAACCAATTTCTTACTACCAACCTTCATCCATCTTATCAGATTTCTCAACTTCTTCTGGCTTTCCATCCTCTGGATTTACAACCCCATTATTGTCTTCTGCTACATCTCAATCAAAGATTGTATAAAAAGATTAAAAATAGTAACAAAACCACTCATACGTAGTAAAAAGAATCAATATGAAAAATCAATAGGCCTTTATGTTACCTGCTGGTTCAAGCTGTAAAGAACGGATGTCCTCCTCAATATCTACCATTCAAACAAATTTGAATAAACATTTCCATCAATTCCCCCCAGTTCCTCAAAACCTCAAAGTACAATTATTTTGTTTGATTCAGGAAAAGCATAGGAATTTTTCTTAACTTTTTTATTTTTCTTCAGAACGAATGTAAGTAAAAAGAAGTTTAAATTAAGCCACGACCCAAGTAAAGACCGACCATAACATGCAACTCAGCTTAATGCCATAAAAATTGGCTTACAGACTGGACATGGCTTCTGGCACAAGAAGCTTATAATTGAGCCGCAAGTAAAGTATCATAACATACAACATATACAATTAGTCAATTATTCTGATTTTTTCTCCGATATTGTGGGAACCCAGCAGACAACTTTACGTGAATAATTAATAAAGGTGAATAGGGAAGTGCTAATCGGAACCTCACAAGCCCGAGCTCAACACACTCACACTACGGGCGCATTCATTTCCACACCCAAGCAAGCCCAATCACTGGAATTTAAGCATAAACGAAACCCAAACAAGCAAAATAACCTATAATGCTCGTTCGCCGATCATCTATAACAAGAAACCCAGGAGAAATGAGCAAATGGCAAAAACCCTCAAACCCCATAACCCAAAGCTAGTTATTTATATTCATCTGAATTAACTGTAACGCAGTACAGATCAGAACCCACAAATCAAAAACGATGATCATGCAGATCCAAACCCAAAACAGATTAACATCAAACAGTAAGGAGATTGAGCAGGAGAATACATGCAGTGAATTGCATAGAGGAAAACGAATTCATATTCGATGGGAGGGAAAAGAAATACGGATGAAGATGGCGTACCCATGGTGAAATCGCAATGGAATTCCGCAAAGGAACAAGGGTTTCTTTCTGCGAGCACGCAAGCAAGAGTGAGAAAGGACCAAGGAGGCTTGTGTGTGTGGGGGTTTTTGTTCGGAAGCTTAGTGGAAGCTGTAGGCCTGTAGGTGTGCTGCTCTGTTCTTCTATTTCCACCCGGTTCGACCCGACAAAATCCGGTTTTCTTTGGGAGCCGACCGGGTTTTTTTTTGGCATACAACTCCCGTGGCGTTTTTTCTTAGAGCTGTCAAGATGGGTTTAAGTTTGTCAGTCAACCTGACTCAACCTATCAAAATGATAAGTTAGGTCACTTAAAATTTAGTTCACAAAAAAGTGTCATTTTGACTCGGCTCACTTAATTCGTGAGTTAAGTAGATTTGGACCGAGTTGGTTTGTAAATTAAGTGAGTTGCTTAAAATTTAAATTTTTATTATTTTTCTTGTTAAATTTAGAATTTATGAATTATTACTTGTATAAATTAATAATTATAATTTATGAATTATGATATAACTTAAGTTTAATGACTATTATCTAATTTTAGATATTTTAAAACTTAAGTTAGATTATTATTTTATATTTTTTTGTTTATTTTAATGTATTTTATGTATTTTTAATTTTTTTTATTTTTTAATAGATCAATTTGTTTTACCTACCAACTCTAGTGGGTCAACTCAGGTTAATCATTTTTTAGTTCACTCCCAAAGTGAGTTAACCCAGTTTAACTTACTTACTCTTCAACCCGTGATGAGCCAACTTGAGTGAGCCGGGTTGGCCCACTTTGATAGCTCTAGTTTTTTTGTTCTGCCATGACATTTTTATGTCTTTTAAGATGTGTTTAGGTGAGTATTTGTCTCATCTAAATTGACTTTTGGACATTCAAATGAACTTTTATTAACTTTTTATCTTATTTGTTTTGACATTTGTTTTAATTTTTAAATGTGATTGTAGTTTCAAAAGCTAACTTGGTCTAAAATAACTATTTATTATTTTTGAATTGAACGTGATTTTTTATCAAATATAAATTATTTTACTTAAATTTATCTCTAATTAAAATTAAGTTTGTAAAATAAAATTCAGTCAAAATTAAGTTTATAAACTCTAATATAAACACACTTACTCTTTGCATTTTTTTAACAAAATTATAGAAGTAATATATTAAAGGTAAGGTTCGCTTCAAGCATAGTCAATTTCTTATGCCTACCACACTTGGGTTTACTATTTGCATTTATTTTATTAATAATTTAGTATTCTCTGTTGATACATTTTATTACTGCTTAAAGTTGCGAGTGTGCTTTTCTATAATAGAGCTAAAATTAGAAAAAAAAAAAGTTAGGGATAATAATTGAAATGGTCAGCTTAGTAAAAATATTTCCTTTTGAGTTCTTAATCATCTGTTAAATTAATTCAACTAATAATTTATTTACAGTTGACTGTAAATCCAACTGAAAAACTGAAATAAAATATTTAAGATTTGTGGTTAATTACAAATAAATTATTAATTAAATCAGCTTAACGAATAGTTAATTATATTATCAAAGTGAAATAGAATTATTTTTTAAGACGACCATTTCAATCATTCTCTCAAAAAGGTGTACTTGAGCTTAGCTTTAAGCAAGTTCGAATCATTCTGTTAATTTTTAAGTTTGGCTTAGCTTGATTGAAGTCGTATCCTTTAAATCAAGCTTTTGTTTGTTTATTTATATGAATCCACCAAGTAGTCACCTTGTGAAACGTGAGTTTCTTGCTACACAAATTGGGGATAGAAAGTTAAGAACACTTGCGATGAAGCTAGTGACTATTTATCTGGGGATGACCAAGCATGACCTACGCTTGGTGAATGGTAGTGATAAAGTACGAGGAGGAAAATCTGATAGATGTTAACAAAACTGTGGCTTCAAAAAGATATATGTGCATGTTTGGTTAAATAGAAAAGAATAAAATGGAAATATAATTTTTTTATATTTTAATTTTAAAAATTTTGTATGTTTCATTCTATTTAATTGTTTTTTTTATGATATCAAACGTACACGTAAAGTTAGGAGAGATAGTGAAATGCATTTGAAGGTCCATCAATACTTCAATTATGTAAAAGAGTCCGAGACTGCTTTGAATGATTTCGTAATTCAATAATGCTTTGAATTGATCTATTAATTTGAAGAATGAGAAGTCGTGGGCATACTTTTACTGCATATTTGGTATCGAAAAAAAAATGTAGTGTGAATAAAAGTGAGAATGAAATAAAAATAAAATAAATATTTTAGAAATGAAAGAAACAATATTTTTTAAAAAATAAACATTCCGTCTTTAATTCTTCTATATAAAAAAAGAGAATATCTCATTTTCTTTTTTATTTCATTCTTTTTTTTTCTATCATATGGTTCTGAAAAAAATAAGTGCTTCCTACTCTTAATGCTAATACATGATTCTACATAATTAACATAAATAACTAACTATATAACACGTGGTTTCTAGCTATATAGCTATACATCAGATGCTACCAATTTTGTCTGTTGCTGAATAATTCATATTCACTGTTCAAATTAATCTATGCTAATACTATTTAATTTCTTATTTGATGAGTTTTTTTTTTGGTAATTTTATTTGATGAATTTTTATTTTTAAGTGTATGTTTGGTATGAAAGTAAAATAGAGAATAAATTTTTATAGATGAATTTTTTATATAATTATATAAAAATTATATAGAAAAATTCATCTATAAAAATTTATCTCTTATTTTATGTCCATAATTATATAAAAAATCTTATTTATAAAAATTTATCCTCTATTTTACTTTTATATCAAACTAATGCTAAGAAAATTTGCATGCTTTTGAAAACGGTAATTTGAGAGACCTAATAAATGATAACCCCTTTCAGTTTTGTATCATTTTAAAATATTTTAGTGAAAAATAAAAAAAGTAAAAATTCGGATACGGTAATTTAAGGATACAAACCCCAACCAAAAATATAACTGAAAAACCTCTTGCCTAATTAATCCAATGATTCATAATCTGTGGTATGCACCTAAACTTAAAAAGTTGTACCATAAATTTGGGCCTTCTTATATGTGTATAAAATATAGTATGAAAGATTGTGAAAGAGATGCGTAGCTTTTGTTTCTTTTTTATTTCCTTAGATTTAATATTTTAGAAACTCAAAAGTACTTGATATTTTTATAAGTAATTATTTATTAAAACGAAAACAAATATTAAATATTTCTTAAACAATGTTACCCTAGTTAATAATACTCTTATTAAAAAAATTAACATATTTATTTACTTTTGAATTAATAAATAATTTTTATCAATTTACTTGTAACACAAAAAAGTATTTTCTTTTCAAAAAGCAAACATTTTTGCTGTCTTTTTTTTAGTAATTTTGTTTTGTAAACATTTGTGTTGTTTATTTTATTAGTACTATAATTTTCAATAATATATTAATTTTCATGTTTAATCTATTATATATAAAAAGAACTGAGAGTTTGACTTTGTTATGTGTCATTTTAACCATATATTTGACGTTCTTGTTTTG
Organism: Castanospermum australe; assembly: GCA_019955255.1. Lineage (NCBI taxonomy): Eukaryota > Viridiplantae > Streptophyta > Magnoliopsida > Fabales > Fabaceae > Castanospermum > Castanospermum australe. Next base: position 105,994 of record NSJW01000876.1, on the reverse strand, counting down.
ATATTTATTTTAATAAATAATACTTATGTGATAAATAATAAATGATGTAGATCTTAAATGTTATAATATATTTATTATAGATAATAATGTAAAAAATTTTATATTGACAGTGAATTAAAATTAAACTCTTTTATTTAATAATATTTTTTTCACTTTTTAATTTTTTATGAATTATATTTAAAATTTCAATTTTTTCACCATTATAAATTAACCTATAATTATAATTAAATATTTTAAAATAAAAATACTAATATAATATTAATAAAATTAAAAATAACAATAATTTATTAAATAATTCTTTTAAAATTATTATAAATAATTGTTTATATTAAATATTATATTATAATTTTAAAATAATATATCATTGTTAAAAAATTTTATTTTTTCTTTTTAAATTTTTCTACGTATCACCGGAGTGTTACGTTAGTTAATTTTGAAAGAGATCGAACATGGTGGCCCCGTTCCAAGTCTATCGGTTCAATGCACGCTCTTGTAGTGGTCACGAGCAACGTGGCGCCCAATAAGAAAGCGCAGGATTCCCCATCGAGTGAGTCTATCATATCCCTACTGTCTCTGTTTGAAATCTCACTCTAGATTTTATTTCGTGGTTATGACCTGCGAACCTTTAAAGCGAGACTTTAATTTTAAAAGATAAAATAAATATTTATAGTAATTAATAATAGAATTAAAAAAGTATATTTTAATAATTTTATAATTTATTATATATAAATATATTTTATTATAATTATAATTATTAATTTTTTATTAATAATTATAAATATTCACTTTATTTTTTAAAATAAAAATTTTATTTTAAAGAAATCAAATTCTTTCACTGGGTGCACTTTTTACACTCTCTCACTAACACTATTATAAATCAATAATCCAATGCTTCAGATGTGGTTTGACTACATGCAAGTTAAACTTACGTTGCATACGGCTAACAAATTCTGAGGCACTTAGTGTCTTTAAATTTATATTTTTTAAATTTTAATTTTTTTAATTATTGTAAGTGAAAAAATTAAAATTTTAATATAATTATAATTTTTAAAAATAAAAATGTAATAAATTTTTGTATTTTTATTTTTTTATATGTATAATTAATTAATCATTAATAATATTTTAAGAAATAAAAAATAAAAAACTAAAAAAACAATTCTTTTTATATAATAGAAAATAGATATAAATGAGTCATCATTCATTTTAAATATTATAAAATATTTTTAAAAATACATTTCAGTCAATAAAATTAAATAATAAAAATATTTTTAAAAAAATTATTATCACATATCAAAATAAATTTTATTTTTTCAGGACTTGAGAACATAATTAATTTATTATTGTCAAAATTAATCAAATTAAATAGATTAATTGTGAATTAAATATTAAATTATAGTTTAAATTTATAATTAAAATTATAATCAGATTAATTTAAACTAATTTAATTACTTAAATTGATTGTTTAAACTGATTAGTTATTAAAATTTATTTTATAAAATCCCAATCTAAATAATAGATTTAAAAAGGAGAAGTGATAAGGGTGTTATGGCACGTTGTGGTGTGTGGCAGGCCGGCATTGAGAGGTCACATCAGTGTCGCTTTTGTCTAATCAGAGAACTTTTTTACTCGCACTTATTTCCTCTTTCCACCTTCCAGTAACCGACTCTAATAGCATTTTTCACTTTTAAATTAGATATATAATAATAATTTATTTAATTAAAAGAATCTTATTTAATTTTAATTATATAAATTTATATCAAATAACATAATTTAATATTTAATTAAAATTATTTTAATTAAATATTATATTATATAATATCTTATTTATATAATATAAAAAAAATATTATTATTTATATTATATTTTTTATTGCTTATGCAATATCCAACGAGTAAGTGTGAGAATTATCTTTAGTACGACTTAATATTGTGTTTGTTTGGTATGCATCTAAATTAAATATAATTTTCATAGTTTTACATGCCAATAGAAAGGTGTTTCCATCAGTTAACCCTCAATGTAAGGAGGAAGGAGTGATTTTCCATTCCTTCCTATCTCGTATATGCATGGAAACAGAGCTGCTTGTAATGATTGGTTTAAGTGTTTGATTTATTTTTTGAAATTTTTAAATCATAATTTAGGTAAAAGTTTATTTTTTCGTAATTTTTATTTAAATCATTCTTTTAGGTTTTTAGTTTGAGTTGCTGTCAACTATTTTTTACTATTGCTCCAGCCAAGACTCTTAGATCAAATTGATGTTATTTTCGGTATGAATATGCCAAGTTTTTAGTGTCAAACAATTTCTAATTGCAGTTCATAATATAGTTGTAAGAGTTATAAAAGAGAGAAAAAGTAGAGATACAAATATTAAAGAAGGATGTTTTAATAAGAAATTATTAATCAACAAACGTCGTAAAGTTAGCACGTAAGATCACAATAAAGTCACGATAAAATATATTATTTATAAAATAAATTATTAAATTTATAATAAAATATATATATAATAAATTATGAAATTATTAAAATATATTTTTATTTTTTTATTAATAATTAATAATTGTTTTCTTTTTTTTTTCCTCACAGTGTACCTTCAGAGCTTACTCAAATCCCTTTACATTTAAGAGTTTCCTTCCAAGTACCAACTATTTTGGTTTCAAATAGAAAGCTTCTGCATAATTTCGTAGCAATCAGAAAACGCTTTTGTCAGTGCTCTCATTTGTTGGTAGAAGTTGGAGTATTCACGGATTAAGTTAGGTTGAATTTTAAAAAAGAAATGTCCGAACCGATCAATTTTGATTGAGTTAGTCTGGGTTGATTTTGTAATTTTTTTTAAAATAATCTTAACTAATTCTCAAATTGAATCAAGGTTATATTAGGTTAGTTTGAGTCATCAGATTATTCATATTTTATTTTTTTATTTTTAAATTATAAAATAAAAAAATATAATAATATAAAAAAATAATATTAAATACATCATATAATTCTATCTTAGACTAACAATTTAAAATTTTAAATTATCAAATCAAGTTAAAATAATATTCATATTCATTTAATCTATTATCTTATAAATAATTTAAATTTTTAAATTATTCAATTTAAATAAAATAATAACTTAAAAATATATAATTTAATATTTTTAATTTCATAAAACAAAACATGTATATTTAGAGAAAGAAAGAAAAAGCATAAAATTACAAAACAAAGAAAAGAGAAAAAAAAAGACCTAAGATTGTTAAGGAAGTTTTATAAAAAAAAATTGAATCAATCGAATAGAATCATCGGATTGATACTTAATCAATTTCTTATTCTAAATTAACTATGATCAGATTTGATCAAAATTTATTCAAATAAATTTGATAATTCCAATCTAACCAAATTTTTTTATTTAATTTTAATCAATTTAATTAAATTATCAGAATAAAATTGATTTATTAAACGTTCTTATATTAAAGGAATAGAAATTTAGAAATGACAAATAAAAGTAGCGTGTGATATCATCGTTGTACTTTTTATGGTAAAGAAAATAAACTTGAATATTTTTGTTAAGGCATCCTTGAACTGGTTTAACAATTTATTATTTTATTAATAATAGCCCTAGACTTTGCCCTTCCAAATGTATAATTATGAACTCTGAACATCATTTTAGCATTAGAGATTATTTTGAAAGGTCTAAGTGTCATACTGTTATTTTGGTTAAAAGTAACTAATTGATTTGGAGCTTCTCACAATTGGGTGGACCTAACCTACGAATATATTAATATGTCAGAAAAAAGGTAATTTTTATATAAATTTTAATTGTATACTTTTATTGATTTTTTTGAGAAATAACTTGATCTCATGTTGTCTAAATAAATCTTATGTTTATAATATTACTTTTCTAAACATATCAAAACAAATTATTTTTAAAATTTAATTTTATAAAATATATTCTATTTAAAAGTAATTTTGTATAATTTATTTAAACATTTTAATTAATTATATAATGATTTTAAGGAATTGGAAGCAATTTTACTTCATTACTCCCTTTGTGTTTAAAACTCGCCACTCTCTTCTGAAGTCTTTCTCATTTTTTTATTGGAAAGAGAAAATAAATAAATAAATCTCAAGAAACTCATTAGATAGTAATGAAATTAAAACAAAAGTGGGGAATGAAATGGGTTAACAACTTAACATTATATAAATTAATTAATAACATATAACTGACGACAAATAGTGAGTTACAAACTTATAATCATAATGGGATGAAAATAACGAACTAAAAAGAACACAAACCATCTGATAACTCATTTTTATCACGATGTTAACATTATACCAGATTTAGATTATGTCTGTTTTTTTAAAAAAAAAAAATTATAGTCAATTGATTAGATTGAATTTGGTGATTTTGAATTTAATTTTTGTTTATAATTTTTTATTAATAAATAATCAATGAATATTAATGTAAACGTTTATCCTGGCTTGTGAACCTTAAAATGAGTTTCCTTTTCTTAAACATTTTTAGAACTCAAGAATTTATTTATGTGCTTGGTTTAAATTTTAAAATTATAAAATTATAGTTTGGTAAAAGTTATGAAAAAAAAGTTTTTGTTAAAATTATAATTTTAAATTTTTAAAAATTAAACTAAACTTACGTGATATTTTTCAATAACATGATATTAATATTGTGTTTACAAAAGAAAAAATATGAATAATTGTGTAAAATAATAATTTTTATATAAAAATAATATATATATTAAGAGTATATGTTAAAAAAATTAAAAAATTATTAAATAAAAATAAAAATATTTAATATTTTAAAATTTTAAAATGTATTTAATAATTTTTTAAATAATTAAAATATTTTAATAAAAAATAAAAAATATTATTTTTATACTCACAGTAACAAAATCGTAAAGAAAATTAACTTGTGAGTTGGGAAGGGGGGAGCAGTGCTGTGAGTGTAGCCAGTCAAAAATAATGATGAAAATAGGCTGCATATATCGAGGAATTAGCAGCAGGGCACGTGATGACCTTACAGGGGGAATCTAAAGAAGCCGGTTCCCGAGACATATCGTGATAAAGGATCAAACACCAAGGAAACCAAACCAAAACAGCATAGCTAGCTGGCCAGCCTCTGCACCCCGGTCCACCACGTTCCTGTCATCATCACCCAGCACTACTGTTTTAATTTTCTTTTTAGAAAAATGGCCGGTAGTTTGGCTCAAAGGGATAAATAATGCTGAGCTGTGGTGTTGAAAATTCCACGGGTTACTTTCCAAGTTCTATATTTAAGTAAATGAATGACGCTGGTTCATGTTGGGGATAGATAAGGTATTCAAAGTGGGCAAAGGGTTCTTCACTTTTTGAACAGAGGGTTGGGTTGAAGAGGAGTTTTTTCCTATTTTGAGTAGTGTTATCTGAGATGAGAGCTCACTGGATCTATGACGTCACATATAGTCCTCCAGGTCATCTATTCGGTGGTGGATCTGAGATTTAGGTTTATGTTTATGGTTTGCAGTTGTTATATTTGATGTATGTCAAGGGTTTGATGCTGTCTGTTTCTCATGGAGTTTTATATCTTAACTGACATCAGGTTTCTGTTTCTCTGTGATAAGGTTCGTGTTTCCCTTGTGGGGTGATGAGTTTGGTTGCAGGAAGTGATTAGGGTTTTGGGTGCATGGAATTAAGTTGAAGTGTTGGTTAGGTTTTTGATCTTGTGGGTTAAATCAAGATCTACTCAAAAGGGTGGAGTGGAGCTCCTTGAAGTCCAATTGAGGATCTTGCTGGGTTGATTGAGCTGCTGAGCTATGGATCCCACAGTTCTACCCATCATGCACTTTTGTGGTAGTCCTGCGGCTTCCATATCTTGGGAGCTTCATTACCGGTAGTCAGATCCTTGTTTGGATTGAAGGGAGCTCTACACCTTCCTCTCTTTTTTCTCTTTAAAATCTAAATCTGGTTCAAACATCAGTTTACTTGTATATGTTTTCTCATATTTCTCTTGCTGCTATGAAGTATAACTTGGCCCAAAGGTATGCCCATAAATAGCACCCATATCTGTGCAATCATGGAGGGAGAAGTGGAAGAACTATCGTTTATACATAATTTTGTTGTGTAATTAACTATATTTGTTGCAGCCAATAGTTAACTTGTGATAGTAACTTATTTTGCTGCACATAACCTTGGATCTGGACTTTGAAACTGTATGTTTTAGATTTGGTCATGCTTCAGTGGGAATTAAGTTTGCGCGCTTGAAAGTTTCATTGTGTTGAGTGCTTCATGTTTTGTGATGCCGCGTGAGCAAAAGGGTTTTTGTACATTCTCAGAAGTGATGTGAATATGTGATATCCACGGTAAACAATGAGAGAATTAAAGCTGCGTTGCACAGCATTTGTGTGATATGTTTCTTTTATGAACCAGTGAGAAGATAATGTTAAGAGACAGGAGAGATTTACTTTGATCTGCTCACTCTTGTGAACTATCTTCAATTCTGAAGATGTAACATTTGACATTTTTTTATTATTGATTATATTTTAATTTTATTCATGTCTTTGATAAACTGGTGCAAGATTACTCCTCACATTTCTTGCATTGTCTTTAATTAACGTTTGTGTTGAGTGCTTCATGTTTTGTGATATCAAAAGGGTTTTGCACAGTCTCAGAAGTGATGAGAATTAAAACTGCGTTGCGCGGTATTTGTATTATTGATCAGCCTAGAAGATGGATTTGGTTTATTTTTTTCATCTCTTTCATGAATGTGGCCAAAAGGCCGAAAAGAAAAAAAAGAAGACTGTAAGAGAAGATAATATATGCCCTTAGGGTAAGTATTTCTTTCTTATTTCATTGGAGTGTATTTTTTCTTATTTCAGGAAGTGTTGATGTAAGACAAATAAATAAATATATAATTATATAATGTCAAGTTTAATGTTTAACATTGTTTCTGTACATTTGTTCAACATCATCGTAAAGAAAGTAAAGAACATTTACTCCAACGGAACTTGGTGGAGTTTCCCACCTAAGGTGAACCTGATCTTGGTTTAAGCTTAAGCGAGCCTTGACAACTGCAGCATGATTTGCGTCCCTTCCCTGTAAACGTGTCTGACCTTCACATTTCAATCCCACAGCAGCAAGTTTTGTATCCGCTCAATCAGATTCTCAGTGTCAATGCTTCCCAGTTCTTTTTCTATATCATTTGGTTTTCGTTTACGATCGAAGATAATGATGAGTCAAAAGAGATTTATTTTGTTTCAGGCATTTCGTGAATTATCTTCAATTCTGAAGATGTAACAATTGATGTTCATTTTTTACTTTTAATTTTATTCAAGTGAAAGGCGAACTTTTACAACACAACGTTTTAACGTAGGCTAGTCTATTCATAAGATGAATTTTCTATCAGTGCATGTGATGAGATATAATGGAGTAGTTCGATGATTTGGTTGATTAAATGTTTCTTTCAACTTTGAAATGTTAAATCCATATAAAGTATTAAATTGATTGGGTCGTGTTTTAAGAAAGGTCTTTGTTTTGTTGCCTGATCGTACTTCGTTTTGTTGCCTGATCGTACTTCAGAAAGCTTCATTAAGCTACTTCACAATTTTTGGACTAATATTATGTGACGCTGTTGATACTTCCTATATAATCTGACTGTTGGATATATAATTTTTTTTCGGTAAACAGAAATATAAAATATTTATATGTTTTTTATCAAACAAATTTAAACTTTTAGAATAATCTTAGACTTGGTATACTGAATAAGTGTATTTGGATTAAAATTTATAAATTTAATTTTATAAATTTAATTTTGATTCAGAATAAATTTGAGCGAATGATTTATATTAAATAAAAAATTATATTTAATTTAAATATATAAAATAATTATTTTAAATTAAATAAATTTTTAAAATTAAAATTATATTTGAAAAATTATATAAATGTTAACAAATAATATAACAAAATAAATAAAATTCTGGATGAATTTCTAAAAGTTAATTTAAATAGGAAAAACGCTTTACCCAAATACATTTTAAGTGATTGGAATTGGTGCGTTACATTTGCTCGAGACCATGAACCAAAAATCTACTCCAACCATAGCCATGCCTTGAGGCATCAGAATACAATCTGGTGGATGGGAAAAATAAAGAGAATCCAAAGCAAGATCGATGAGCATCACACAACTTATTTCAACTTATTTATGTTATGTTTGTTTTAGACTCCAATCGAGCATTAGAGAGGCGTTCAAGAGAAACTAAAAACTTTTGCTTTTTGCGAGTGTGGCATTGAGAATGGTAAAAAATGAGTTTACGTTGAAAAATATCTCAAACAAATATGCACTTAGATAATGAATCTTTGACTCGACAAAATTTAGTGTTTTCATGCAAAGATGATTGCATGCAATGTTTCTGAATCTACAAGATTCTTCTAAAGGGTAACTTGTAAAATTTTACACTTAGTGCACTTAATTTAATTTCATGAAATACTTCAAAAAAACAAAACAATTCATAGATCATCTACTCTTTTAGAAACAGTAATGTCTCCAATGTTTTTTTGTTTTTTTTGTACAAACATTCACATCCAATTTAATGGGAAGAAAGTGGGTGTAAACTACATATACGTCTGGCTCCACCCTCTTACACAAAATCAACTGTTAGAATGCAATGCTCCCATCCAAAAAATCATAGCTATAACTGGTTTATAAGCCATCCTTCCCATGCTCCATCTGCTTGTAGCATCATAAAATTGAAATAGCTAGAAATAACATAGAAATCATCATTCATGTTGTGCATGCAACAAGTCCTGAGCTTGCGTTGTGCTTAAAGAACAGAAAGCTCCATTGCATGCATAAATTGTTACTAGTCAGAATGATCAAATCCTAAAGCGGCCTGTGTTTGAAAAATACTGAAAGAAAACCTATAGACATCCATATTCAACTTGAACAGACCACCTCTTCCAACTGTTATCACTGCTTCAAGTCATTGATGAATCAAGAATCGCTGGCATTCTAACTACAGGAACTATGTTTTCTTTTGTACTCCAAAAAGAGTTCGCAGAAAAGAGCATTCAAGTCTTACTCCAATTTTATTTGCAACTAAAATTAAACAAGGAAGTACCAAAATAAGCTACAAGGGACTGTTGCCAATGGCAAGGGAAGCTTTCAACTTTTCAGCAATATGTGGCAGCATCTTCATGCTGTCCTGGATTGACTGATCAGCACAGGAAACCAAATCATTCACAGCCCCAGTTTTCTTTTGGAGCTTAGCTGCCTCGTACTTATCTTGACAGACCATAAGAGATCTATTCAACTTCTCCTGCACCCAGTACGAATAACACAGTCAGACCAAAGAGGAAAGTATCAAATGTCAAAATACTTCCAGTAAGTAGAACATTTTGTGGATCTCTGATACTAAATTAATATCAAAATGTGCATATATTGGAGAGAGAAAATAAGGGTGTGGAGGAGTTCGAGAGTGTTAAAAAAGGCTGTTGGTTGATGCAAACATTGCCTCTAGCCTACGCCTGTATTTATACTAGAGGAAATAGCATAAAATTGTATAGTTTTCAATCGATCAGCCATCAATCAAGTTCCAATCAATCACCTAGAATCAATCCCCGATGAATCACCTTCAAATGTAAAGATCAACACTTCCTTAATTCATAAATGTTTTTTTTTACTCTCTAACAAATGTACAGAAGTAATAACAGATAATAAAATCCATAAAAAAGAGAGAAAGAATATAATCACCAGAACTATAGGGGAGGTTTGAGCTTACTTGAAACATTGCCATCTCGTTATCGAACTTCTGTTGAGCATTAGAAAGAGGAATACTGCAATTTTCAACGCAATTGGTTATCTCTTCCTGCCTTCTGCTTCTATCAAAGCACTCATATGCGCATTTAAAATAAGCTTTCTGCCATTAATCAATCAAACAATCAACTATATAGAATTGAAATTCTGCTTCATAAAGAAAAGAGCTCTCCAAATTTGGTAGCAAAGAAAATACAGGACATGAAGTACCGAATATATCAAAACCTTAAATAACAAGAAATATAGATGCCGGGTCAGGTAACATTAAGCATTTATGGCTTACAAGAACCAGAGATTATAATTAGTACAACAACTTGAACAAAAACCAGAAAAAAGGAAATAAGGTGGAAAAAAAATCAGCTAGCCATACGGGATATAACTTTCTAGGTCCCAATTCTCCATGTAGTTTCTAGTCATCAAGCCATGAAACTATCCAATCTTCAAAGGAAAGAAGAAGTACTACCATCAAAACAACCATTGAAGCACTTATGACAGAAAGGGACATGAAAGGACCTGGAGGGTAAAATTGACATGGTCTTGGATAGGGGAAAGATGAGTTTGAGCAGCTACATTCACTTCATTGAGTTTCTGCTTCAGTCTCTGTGAAGCAATTTGCTCTTCAGTTGCTGCAAAGTGATCCATCTGATTCTCACTTGTCAACACTTAACAATGAGGTCTGCACCCTTAGTTTTGTTGATCAAATCTAGTTGATTGGGTTTGCTTTGCTTCTGAAATAGGCCATACATATGCTTTAGGGTTTTATCTATTTTATTGTTTGATAAGAAAATAGCAACTCCCAACACTGACCTTTCTTTTCTGTGATATGTTAACGTAGAGGCAACCTGTGTATAGAGATTTTAGATAAAGTAAATTAGAGAGTTGAGGCAACTGCAAGATATAATGAGCCAAAAGCCAACCATATAACATTTAAAGAGCAGCAACAGCATACGCTGAGGAAGACATAATTGATAGGATTTTAACAAACAAGAAACAATATTTCAGACTTTGCAATATTTAACTTTCAAGACGTATAAAATCTAATTTCTCTTTTCCTTTTTTTTTCTCCAATGTCTGCATCATCTGTCTTTTATCTTGTATTATTATTATTATTATTTATATATTTAATTATTTTGGCATTCTCTTCTTTTCTTTCTCCATACAGGTTAGCATACAACCAACCAGTGAACCAGGTGATGGCAAAGTATGTGTACTGACATCGCATAAGTTTTAAAATACAGCTATCATGCCAACAAGTTTGTACTTCAACTGCCACGAGCTTTAATATCAAGACTAGAGTATGATGACATCAAAGGTTTCATTCTTCATAAAGTCACTTATCCACTTCTCTTACCCAGGTGCTAGGACCTCCAATAAACCAAAAATTTTGACAAAAAAAAGTACAGCTAAAGCACTTTCACTCACAAAAGCTAATAGGACACAGGCATCAACAAGGCAAGAAAATCTTCTATGCAAATAAGCTACAATTCCAACTAACAGGCAAGGGAAAAGCTTCCAACAAAAGAATGTTTTGCTAATTATATATTGAGTAGTACTGAATAAGGGAATGTAGCAGCAGACCTTCCAAATGCACACAGAAACGAGGAAACTGAGTTGCAAAAGATTACAAGTTTATTTCAAGCAGCATTCAAAAAGGGCACACCGATACCATGTTCTTCCAGTGTTCCCTCAGACACGTTCAGGTCGTGTGCGGCGCTGGGTCAGTAAGGGTTATAGCTTAGCTGCCAAAGACTGCTGCGGATATAGGGTTGCCATGATAAATCTTTTAAAGGAGTAAGATTCTCTCCTATTGTATTTAATATAAATAGTAAATTTTACAAACTATTATGATAAGTTTTTATATAAATTTTTTTTTATTAATATATCCAGATTTTATTTTAAATTTATAAAATAAAATTAATAATTAATAAATATTTAAAAACTAATTAAGAGATTGATGTTTAAAAAATGGATACCAAACTAATGATGCTCCCACATGCATAAACACTAAAAATTTAACAATTGATTTTAAAAATAAAAATAAAAATCAATACTAACAAGAAAACATGGTGCTACTTGCAAAGTTGCAAATATTTTTGTACTGCTTAACCTATTTCGCAAAAAAAAAAAATTACAACAAATTCAAGAACCTTTACAGCATCATTTCCAGTTATGCAAATAAAGTAGAAAAAAAAAAATCTTTCACAGCATAATTGCCCTTTTCTCGGTACCCAAACAAACACGCAAGAAAAAAAAAAATAAAAGCCATGGGGTTACCTCAAAATTGAACTTTCTCAGCATTGTTGCCCGTTTTCTCAACATCTTTGAGAAAATCAGCGGGGTTCTCGTCGCCGCGGCGCATCTCTTGCTGGACGAGATGCGTGGTGGTCGTCAATGTAAAAGGCAATTTGTCGATGACTTCGGCGTCCGAAGCACTTGAGCCACCATAAGAAGGTGGAGCTTCCAGCAAGAGAACTTCCCCGTTGTTTCGATTCGCCGTCGTAGCTGCTTGCTGCGACTGCAGAGTAGAGAGAGACTGGGTTTTACTGGGAATGTTAGGAATAAAAAATTTGTGAAATTTTAATTTGATCTATAAATAAAGTGGGTGTTTGTGTCCGTTTCATTTGTGATGAAAATAATTTATAATTAAGATTTATTTAAAATATTTTTTAAATTTAATAATTTTTCATAAAAAATAGATTATACTAAACATTTAAAATTATTTTGTTTAAAATTTATTAAACAAAAAATTAAATTTTAAATTCAATTAAATATCCTTTGTACCTTTCGCCAAAACTAACAATGTGAAGGAAATAGAATCTCTTACGGCGTAGGACATCAAGCCCAAGCCCAAGCCTAACCTAAGAAAAAAATTACTTACACGTTTATCTTATGTGTCAAAATAAATTTGATGTATAGAAAAGTTGTAACTCAAGTGACATTATTTTTTTTAAATGTTAAACTTAAATTGAATTTCAATTAATTCTTACTTTTATAGATCTAAAAAATATAAATAAGAATAACCTAGTCCAAGAAAGTAATTATTATCTTAAATCTAATTAAACTTAATTTAATTGAATCAATTCATTTCAAAGAAAAAAAAACACTCACAAAGATATGCTAATAATAAGTTAGAGTATTAGTAGGATAAATTTTAGTTATAATACTAGATGATTCAAATTCTGTTAAATAATATTTTGAGTGGAAGGACACAGTCAATATCCTGAGTAAAATTATATTTCGTAATAACTAAAAAATAATTAAAAAAAACTCTCATTTAGCAATTATAGGAGAACATTAAAATTATATTTTTTTATTTGAATTTCCCTCATTATTATCACATCAAATGAGAGATGTTATTTTTTTTTAGCAAATTAATTTTTTTATCCTACAAATAATTTTATTATGAATTTAGTCTCTAAATATATAAATTGACACCATTTTTATTCTAAAAAAATTAACCTCAATTTAAGTCATCAGTTATTCAAAATAGTCAATGTCAAAAAATATATATATATATATATAAAATTATCACAAATTTAATCTTTAAATTATTAAAATTAAATTAATTTAGTCTTTATATATACACAAAAAGATGATTATAATGTCACTGTCTAGATTTAATAATTAAATTAATATTAAAATTTTTTAAAAAATTAAAGAAATACTATTTATATATTTGAAGGACAACAAAAAAGGTTCATTCTTATTTTCTTGTTTACCTTGCCCTATCAGTTTTAGCAACTCTCAAATAGAGAATTATGACCTAGAATCTACCAAAACAAATACTATCATTGTTAGAATTAGATATTTGAATGGCTGAGATGACAAAGAGAAATGAATGATGAGATCATAAAGTCATTCCAGTGTATACAGTACTACAACAAAGCAAACTATAATCTTAATTGAGGGTTCAATTTGAAGAATGGCATGGGCGGAAGATTTATTATTATATATGTATATATATTTTATTATAATTTTAATTATTAATTTTATTTTTAATAATTACAACTCTTCATTTTTTCTTTTAGGGTGGATCAAAACTAAATCTTAATTTATATGCGACTTTTATAAAGTCTAATAAAACTTTGATTACATTAACTTAAGGAAAAGAAAGGCTATCATATTCCAACAACTTATTTATTTACTTTTATATAAGATTACTCCTTAAAAAATGGGAAAGTTAAAAGAGATGGAAAATTGAAATGGAATTAATAACATTAAGCATACTATGATAAATATTATCATCAATGCCATATTAATATTTCAAAAATATATGCATAGAAAGTAAAACAAAAAAAAAACTATGGTATTTCTTTAACATTTTATCCACTTTTAACCAAACAAAAAAAAGGGGGGGGGATTTTTCTTCATCTATTAAGATAATAATTCTTCGGCAAATTTTATTGATGCTTTCGTGTTTCTTAATCTATTTTTTTATTTTTATTTTAGTTCATATTAATTATTATTTTATATTTATTATATATATTTAGATAAAAATAATTTTTTACATAAATATTATGTATTTAAATTTTAAAAATATTTATTTTAATATAGAAATTTTTTATAAAATTAATACAGCGAAAAGTAGTAGTAGTAGTAGTATTTGTAAAAAGAAATAATTTTTTTAATAGTGTGAGAAGAAGTTAACTCTTCCTAAAATTGATCTAGAATTCAAATATTATAACTGGTAGATAAGTAATTTTGAAATTTAAACTGTTATTCTTTTGTTCTGTTTGAGTTAAATTAAGTGATAATGTTAATTTTGAAATTTTAAAGAGGGATAAGAGTAGGAGGAGTAATATCTGTAAAAAGAGATTTTGTTTAGATAGTGTGAGAAGAGAAAATAATTCTTCCCAAAATTAACATAGAGTTCAAATGCTGTAACTTGTTATAGTTCAAACCAATATAAGTAATTTTGAAATTCAAACTATAAAATTACAGTTTATTTTTTATCTAATTTAATTTGAGTTAAATTGAGTTATAGTATCAATTTTGAAATTTTTAACGGTGGGTACCAAAATGTTGAATCTGGTTTGGTAAAACGAACCGAAATGAACCGGTTAACCCGAAACAACCCTAATCTGATTGAGCTTATAAATACCTTTGTTTCATTGCCACCGTTCTTCTTCATCCTCTTCCTGCTGCTGCTGAAACCCGAAACCCTAGAAACACAGAGAGAGAGAGAGAGAAATGGCGGAGGGGCTCGTTCTTCGCGGCACCATGCGTGCCCACACCGACATGGTCACCGCCATCGCCACCCCCATTGACAACTCCGACATGATCGTCACCTCCTCCCGCGACAAATCCATCATCCTGTGGCACCTCACCAAGGAGGACAAGACCTACGGTGTTCCCCGCCGCAGGCTAACCGGCCACTCCCACTTTGTCCAGGACGTCGTCCTCTCATCCGACGGCCAGTTCGCCCTTCTCCGGCTCCTGGGACGGCGAGCTGCGCCTTTGGGACCTCGCCTCTGGCACCTCCGCCCGCAGGTTCTTCGGCCACACCAAGGACGTGCTCTCCGTCGCCTTCTCCATTGACAACCGTCAGATCGTCTCCGCCTCCCGTGACCGCACGATCAAGCTCTGGAACACTCTCGGCGAGTGCAAGTACACGATTCAGGACAGCGATGCGCACTCCGATTGGGTCAGCTGCGTCCGGTTCAGCCCCAGCACGCTCCAGCCCACCATTGTTTCGGCGTCGTGGGACCGCACCGTGAAAGTTTGGAACTTGAGCAACTGCAAGCTGAGGAACACCCTAGCCGGCCACACTGGGTATGTGAACACTGTGGCTGTTTCCCCTGATGGGTCGCTGTGCGCAAGTGGAGGCAAGGATGGGGTGATTTTGCTCTGGGATTTGGCCGAAGGGAAGAGGCTGTACTCTCTCGATGCTGGTTCCATCATTCATGCTCTGTGCTTCAGTCCTAACAGGTACTGGCTCTGTGCGGCCACCGAGCAGAGCATTAAGATCTGGGATTTGGAGAGCAAGAGCATTGTGGAGGATTTGAAGGTTGACCTCAAGACCGAAGCTGATGCCACCACCTGGTGGCAACACTACCAAGAAGAAGGTAATTTTTCTAAATTATGTTTTTGGTTATTGCTATTTCTTTTTGTAAGTTAAGGGTGATCCGAAACCGAATTTTGGGATTCAGAGGTAAAGGGAATTATTTTATCTACTAAGAGTGGACAAATTGGACTACTCATCATTATGCAATGAACTACTTTTATATGACATTTATCTTCGCCTGTATCAGTTTTAGTCATGCTTTGACACTTATTTTCAGTTCATCAGTTTTTATATCGATTCATACCATGTTATGCATGCTAGAGGATGAATAGAATAGTAGAGAATTGATCTTTGGATGGAAATGTTTGTAATAATCTGTAAGTTATAGGAACAACCATGCCCCTGTTCACTTCAAATTCACGAAAGGCTTGTGTTTTAAATTTACCCGTTACTGATTTATCGGTTGCTCCAACTACTCTCTGTCTTCAAATTATTCCTTGTTCAAAGGTTTTTTGTCACCTAGCTTTAGAAGCTGGAGCTGAGACCAAATTTAATGTTGGCTTTGTAGAATTGCTATGAGTTTTCTATTATAATCTGCTGTAAATCTTGCTACATGGAGTCTTATTTGAGTGTTTGTTTTGTAATATGTGGAGAAAATGTATGCTAATTTTGATTGAATTGAAGTTGCCATTTTCCTTTGAATGAGAATTCAATTGTCCTCGTTGAAGGAGTGTAGCTTTAATTTTACTCTAGGTAGAAATGATCTATTGGTTGAGACTGTACAGTGGTGTCATGTTCTTGGTAGTGGGGATGATCATTTCCGATTTGTCCTGGTTGTCTCGTCATTTTAAAGAGTAGGATAGGGATATGGTCTTCACATTGTAGTATACTAAGGCGTTCCAAACTTTTGCTGCTAAGATAAGTAATCTTATGAAGTTATAGATTGATTTCTTTTTGCGCTCCAAAATCTATTGTTTCCAATTCATATATTAATTTGTTTCTTCGCCACTGTCTCACAGGTTATCTATTGTACAAGTTTGAACTGGAGCGCAGATGGAAGCACATTGTTTAGTGGTTACACTGACGGTGTTGTCAGAGTTTGGGGAATTGGACGTTATTAGCAAAGCTTCTCAGTATTTTTCAGATGCGATTCTGTTTTGATTTTTGAGAAAACTAGTTACCCTTTAATGTAGAACTGTCAAAAAAAAGTTCTCTAGATTGTCGAATCTGTTTTGGGTTCAATTTTTTATGCTGAAGATAATGGCTTTGAGGCCTTAAAATTTATTTCAAGTTTTACTTTGGTTATTTATTATATTTTCGATTCTTCTCCCACTTGCTAATTTTATTTTCTTGGAATACATGGTAAAATGGTAAGTAGATAACGGTGCTCAACTCCATGACCTTGGACACTTAGGTCCTTGATCAGTATACAATATGCTCAGGCATTAATTTTCAAACAATTGGTTTATAGTACGAGTACGTTGATAATTTTTTGGTAGGGTAAACATTTATTGATTTTTCTACCCAAAAAAAAAAGCATTTAGTAATTGTTAATTTTTATAATAAATATTTAAAAGTTATATAGTATAAACAAATGTTGTGTATAAATAGCATCCAATAGACCAATAAATGTTTAATAACTGAATTAATGCTCGAATTCGTCATATGCAAGTAAAAATGTCAGCTTGATGATTGTGGTTGCGTTATTTTTGCTGTTTTCACAGCATCTGTTGTTTCATTGGTACAAATACAATGAGATTAGTTTGTGTTAAAAATAAGATTAAGTGTAATGATTATGAAATCATAGTTCTTTGAGTAATTGTGTTGTCAAACACTCCTTTTATTCATTAAATTATCTTCATCCTCTATGTAGTTTGTTAAAATTACAGACATTATCTGGGTTATAAAGAGATTGTTGTACTTTCAATTTCACAAATTGAATGATTTATAAAAAGGGTTAATAAATTTTTAAATCGTTTGTGTTCTGTGAAAAACTAAAGTGAGCATATTCGTTTGTTAACTTAATTTTTAAATTTGAACAGTAGCCTAAATGGGGTAAATGGGTAATATGATAAATCAAATATTGATATAGTCAATGACCACAAACATAGTCAATTTAGCAGTGTCCTAGGTTTATAGCTGTTGATAAAGCGAAATAAAATTTCGCGAGCAAAGTGCCATTTTTATATTGGGAAAATTTAGGAATCAAACAATTAAAGTCAGAATTTTTTTAATATATTATTACAACCGAAGATAATTATTGTTACCAAATTTCGTGTATCAATTAAAAAGTTTATTAAAACAGCTTTTCTTGGAATTAGCAAATGGGGCAAGCGTTTCTTGGATTTATTTATTTATTTATTTATTTTATTCTAACGTTTTGGAGAATTTTTTTTTTTTTTGGGTCCTCAATTATGGAGAACTATTTGAATGATTCTTTTCAATGAGAGACCGTGGATCCTTGTCCAAGGTCATGCCGCATTTTATAATTACCTGAGGTCAAGTCATTTGATAAAAATGGCGAGATTCATTCAATTTTGCATGTCAACTCGTTAAATATTAATGCAAAGAGCTAAAAGAAATGTATGACCACTAGTTTTCTAGCAGTGAATTATCTATAAATCCTCTGTATGTTTACTGAACTTGAAACCTGCCCTGATTCTAGACTAAAACACTGTTAAAGATTGTTTTTATATTTTTTTTCTTCTCGTAATTGTTTTGGTATCTTTAGAGTACAAGGGTAAAATGTAAAATTCATGTACGCATCACCGGAAACCATTGTTCTAGGATAGAAACCATGTTGCCACTCCTACTACACTGTATTTTACACATATTTAAAGTTTAAACCCCAAATAGCACAGAGATAGTACACCAAATGACGTTTACCCTTTTCTTTCTTGGTAATTCATATAATGTCTATTCTTTGATTTTTCTCAACATGATTGACGTCTGCTGAGGCGCACTCCACAACTTGGGATGCGCCATGTAATTCACCCTCCATATCCCAACAAGAAAAAACATCTGGGACGTTTGAGATCTTCAAGAATAAATACAGAAAAAATAAAATAAAATGAGAACAGAATTCTGACAACTCATAGAATGCCAGGCCGAAAATCTGTCTATACAGGCCCAAGCTCAGATAAATTGCATGCTTCGTATCTCAGTACTCGCTGTCACCTAAACTATCCAAAATTTCTTGATCGTGACGATGCAGGCTTTCAATTATCCACCTCTTATTTCCCTTGTTTGTTGTATGATATGAGTTGGCCACTTCACAACCTCCATTTTAATAATATTGAGAGCCAGGCACAAGCTTTGATCAACTGTCTTCTATTCATACCTACAAATTGGGAAAAATAAATAAATAAAGATAGCAGTCCACAACATACGGATCAATCACCTTTCTTAATTAGCAATTACCTTTATGAGATTAGGGTTCTCTTCTCTGTCTCCTTGTCTTATTTTGCAGGAAGTGAGCAGCGTCATTTTTTCCTTCGACGTTGATGTTTGTTGGTTCTGAGTTCTGACACGCCACCATGCAAAATAATTTGCTCTTCAACAAGCTTTGACATTGATGGTCCATTGTCATCAGCTACGATGGTTGGCACGTTTGCACAATGCACTTCATCAGGATGTAACACAGATCCTTTTTTCAAATTGGAGGAAAAGCAAGCAAGAGGTCCTTTAGCAGCTCGACTCCATTTCTTTGATTTCTTTCCCACAAGGCCAGCAAGAGTTTTATCACCATCATCATCATCATTAGTCAACGGATTTACATCCTCTGGTTTTCTCACTTGTCCATCAGGAGCAACATTCTGCTCCATGAACAGATCTTTGGTTCCACTAGCACCACATGACTGAGACAACCCATCTTGCACACCAGATGAGATTTGATTTTCAACCTGCTTCTTGCTCAAAAGTGATTCAGATACAATTGCTGCTGTAGAGGAAAAGGAAGCTTGACTCTCATTTTTGGTACATTTTAACTGTCTCTTCTTTGATTTGTTGCGTAAAAAGCAAGCAAGAGTTATGTTGTCCCCAGCTTCACTTTCCAAACTCTCCACACAAGGGGATAGGCTTCCAGGTTTTGGCATTTTAGTCTTTAGTAGCTTCTTCTCTGATGGTTCAGCAGCTCTGATATTTCTGTTTAGTTTCTCACTATTCTTGCTTTCCTTCTTTGAGACAGTTCTCGCAAAGCGGCTACCTAGGACCTTATCATCTGTTATACTTAATGACAATGACTTTTCTGAAGAGCCTTGAGATCTATGGTGTTCCAATGAGTCTTTAGCAGAGAGATTCCTAGCACGCCTCTGCTTACAAGTTCTTCCTTTGTTAATAGTACAATTCCCACAATTATCTTCTGTATAATGACCATTTGTTGTCCCTGATTCTGGATTTTCACAAGGTGAAATACAACCTTGTTTCTCTAGATCTGGTTCAGTACCTTGCTTCCCCATTGGATTTAAATCAAGAAACTTCTCACTTGTATCATGCCCATCTAAATCCCCTTGGCCATTGATAGCAACCAAATTGCCCTTCTCTAAATGTGGTTCAGTAATTTTTACCATGTGCACATCATCTCCACTACAAGTCTCGACCTTATCACTATACACTATATCCTGTACTTCCTTGGGAGGAATTTGAGCCTTCCTTGCATGTTTTTTGGGCCTTATTTTCTTGGGAGCATTGCTGTATTCAATGCATGGAAATTAGAAAACAAAGGCAGACCTAAACAATATCCAATTTCAAACATTCTACGGCCCCCATAATCTACTGAAACAATAATTATAACAAAGCTGGCATCATATCTGTAACTTGTTAAAGAGTCAAGGGGAAAATGCAGGGTATATTAAAGGGGAATTACCTTGACTTCCTCTTCCGCTTCCTAGGAAGATTCACATCATCAGCATCAGACGGTGGACCTAACATAGCTAACGGAAGAAAATCATTCAGGGTAAGGGCAGGGCGTTCAGATTCTCGATCAACGAAGTTACCAACAAGAACAGCCTTTTGCATCTTTCTTGCTGCTTGAAGCAAAGGAACTTGGTCAGGACAAATCACCTTCCATCTCCTGGTCAATGAAAAGAATACAGATGAGTAAGACAACAAAATTTGAAGATTGAAAACAAGAAGAATTTTCAGCCACAAATTTAATTATAAACTCATACTTCCGGCATTGAGAATCAGTACGAGGAGGCACATCTTCAGCCACCTTAGACCAGCAGTATCCATGCTTGGCAATTGCAGTTTTCAATCTTGAATCCTCTTCCTCGGTCCATCCACCCCATTTCAAAGAAGGATCCAAACTATTGATGTATCTGCCATTAGAATGCTCAACAACTTTAACAATAATCTCAAATAATCAAAATCTATGTTTATCATTTTTTTAAAATAAAATGCATTACCTGTCCCTACACTGAGATTGGGTCCTGCCAGAAACAAATTTAGCTATTTGATTCCATTTCCGTCCAAAAAGCAAGACAGCTACTGTTAAGCGCTCATCCTCCTCTGGAGTAAAGCTCCCTTTCCTCTCAGGACAAAGGGATTTTTTCCATCTGCATCAGTTATAATTTACTGCATTAGTTGACAAATACAACTCTTCCAATATACTTAAAATGTGTCATTTCATTTTCAAGTATATGCATACTTTTTTTAACATGAAGTAACCTTATAAAAGAAATAAAGGAAGTAAAGAAACAGTATTTTAAGAACTATTGCAAATAGGTATATTTTTGTGTCCCTGTCATAAGGATAATGAAACGAGTTACTGTTGAAAATCTGATGGGGTTTAAGATCCACTAAGGCAAATGAGGTAGTAAAAAAACTGCTTCAAAGACAAACCCCTAGGAGGATGAAAAGCACAATTCAATACTTAGCTGCTTAGGATTGGGAAAACATAAAATGCCATCATCAGAAGTTGAACCATATATTCCCAGCTAAAACCAGATTGTAATGACCAACTAATACAACAGGGTAAGTCATTCATATTTTGTGTCACTAAAAGATGTGATGACAAAGGCTGTAAAGCTCAAATTCCAGCAGCATAAATATTTATTTTCTCATCCTCTCAAATTTCAACTACATAAACAAAGAAGTTCAAACAACACTGAGCTGAAATCTAATTATTAAATTTGATGGTTACTTTATGTCTTCAAGACCCCATCATATCCCTTAGAAAAAAAAAAAGATGCATTCAAATCACCAGCAATTATAAATGAAATACATATAACAAGGCTATAAACTAGCTCACAAAATGTTCCTTTTTAATTTGAGTGACAGACTCCTATAGGAAATTGTTTTAGTTTCAGATAATGGACTTACAACCATATGTAGTTACAAACATAACATATAAAATAGTTGACCAACCTATTAGAGCATTGGGTCCCTGTCCGCCGTTCTAATACAGAAGCCACAGACTGCCAATCACTCTCACCAAAAATTGCTACAGCAGAACAAAGTTGAGCGTCTTCCTCCTCAGTCCATTCACTGTTTAGCATGGAAGGATTTAAGCTCCTTTGGTATCGCGCCAAGCATTGAAATGGAGTCCTGTTTGTGGCCAATGATACAGCAATATCAAACCAGTTCCTAATGCCCATATCTTGAACAATATGCAAAAGAAACTTATCCTCTTCATTAGTCCAAGGACCATGGTTGATCAAGGGATCTTCACAATTCAACCACCTGCTCGCGACTCAAACCATAAAAAAATTAGTGAAATGTAAGTATGAGAGTCCATCAATTCATACATACAGACATTATTCTACAGTCTACACTATATTCAAGAAATGAGTGTCACAGACATCTGTGATGACAATCATCACAGACACATTAAGTACCACCATGTTAAAAAAATCATGTCATGTACAGTCCCACCTGCATGATCTATGTTGATCTTGAACTCTTATTGAATCCAAAAATGGTAAACTGTCTGTGATGGTGATCGTCATAGACGTCTGCAACGCCAGGGAAAAGATATTCTTCACAGAAAGCAATAAACATGAAACAATAGTCAAGAACTGTGGAAGAGACCAAGAATATGACACAGTGATAATGAAGCAGCTAAATACACAACATGTCTACCGTGCATAAGAGACAAGTTGACCTTTCCCTACAATGATGGGACAACACACTAAACATAAACATCTTAATAAGTTCTTTGATCAGTTTAAATGAACGATTCAGAATCTACAAGTTGAGTAACTAAAGATGCAACAATCCAAGCCAGATATTAAGCCATCTTTGAGAAGGACACAAACTCTCCGTGATATTTCTGCTCAAAAAGACAGTCAAGAGATTGAAAAATACATTAAGCGAGGTACTATGTTGTATTATATCCATATCACATGATACAGATGATAAGACATAGCAACATAATATAATGGTGGAATAGTAGTATTCTACTCTATTGTGGAATACTGTAAAGCATTGCAGTGAATCACTGAATACAATAGGATTTCAGACTGAACCAATGGGAATGAGAAAACACCTTAGTTCCTTCTACTTTTTGGCTTCTTTTTTCATAGCATATATACACACCAAAAGCCTGCAGGGGTACTTAGTATCTTGATTCAGAAGCGAAGAAAAATAATTTAAGAGCTTATACAACAGTGATCTTGACAATTTAATGTTTTAAGTTAGGAAAGTAGACTTAAAACTTATTGGAGAAGGAAGGTAAAGGATGTAGATGAGAAAGGTGATTGTTATCACTCGATTTAAATGAAGACACCATACAAGATGGAAAAAGAGGAACCCTACGTACTCCATTCAAAACTCATATGGGTCAATTTTTTGGCAGCGATAATTCTGGGCCTAATGCAGTGCTTAATAGAATTAATAACAATGACATGTTGCAGGTTTGCAGGCCACATAAGGCTCTTTCCCCTGATATGTGTGTTATGCTTGCTCAGAATCGGTTCCTCATATGTTCTCATTGTTCTGCTGCCTCTTTGGTGTAAAGCACATATTCGCTCAGC
The DNA here is from genome assembly GCA_019955255.1 of Castanospermum australe. Taxonomy (NCBI): domain Eukaryota; kingdom Viridiplantae; phylum Streptophyta; class Magnoliopsida; order Fabales; family Fabaceae; genus Castanospermum; species Castanospermum australe. Next base: position 82,239 of record NSJW01000876.1, on the reverse strand, counting down.
CTACTAGTTCATTATTATTACTGTAGGCCACTTCACTTCCACCTTTGATATTGTTTTGTCCTTCTGATCTTATTTAGTCCACTATATTAGCACGGATAGAACATTTCAGTACCTAACCTGAATTAATCAGCAAAGTATAGAAGCTGCAGTATTTCATTCTAAGCAGGACCCAATCTTAAAGAGATTTTTTCCTTTCAATTCCAACCTGCCATCTAGTCAAGATACCCCCCAATCAGAAGTCCCCAACCTAGCTGACTATTGGAGTACATGTCTGCATTATGCAAAATCTTATTGTTTGCTACCTATTTACCAAAAATAAAAAATATGGCTATACATGACTGCTAAATCATACTATTTGTCTCAGCAACTTCAAATTTCATGTTAGCATCTCTTATATCAGTGCATATGTAAATAACATGGCAAAATAGTTCAATCAACAGTATCCCCGTAACAAGCAGGGTCAATGCAGTTCTCCAAGGACATGATATGAGCGTGACACAAATAACTGAAATTTATTTGGATCTCCGCCATATATAGGCTTAAATTCACACTATTTCATTACCAAGCATGAAACATACAAACACAAGGCTTTATCATAAAACCAGAACCATCTTTTTGTTTAAGACATAAAAATCAAAGCATTTAGATTTCTGAAAACAGAATAGAAGTTCACCAATTAGGAAACACATACCTTGCTTCACATTCAGCACCAGTACGGCCAACAACATACATGGAAGCCAAGCGATCCCAATTAACTTTAGGTAGAAATTCTCTAATCCTTTCAGGCGTAATTTCAAGATCTTTAATTGATGCAAGTATGTAATCCATGTCATTTGCTTCTCCAAATGAGCACTCTGAACTGTCAAGGATGTACATCAACAAAAAGAAATTAAAACACAACAGGGGAAAGGGACACAAAGATCAAATGATGCACCTTATTATCAACAGCATAAAAGCCTATTCTGGCTGTTTTTAGAACCTAATTCATTTTTCTCTTATAATTATAAACACCTTGTAAAACAGGAGAAAATTATGCTTAATCAATTCTATTAACCCTTGTATTCTTTTAAATTTAAGTACCTAAAGGATACCAAGAATTGTATCTAAAAGGATATGAGACTGGACAATGAACAAACCAAGACTTTTGCCCAGTCCGACTCTATTCCTGGATCAAGGATGCGTGACATGGGATCAAAATCACCAGGTGCATTAGTCTGGACTATTGAGATTACAAAAATTCATGCCTAAAACAAAGCACTATAGTTAAATAAATTTTGACAAATTGACTTCAGAGATTTGCATAGTTTGAGAGGAGTAGCTCAGGACTACAATACATGTTTCCAACACAAATCTTAAGATCATCCACTAAAAGATACATAGCAAAACAGAACAGATATTACCTGACTCGATCTACTGAAATTTGAAGCACCATTTCTTGGAATTGTTGCTTTATTCCCTTTCCAAGATTTTCCCTTTCCACTTTTGACCATTTTTTCCGATCCAATGATAGTGGAAATCTTTCCAAAACCATTCTATAATTAGTAACGTGAGGATTCTCGGCTGGGCCATAGCACATTGCAGACATTTTTTTATTATGGCTCTGTAAAAACGAAAGCCCACATAAAATGAAGGATTGCCAATATTTATCAGAGACAATACTAAGAATATCACAAACACTATGCTAAAATACCACCCAATAAAGAAGTAACGAATTAATTAACTAAGTCTTCCTATTCATTTGTTAAAGTTTTTATATTAGGCTAAGACACTGAGTAAGATTGTCAAGCAATATATTCAAACCCCTCAATTCCCAAAAGACAGACAGTCAGACACAATACCAGAATCAGATAACAAGGGAGATAGAATGCATAATTCGGATCCTGTCAAGGCCAAATTCCCTACCAAATTTTGCCAAACGGCTAAAAGAAATATATAGCAGTTGGCATAAGTACATAGTTGTTAAAAAAAATAAGAAGCAGCATGATAACCAGTAAGCATATATAATAAAATGATAAATATGTCATGCTAAATTTTTGACATAGTCTATAATTTTATTCACTGAACAATATCAAGCCTAAAGAACAAAGTTTAGCAATGGTGATAATATCTCATAGCCTTCTCATAAAATCCTACTAAAAAAAAAAGCCTGCTTGACTTATAGAATTATGGTAGTAGTTTGAGTTAATTAAAGAACAGGTAAATTTCAGAATACTTTCATTAATCTCCCATTAGAATGAAGCCTTGTGAGACAAATGCGCAATACATAAGGCAACTAGAGGATTTCACAGGCTCGAATCTTCATGTTAACATAGCACGTCTATTATAAATTCCAAAAGGCTTGCAAGATCGCATCTAAGCATAGGTTGAACTTCCTGATCTATAATTGACAGTAAATTTCCCAAATCTAATCAAATACGTATCCAGTATGCTTCCATGCTATCCACGGAGCCATTTTCAACACCCAAGAGATCTTCACAACCAATTAATGCAATTCAGAGTAGCATATGCAAGGTAAAGGAGAGAATCCTTCCTCTACATTCCTATTTGATATTACCCATTAAAATCCTATAACTATATGAACGGAATACAAGCATCTAGAATAACAGATAACAAGGGAAGTTCTTGTAATTTCAAAATATATATGTTTCAAAAGAAGGAAAATCTTAGACAGTGGCTAGTCATCTACCCAATGGCCAAAAATGAATAATATCTGACCACAAATTCACAACGAAATCAAGATGAATGATAAGTCAGATTTCAGAGTTCAGAGAAAACTATAAAAGAATATTGCACAGCACAACCAACCTTTGAGTTATTTGAAGCAGAAGACTTTTTTGCTGATATTAACTGGACACGGGGATCCTTTTTTTGTGATAAAGCATTCCCTGTTCTTCTAATGCATGAAGCCTGGAAGTCCTTGAGGAGTTTAACTTTGTCCCTTATCCGTTTGTTTTCCTCAATTTTTGCTTCAATCTCAATCAACTTACTTCTAAGAAATCGCTGGAAAGATCTATTCTTCTTGACAGCATCGATAAAAACCTGGGCCGACAGTGGAAAACTTGATCTTTTCTGTGGCAGCTTGGATAACTTGCAAGCATCTGGTTTATAACTCTCAATGAAACCAGAGGGCTGCACTTCAACATTGCTAGTCAACAAATTGGTGGCCTTACTAGGATCTTGAGAAATAGGACACAATTCACCAGCATTGGATCTGCAAGAAATGGAGCTGTTAGCAATGTCCCCCTCACAGCCTAGACTTGAGGCCTGATCTCCCTCGGCCAATGTTTCCATACTGACTTCATGAGGACCTGATATTTGTCAGAATGCCACATTTTTGTGAAAAAATGTTAGCAGACAGAAATAACCAACCATAAAAAGACTATTTGGTGGAGAAACATGGATGTAAATAGAAATAAGCATAGTCTAAACAAAGAACAGACAAAAAAAACAGACATCCTTAACAAGCAATACAACACTCACAAAATACAGAAGCAATGGTCGATGGGTAAATAAAAGGTGATGGAATAGACAAAGCAATGAGGAAAAATGCCAGATTCCTCTAGCTTCAGAGGAAAATGACTTCAAAGATGCATTTTGTCATCTAAAACCCATTTCATTTCATGCTAGTCAATGGACCAAAAACAATATATGCTCTAACGTGGAAACTAACAAATATACTTGTCAGGAACACATGCATTAACAAAAGATCAACTCAAATACTGCTCATTTCCAATCACCTAAGGGTGGCAAGTGGATTCATTAATCCATGATCCATCCAATCCATCTATATCTAAATCTAATCCAATCCATCCAATTATAATAATAGCTTCAATGGATTGAATGAATTTAATTAGTTTAAGTTAATGGACCAGCCAAAATATTTATTAGATATTCAATAGATATCCATAGGGTTTGGAGTCTAGATGTATTTGGACATAAGAGGAGTTTAGATGCATCCCGTTAACGGTGAATGGATATCCTATCCATCCATTAAAATATGTTATGGATGGATTGTATGGTTGTAACAATTTTTTAATGGATCTTAAATAGATTATTGTTTTATTTTTTATCCATCTATTAATGATCCAATACAAAATTTATACAATCCATCCATTTGCCACCCTAACAATCACTACATAGATGAATTAACAAAATTAAAGTTCCATGGTTACTTTACCCATAAGCTGCATAGTTTCCATTTTAATACGTTCACCAATATAGCAATATGAGCATCATGCTTGACCAAAACAGACAAATTTCACATCAAAAACCAAAGAAGAATTGAGCAAGCTGCAATGGCACCTCATCTTCTTCACGACACATCAATCAAAAACGGAGAACTCCGAATATCTCGAAAGCAAATATAGAAAGCAGGAAAGTGTTAACGATAACTGAAATTGCAAATCAAGGCTCATCAGCAACCAGCCAAGCCAACTAGAACAGTCACATTCAACTTGAAAAACATGAATGCATAGCGACCTACCTTCGTCGTAGGCAGAAAACCGTTTGAGGATGGCACGGAGCGTCTCCAGATCATCCTCCTCGTCGTCAGACGCAGTCGTCGGCGGCGGCAGCGAAGGCGGAAGAGAAGTCAAAGGCTGGTAGAGGTGCTGCACTCTTTTGAGGTACTCAAGGTCGCTCCGCTCGTCGTCGGAGTCGGCGGTGACGGGGATGACGGCGTCGCCGGCATCCAAGAGCGCGGGTCCTGCAAGCTCGGAGCCGTTCGAACGGCATCGCCAGGGAGCTGGCGGTCGCGTTGGGCGGTGGGCGGAGCGTCGGATGCATGGGTGAAATCGTCCGGGTCGGCGGCGGCAATCATGCAGGCTCGAGTGAGAGCAGCCATGTCCTCCTTGAGACCTTCATCGTCGTCGTCGTCGGTGGCGGAGAGGTCCTCTTGTTCGTCGGCACGAGGAGTCATTGTTATACCTAGGGTTTTCACTTTTCACAGAGAGAGAGAGAGAGACAGAGAGAGAGAGAGAGAATTGGAGATGGTGACTGGAGTTGCAGCGTTTTGTAGAAAGGGGAATTGAATTGAAGGGAGGACGACACGACCGCGTTCTCGTTCTCGCTTCTCCTTCGGTTGCCGACTTGCCTTTCCCTTCGGTCTTGAGTTGGGCTTCTTTTGGGATTGGATTGGGTGAGCACTTAACTTTAATGGGCCTAATCATGGTTTTTTTAATTTTAATTTCTCAATCATTCAACAAGAAAGGGAAGAACCCGCGGACAAGGCTGTAGTTTAACGGTAAAAGAGTTTGCCTTGGAGAATTCGCACTAGGGATCAATTCTTTTGTGGAACGATCCACCCCCACCCCGCCTCCCCAACCTGACCCAAAAAAAAAAAAAGAAGAATCCAAGAAGAGAACCTTTCCAGCAGCATGCCCACACTAATTTATATTTATAGCAACCAATAATAATATTATTTATCACGAATGATTTTATACTTATTGTATTGTGAATGTATAATTATTCTTTTTGCAAGTTATAAAAACGAGGTGAATTAATTACAAAGATAGAGTTCATAATTTAAAAATAGAGCCAACAACAGTTAACTCACGATCTTCCTCACCCGAGGGCACTTACCTCTATATAGTAGTTCAAATACTTAAATTCAGTATTTGTACGTCTTTGTCACATGTTGTCCAAACATTCATTGTTAGTCTTATGCCTAGATAGTGTGGTCATTGCAAGATTGCATTAAGAGGTTGATGAGAACCTTTTAGATAGGTATGTAATTGCCTGGACACTCTATTTAAGGTTGATGAGAACTTTTTAGATAGGTATGTAATTGCCTAGACACTCTATTTAACATTTAATATGTGTAAAAAATTGTAAGTCATATTATAAATGTACATTAATTTTTAAATAGTTGATAATACATTATAATTGTTAAATGGGATGTTTAAGTTGGCATGCTTACCTAAGAACTTTTTAATGGTTAGTTAAGTATGATTGCTATTAATTTATTATTGGAGAAATTATTGAATAAGTATTTCCTATTTTAGGAATTATATTTAATAGTTTAAAATGTATAAAATTTGATAGGTCGTGTTATAAATATGTATCACTATTTAAAAAATTTATAACACATATTAATAATTAAATGAAATGTGCAAAACATACAATATTTATGTTAGAATTTCTATATGCAAAGAACAAGATCAGAGAATTTGCTATCACTAAGAGAGCTTTCTTTATTTTCCTAATGATGGTAGCCCAAAATATGACTAATTTGATCATTGACTTCAATTCTTATGCTTTTCTTTGATGATGATGATCATTAGGTGGTTGGTCTCAAACCACCTAATGGTGTTCTCATTTTGAGCTCCTTGTATAACATAGTCACAATTCTACTATCACGCCTTTTGCTAGTTCATCTACGAACCTGACCGCACAACTCTACTTTCATAAGTTCACCTTTTTAGATTAATTTCTGTAAAGAACTATGTCTGTGCCAATCCAACTATTGCTATATATATAGGCAATGAACCGGTATTCCTTAATGTTATTTTCTTTTATTCACACACACACTTTTGTTATGCTTCTTCAATAATTCTACATGAATCACTGCCTCATCATAAACAATTAAACATGTAAAAATATCAACCCTCCTAGTTTTGTTCCCTTTTATGTCTAGAAGTCTATGATCAATGTAAACATACTGTATTTATGTAAAAAAGAAAAAGAACCAACAGTAAATAAAAGGGCACAATGCGTGTACTATTTTTATTTTTTTGATAATAATCAGTACCTCTTTGTTTTGATGTTCTAATTCTAAGTTCTTACACTAACTAAAGAGAATATTACCAAACACCTTCACTTCCTTATATTAAAAAAAAAAAATCCACTACTACAACCTAAAATTAGAAGTGTTTGCAGTCTGATAAATTATTTCAATTCTGAGAGAAAATATTATTCAAATTGAACTAATCAATTTTTTATATCGAAAATCAATCAATTTAGTTTTAATTTAATAACTAAACCAATTCTAATATGTTTGATTTGATTTATTCAATTGATTTTTGAAAAATATATTTTAAAAAACAAATTAAACTTTTTTTGGGTGATCTAATTGATGATAAATTAATTTAAAATTTTTAATACAAACATTGTCAAATATATATAAACAATAAATTAGCCTAAAACTCTTATAAACATATTAATAAATTAAAATATAATTATATATAAATATGTAAATAATAAATCAATATTTATATATTTATATGAGTTTAATTTGATTCAATTTTAAGAAACAAAAAAAAAATTGAACCGATCAACTTTTATAAAAAATGAATTTAAACAATTTTGTTTAATTTTTATTTTTTTAAGCTCAATTTTTTTTTTTTGGCTTAGATCAATTTACTTTGATTATGAACACTCATAATTCATAATGCCTTTAATTGGTAATAATAATATAAATATTATTCATACCATAAAAATATATAAATATTATTAATTAATGAAATCAATGATAAAAAAAAAAAAAAAGAGCGCGAGTCCTCATGAACGAATGAAAGATTCAGAATTCAAACACTTTCCCGGTTAATATTTCACTGAAATGTCATAATCACCCTCTTTCTTATGTAAGAAACAAAATGCAATAACCAATCATTATTGGCCACGTATCACAGAAATCGTGTGCATTTCTAATTGGACAGTACAGAAACTTACATGACTGACATGTAATCAAATAATTTACCCGCAACATAGTTTTCCACTTTTCCTCGTTGCCTCGTCTTGTTTTGCCATTTGCTGCTCTTCCCGCCATTTTCTGCCCTCCTATTTATACAAAAGAAAATCGAAGAGGAAAAAAGAAAAAAAGCTAAGAAAAGTAGAAAAAACCCAAAACCCTGAAAGATATACCTGCGATCATTGCAAATGGGTATCAAGGATCTTCTCAGATTCATGAAGCCTTACATCGAACCTGTCCACATTAAGAAGTATGCTGGCAAACGCGTAAGAATCAAAGTTTCAATTTTTCCTTAAAATTTTTATATGGGTGTGTTCATTTTCCTAGCTCGATCTCATTTACATGCATATCTGCAGGTGGGAATCGATGCATATTCATGGCTTCATAAGGGGGGTGAGTACTATATAATTTTGTTACAGTTAAGACACATTCCTGTTGTTATTGCACTTCTGGGTAATGGCGAGAAACTGAAGATGGCATTGTGATTTTTCAGCTTATTCCTGCAGTATGGAGCTATGTCTCGATTCTGATAGTGAAAGAAAATTGCGGTACATTGAATACTTTATGCATCGAATCAACCTGCTTCGACACTATAAAATAACCCCAGTTGTTGTGTTTGATGGTGGAAATGTTCCTTGCAAGGAAGCAACTGAGAGAGAGAGGAACAGGCACGGTTTTAAATTTTTAGGCTTTTATAGTGATTCTTTAAATCAAATGTTTAATCTCTTGTTTCTTTTAATCGTTTCCTTTTGATGAGGTTCATCTCTTGTTTGCATAGTGTATGAAGTCTTTATGTGGTTGTTTTCTTGATTCAGAAAAAGAAGTGCTAATCGTGAATTGGCAATGGCGAAGCTCAAAGAAGGGAATGTTAGCGCAGCTTCAGAGCTCTTCCAGGTAGGAACATTTTTCATTTTTGTAAGAGTCAATAGCCATTCATCAGGGTATTGCTGACTACTCCCAGGATTTGTCTTTAACATGCTACTGCATGCCGTCTTAATTAGATGAATCCTAAGTTGTACTAGAATAGTATAAGGCAATGCTAGCAATTACTCTGATTGTTGTCATCACATTAGATGGTCACAAAAGCTTTTTGTTTTTCCTTTTTTCCATATGCTATGTTTACGCCCATGAAGCAAAATAATTCAAGGATTTTCCATTCTTTTGTGTGTAGAGAGCAGTGAATATTACTCCCCTTATGGCACATAAACTGATTCAGGTATGTTGTAAACATATACTTTTGTGCACAGCCCTCCCCTTTTTCTCTTGTTACAAAATCTTGAGAAATACTAGTGCTTCAACTGAAAAGCAATCTTTAGTTAATCTACACTCTAGGGTAATCCCTTCATCTAATTACCTTGCAGACTCTGAGATCCGAGAATATTGAGTTTGTTGTAGCTCCATATGAAGCAGATGCTCAGTTAGCATACGTGTCCAACCTTGAAGCAGAAAAGGGTGGAGTTACAGCAGTGATCACAGAAGATAGTGATCTGATAGCATATGGCTGTCCAGCTGTAAGAAATTCTCCAAAACTATGATATTGTGCGTGGAGGTTTACTACTTTCCTGATGTCTTCATTTCATTTACTTCTTCACTATTCAATTTCATAGACGTTCTGTGTTCTGGGTTGTGATTCGCAATGATTTTGAACAGATTATTTTTAAGATGGACCGTCATGGGAATGGTGAAAGAGTAGAGTTAAAGAAGGTTTTTGATGCTGAGTCTAGTAGACCTTCATTCCGGAGTTTTGATATGAAACTCTTCACAGGTAAATTTAGTTCAATGCAATAAATTTATTTCATGTGTCTTGAAAGTATGCAAAGTAGAATGCTGCAAAACTTTTCCACCCAAAAGTCGTTGGCAATGTCCATTATGTACTTGTACCTCCTTGACAAAATGAACAACATTTTTCAAGGGCAAGGGGCAAGGTTGCCCTGTAACCTATGATGAGTATGCATGGGTGCTCCTTCTTTCAGCTAACTACAATTAATCTTTAGAGCTGTTCAAACATAAATGTCCTACTCCTCAACCGGGGAAAGAAGAAAGAAAGAAAAGAAATACGGAACTTACCTAAAAGACCTTTTTCTGAATGTGTGTCTTGGCCTGTGGGATACATTAATGGATGGTACTTCTCTATTTTATGGGAAATCCATATCCGTGGTGAAGGTAAAACTGAGATTATTGGGATAATGCTGGGAGATTTTTCCAAATTTCTCAAGAAATCTTTGTTAGTGTAATAATAGAATAGCAAATTAAAGGAAAAAGAATTTCATACTTTTAGGTTCATGACAGTGGAAAATGCTATTTTCTCAGGTATGTGTGTCTTAGCTGGCTGTGATTTTCTTCCATCTGTTCCTGGAATTGGTATTGCTCGAGCTCATGCCTTAGTTTCCAAGTATCGGAACCTAGATCGTGTAAGTATGCTCTCGTTTGCTAATAAGCACTAGTGTTGCCTACTTGTTGAAGAGGATTTGAACAGAAATGGAAGATAGAATGCTTCTTAAATTTTAGAAGTTCTCTCTTGTCACCGAGAATTACTGGCTTGATATTATAATGTGGACTTCTCAATTAGATTGCTCATATAAAATATATTATTCCTTACATTTTGGCCTGTTTTGTAGAAGTGTATATCCTTTTTCTCTATACTAAGTGTGAATGCCAAATATCTGTGAAGATAAAACCTTGGAGATAGAGACATCATCCTACTTGATCATCATTTGTTAGATTACTTGCAGCCTTGATGTATGTTAGATGCAAGATATGTTATATAACCTGAGATGGACATGTTCTGATAGTAGAATATATATTATACAGAAATATAGCTGTTCTGATAGTAGAATAAAGGAAAAGCTTTTCAGTTTTGTACTCCACCTGACATATTTTATATCATGTAACTATCATTTATGTGTCCTGTTTTAGAAAATGCGAACAAGGCAAGTACAATCTTCATATTCCAATATTCCATTTCCATTGTCACATTGGAATTTGTTTTCATGTTATCATAACAGAAACTGATACTTTAGTTTTTTACTGTTATTATGACAAGGATAAATAAAGTTGCTGATATTAGTCTCAAAGACAGCCGAATGAAGGTTCATATTCAACATCATTATGACATTAATAAATGAGTTTGTTAACAGGTTTTGTCTGTTCTTAAGTTTGAGAAGGCTAACCAAATGCCTGAAGATTATGCCAAATCCTTCGAAGAAGCAGTTGCAGTCTTTCAGCATGCTCGAATGTGAAAACTAAAACTGATTCTTATTTTAGCACATGAGTATTTATTATTCTATCAGCAATGACTGTGTTTCCTTCTGGAATATTTGTGTAGATATGATGCCAACACTAAAGAGCTTAAGCACATGAAGCCTCTTCCACAAAAGTTTCTCGAGTCCCTTGATGGCAACCTTGATTTCTTGGGACCGTATCCTTTATTTATTGAGTACTTTTGCTCCCCATTTTTGGGTCAATACTTCTCCTAAAATCTTCCATTGTTTTCAATATTCTCAACTTGTCCTACCAGCATGCCTACTGCCTGTTACTGATAGCAACATCTGGGCTATTTGACTCCATATTGGCTTTCATCCCTTGAGCAGATGCTTCAGTTTTTGGAAGTGTTTGAGGAGTTCTTAATAGTTAATATATGTCATGCTGTATAGCTTTTCATTTTAGCACTTGCTCTTCTAAGGATATTTGGTCAATTTTTGTCTATATGCTTTTGAACATGTATGATTTTTTCCTTGACCAGATGCAATTAGAGAAATTCCCCCAACTATAGTCACCGCAATAGCTGAAGGAAACTTAAACCCATCAACTAAGGAGGCCTTTGATAAGTCTGAATGTTCTGGACTTTCTCTAGACCCCATTGCTCTCCAAAGCATTGGTCAACTCCGGAAAGCTGAAGTTCCAGCACCATTTAGACAGAACTGCTTTTCAGTCTTTGGCTCCCATATGACCAGAGAAAATAGTACAGGCAAGTCAATGCAAAATGGAGAAGCATGCCATTAATTATGCTTGACAAACTGACAATTTCTGTAAATACATGAGAGTGTTTATGCAGATTATTGCTAATATGCTTTATTTATTTATTTTTATTTTAAATTATTTGCATGTCTTATACATTCTTTTATGTCTACAGTGACAAGGCAGGATCTGGTCTCAGATAAAGAGAAGTATTCCAATGAAGCATTGGCACTTCAGAAACTAATCATGCCCTTGGGAACTTGTGGAACAGTAGAAAAGACCAGTATTTGTGATGACTCTCCTTTGAAGGTTCCTGACAACAACCCATTCAGGATAAGAAAACCTGAGGAGTTATCTTTGGTTCAGAAAGAGAACTCCGTTGAAAAAGTTTCTGTTGTCAGCAGTGTGGAATATATTGACTTGTGCACATCTCCAGATAAACTTTCAAGAAAAGGGGTCTGAAAATCTCTCAAGGAAAAGGAAATTTCAGAACATTTGCTCAGATCAACTAGAGACCGTTGATGACCAAGTTTCAGGAGTGACAGAAGTAGAAAATTCTGATATTTTATGCTCCACTGTGGAATCCCAAGAAAGTGTAAATTCTGAGACCAGGAAAAGTGCTGATTTGAAAGGAAGAGATGAACATGAAAAAAAATCCAAGAGAAGCAATTGCAAGAAAACTGGGACAAGCAATAGAACTATTTTGAATTTCTTTTCTCGAGTGTAAGCATTCTATATCTATGCCAATCATGTTAACATTGAGTTTCAAAGGGTTTTAAGTTTTGAAAACTTAAAAATTTAAAATTCATGAAATCTTAGCTTTAAGCTTCATAACGGTAAAAGCTTTAAAATGATAAAATCATTATTTTATTTATGAACTTCATGCTTTTATGTTCTAAGGACAAATGGATAGAATGTTATGGGTTTTTATTGGAATTTTTTGGACTTGTAGGTATTTACTCAGTTTACGCTACAAATTTATGATTTTCATTCTTAAATTTAAATGATATATACAAAAAAAAGCACTGTTCACATCTTCCTATTTGTTTTTTTTATATTAGTAGATGTTTGTAAGTTTTATTTTTTATTTGTACAATAATGTCTTATTTTTTAATTTTAAAAATAAAAAGTTTAACAATATTTAAGACATATCTAAGCTTTTGTGTTTTGCTTTTATTAGACCGAGTATTTTTTAAATAGTTTTTATACGCTCAAAGTAAACGGAGGGAGATTTTTTTATTGCTATACAGGCAGGAAAAGATTATGATGTATGGCTTTCCGAACTGGTTTTCCAAGCGCTACATAGAAAGTTACTCCGGGGTTCTACCAAGGAGAAACGGTACTTTACATACTTTCCGGGAAAATTTTCAACCATGAACATTGAACAGAGTCCAAGGAAAATCAGGCATGAACATTGGCTATGAAAGAAAGTTGAGTTTAATTATCAGTACAACAGGTAAAATCTTCTCAAAATTTACTTTTGGGCTGCAAACATTGAACAATTTGAGACTATCCCTGATATATAAGCAAAGGTAGTTAGATTCATAAAAGATCATTTTATTCCAATACTTGTTTATCTCAAGTCACTTGATTACAATTGCAGAGAGGCCTTCACTAACCAAAAACCACACACAACATAATTAACATATAGGAGCCTAGAATATAAACGTTCAGCCCCGGCTGCTTACTGCTTCTTTTCGGTAAGGAGCTTCTTGAACCAGTAAGCTGACATCTTGGGGTATCTCTTGAGGGTTTTGAAATCAACAAAGACAATGCCAAACCTTGATGTGTAGCCCGATCTCCATTCGAAGTTATCAAGCAACGACCATGCGAAGTAGCCAACCACATTTGCTCCATCATCAATTGCCTTCTTTAGTTGAGTCAGATAGCCTTTGTAATAGTTTATCCTTGTGGTGTCATGCAAAGCCTTTGGAAGAGTTAAATTACCGGGATCATCCATGCCTGCAAATCATAAACTAACCATGTCAGATGACACTGCAGCCAACCTTTATAGTTCCTTCCAATTTGGGTGAACATAGAAAATTACAGAAGAAACTAGAAACTAGCATCTTGTGTTACCATTTTCAGCTAAAATCACAGTTGGGTTTCCATAACGCTCCTTGATGTAGATTAATGCTTTGTACGTGCCCCATGGTACGTTGTAAAGCCAATATGAATTTGCCTGCAAGTGTTCCAGTTATATCAAAGCCAATGCATGATTTCTTATAAAGGATATCCGTCACTGGGTTCATACTTACTCTTGGACCAATGGGCACTCCATTCTTTGCATCTGCCATGTTCAGGAGAAGATCGATATCAGTAATGGAAATATGCAAAAATATTAAATACAACATTTACTGTAAAGGAAGCATGATCTTACAAGCAAATCCTGCATTCCAGTCCTGTTGGTAGCCCGGAACTTTGGGTTTTGGTGCATGAGGATCATACATGTAGTAAGTAGTATATTGGTTGATACCAACAAAATCAGTTGCGCCCTTCACCAGTTTAACTTCCTCCTTAGTGAACTTGGGCAGTCTATTCCCAACAATTTCTTGCATAGTTCTTGGATACTCGCCAAATACAATAGGATGAAGGAACCTGTGAATTTAAACAGTTACTGTAATTGTTAAACCTGTGAGAGTCTACAATTGCTAGCTCTATCCTCTCTGCCCGTGTCTTGAAATGCAAGTAGATTTTTACATTATTCTCAGATAAGCAATAACTCTACTTTTATTATCTGTGCTTTTTGTCTGCACGGGGAAAAAATCACATTCCGAACTAAATATGTACTTGAATATACTTTGGAGAAAGCTTCATTTTACAGATGCTAAAGATTTTTACCATCCAACATGAAAGTCTCTGGCTCTTTGAGCTGCATAGTTGTCGGCCTTTGATCTTGTCAGAGGCTCATACCAAACAAAATCCAAGAGAATTCCAATCCTCCCCTTTTGCTTTTCCTAAAACAAGCACATTTATCACTAGATAAGAAACTTTCAAGCAGTTTAAGTTAGCCCTTTAAATATAAGGACTCCAAATAATATTATTATACTTGGTACTTCTCTCGGTATCTCTGAACAGCAGCTGCATGTGATAATATCAAGTTGTGGGCGACAATGTAAGGTTCAGTGCCTGAATTTCCAGCTGAACAATTCCCATATGCTTTTGAGCACCTTCCAGGGGCAAAGTAGCCATTATCATAGCCAAGAGCAGCCACTACCCTAGGTTCATTAAATGTCATCCAATTCTTTACTCTGTCTCCAAAAGTCTTGAAACAGAAGTCTGCAAAATCTGCAAAATCTTTCCTGTACAATTTTTAAACATTCATCAAATATCGGATGGGTATAATTACAGTAAATAACAATACTGCAATAAGTGAAAGCACAATGAAATACTGTCTATTTCTATCAAACCTGATTTGTATGACAAAATATGCATGCCAAAGATTAATATTCCAAATTTTTCTTCTTATCTTTATAACGGTACTTACACTACATTGCTGCTCAATAATCCTTGGTATCTCAACTCAAGCGCTAAAGGAAGGTCATAATGGTACAGATTTGCATAAGGAGTAATGCCTACAAAGGTTTCAGACTATCAAAAGGGGAACAAGAAGCAATCAACAACACAATTTCAAATACTAATTCAGCATTTAGTCCATGCTACATTCAAATTTACCTCTTTTTAGTAGGTAATTGATCAACCTATTGTAGTATGCCACGCCTTTCCAATTGACTTTGCCAGTTCCATCTGCATTAGCAGTGTCCTCAGTTATTTAATTATGGAGTTTATATCATTTTTTTTAAAATCTTTGTCTGATCAAATATGTAAAAAGATATACTTGGGAAAATTCTGGGCCACGAGATTGAGAACCGGTAGGCATCAAAATTCAGGTTTGCCATGATATTTACATCTTCCTGTCAAATTAAACATACTTGAGCTGACATTATTCCTTGTAGCAGAAAACAGCTTGAGGTATATATCAATCTAAACGTGACTAAAGTCAATATATATATGGAAAGAAATGTTATCTATCTATAAGATTAAAGGAATAAAGCTTGACAGACAGTATAATACAAGGATGCATGCTTGCATCAAGTGTGCCTTCGGTTACAGATTTCAGATATTAACTGTTGGTGCATCTAGCACTACTCTATAACATAACATAGTTTTCTTTTAGTTAATTATTGGAAAGTAATCTGAATCTACTTGATATATAAGGCACTTACTTTGTAGCGATGGTACTGATCCACTGAAACTTCTCCGGTGCCATTATTTGCCACAATCCCTGTTTTTGAAACAATAAATATTCCAAAAAAATCATTGTTAAAGAAACTTTAAAAAAGAAAAAAAGCTTAACAAATTTGAGAATGGTTCAGTATCACCGACCGGGTTTCTGGACGAAAACGTCCCAAATGCTGGGGCCACGGCCATCCTCGTGGGCCATACCCTCCACTTGATACGCAGACGCCGCCGTTCCGAACACGAACCCCTTCGGGAAGCCCCCTCTGCTCAGCCCCCCTGTGTCAAAGCTCACACTCTCTGGAACCGCACCTTCACCGTCACCCCCTGCGCCCGCGACGCACTGGATAACCACCAAGGAGCAGAAGAAGAAGAAGAAGTAGCAGCTCCTCAGCCATGGAGGAAGAGGAGGAGGAGAAGAAGATAGATATGGAGCCTCCATTTTCATGCTCACAGTCACAGTGAACTCCCACTCACAAACAGACAGCCACACTTCACAAACAGACAGCAACACTGACACACTTCGTGTGTTTTGAGTCTGTGGCATGCTTCATTTATAGGCCACATTCTGCAAAATTGCATTTTTGCCCATCAAACAAGAAATGCAAAAGAATTTGTAAAAAATTGTCTTTTGGCAGCATATCATAATCAGTGGACCAGAAGAGGCCATGCATGCATGATGCATCTCTTTGGTGATTGTGATGCCTATCTTGTTTATATTTTCAATCATATCTTATTTATTTATATTTATTTTCTATTATGAGCAATGTTCCCTGGAGATATTGAAACTGTCCCTATTAGGACTCAAGTTTATCTATTATTAAGGCACATCTTAGTTGAAATATCTTATTTATTTATATTTATATTATGCAATTGGATTTCTTTCTTTTTATGATAATTTTAAGGATAGGAACTACATTTTACTTGCTTTTTCTAACGACATATTTATATGGTTGTACAGTTATCATTTCATTTCATAATTTAAAAGATGCAGAGTCAACGACATAAATTTGACGGTAATCCCCTCCCTCCCTCGTATATATGTGTTGTCAATAAGAGATTAACATTGCGAAAAATAAATTAGTGAGATAATGTTTATCAAGAGGGAAAAAAAAGGTAAATAATAAATACAAAAGATAATTATAAGAATAATAAATTAAAGATTTATGAAAATTAATTCTCAATTTGTTTTTTTCTTTATTAGAGTGCACCGTTAGAGAATTTAGATTCTGATTTTGTTCTACACAAAAAAGGATCTTATGTTGTTAAGTGTTAAAAGAGGTTTGATATATTCGTAAACTCATGTACCGATTTAGCATTCCATTGATAATTTATAAAAATTTATTATTTCTTTTTACTATCATGCGGTGTTCGGGTTAATATGTGAACATTTCGAATAACGTAATTTTTTAATTTTTAAAAAATATTTTTGTACCTCTTAAAAATCATTGGTAAAAAATAAATAAATTATGTGATAATTCACGCAATAATTTTATTATTCAAATCAACAATATTATAATTACACCAACTCTATGCGTGATTATTTCTTATTATAAAAGAGGTATAAAATTTAATGTGGAGATAAGAATGACATAAGTTACTATAATATTTAGATTTTTTAAAATATGGTATTTTGATGAATTTTTAAAATAATTATTAATTATTAGTTATATTTAATGGATTTTAAATATTTATTATAATTAATATAAATTTTTGATAACTTATTAAAAGTATAATTAAAACAATTAGATATACTTTAACAACAACGACAACAATATTATTACTATTATTATTATTATTAACCCTTCCCAATCCCAAGAACACACCCGGCATAAGAGCTGCTTGGTGAGCTTTTGCTTTTCTTTTGTGTCTTGGTGTTGAGTACAACAAAGTAAAGGGGCCGAGAGGGCCACGTGGTTTGTCATTTTGTAATAATTGGAGGGGTAAATTCGTCATGTGGTGGCGGTCCCCGTCTTTCGCCTCCGCCACGGGCAGCCGCGTGCACCACTAAATATATTTATTTTTTCCTTTTTTTTTATCTGAATAAGAGAAATTTCGTGCTTTTAAAAATATATATATATATATATATATATATATATATTCTCTCATACTAAATATGAAATAAATTTTAAATTTTTTTAATAGAAAAGTAAAAAAAAAAAGAGAAAAAAGAGAGAGAGAGAGAAAAATACGATTGTTCTCACAGGATGCTGCTTTCTGGGTTTGACTAGCAATGGTTCAATTTGAAGACAATGATCGAGGGATCAAGAATCCCGAATACATTGCGATGGTCGGTTGTTTTTCTAAAATCTTATGTCTTTATATTCATTTATGCATTCGGCACATGCATTTATTTATTTATATTTTGTCTTCAGTTGTGACTCGTGAGTCATGAATCAAATTAAAGAAATTACGAAGGGAATTTTAGACACGTGATATGTTTATCTAGATACATATTATATGATTATTTCTACTACTAAGTTTTTTAGAATGATTTATTATTACTAACTGAATTAAATAGAGTAACAATATACAAAAAAAATTAAAATTTAATTCATAATATACATTTGTCAAACTTAATTAGAAATGTCCATTATCTAATTTAGCTTGATTTGAGGCTCAACCAAATTTTATTTTGTAATTTCATAAATTTTAAAAATTAAGCTCAGCTATAATTTTTAATTTGATTAATTTTAAATCACGATTTATTAATGTTTCACAATTAACTCATCCAATATGAGCTAAAAAAAATAAATAAGAAACATAATACAAGCTGAAATGAGGTCAGACTGTAGTTAAATGTGAAATTTTAATTTAATTAATGTATATTTATGATATATAAAGTTTTTTTATTATTGATTGATGTAATATAAATGTATCTTATTCAAAGTTTAACAATTTTTTAACCTTTATTTTGTAAATTAAAAAATAATATAAAAAGATAATTTAACTTGTAAACTGATTTGTGCAACGTCAGTTATATAATTTATCGTTGTGAAACATCAATTATGTCTTCAACTTTAACAATCACATTTAGTACTTTTAATACTAATTATAGTTTGTTGAAGAGAATGATAACACATGAGGCCTGTTCAATACTATAGTATAAAAATATTATTTTACATTGCATAATGGCATCTATTGGATTGAGTTATTTATGAATATGTAAGTTTTAATCCAACCCAACCCATAATTAATGAATTAGATAGAGTTTACGGTAAGTTGAGTTGGGTTTAAAAATTCTTAACCCGATAATAATGGAGTTTGAGTTGTGAATTGAAAAAATTCTAACCTCACTCAACCTAACCTAACCCATCTTTAACAAAAAATAAATAAGTATGTTATGTTTTATATTCAACATATTAAACTTAATATGTTTATTCTTTTTTTTTTCTTAGACCTCATATGACTTATTATATTTAACTTTTGAGACTTGTGTTAATTCTTTTTATATCTAAAATTAAGACTTGTTATATTATTTTTATGATTTGTAACTTATTGTATTTGACTTTTAATTTGTTTGGACCTTTGTTGTTATATTTTGTTAAGATTTATTAAAGTTATTTATTATGATATGTAATAAATTTTTAATTTTATATTAATTTAACATTTAATTTAATAAGTAAATCAGACCTTACAGATTTAACCCAACCCAATCACACTAATGTGCAAGTTGAATTAATTTTAAATTTAAAAAAAAAATTCAAACCTAATCCAACATAACTCACTAATTTAATAAACAAATTAAATATAAAAATACCATCAACTTAATTTAACCTCAACTGAGGAACACTCTTACTGCATATATACAAGAATCTCTCGTGTTAGCATACCAACCTGCAGGAAATTAACGTATGGTTTACCACTTATAATTAATAATAATATGGACACGTGTCCATGAGTTTGAAATTCAACTCACACGTTGTGACGATAATGTCAAAATTTTAATTATCTAGTAAGTCTCTCGTTCACACACACATACACACACACACACACACACACATATATATTAAATAAATTAAATCTTATAAAAATATTTTTAATTATATATATATATATATATATATATATATAATATATATATAAAACGCAAGTTCACATATATATATATATTTTAGTTTTAAATAAATTAAAATTTTAATAAAATAAATTTTATCTATAATATCATAAGTTTAAATTTTATTAAAAATTATTTTATAAGAAAGAACAACGTCAACATTACATCAAATGAGAAAAAAAAAAATCTTGTCAGTAGCTTACCACTTGGCACTCACTAGTCAACGACCTAGTACAATAATGGACCAATGTTTCCCACAGAACGCTCATTTTTTTTTTTTGGGTCCTCCACAGGACGCTGATTTGTGTAGCCCAAGTGTCGTCCCACTTGCTTGTAAAGCAGACAGTGACTCACTGAATGAGACCACTTCTCCACTGGGTTGCTGAAAATGTGCCCTCAGCGTCGATGTCTGTTTGTCAGAATGCATGTGAGTTTCAATGCAAGTCGCCTAGTACTGTCAACAAATTCGACAAATTCCAATCCTTCTTGGTTCTCATCAGGAAAACACTCCCTGAAGTTGAACACTTTATGCTTCATCCCCAATGCGTTCAATTTCCTTTTGGATGATTCATTTGACACCTTTTTGAAAATCACTCTCATCAAAATTAACTTCTCATACATGTTTTAAGGATATGAACCCAGTTTTAGATTATCTCTACTTGAATTTGATCTTCTACCAAATGATTACCGACTGGACACTTTCACTCTATAACTGCACATTACCATGTAAAGGACTCAGATAATCTCTTCTCAATGATTACTTTTGAAAGAATGGATTTCTGACTGAGACTGCATTTTTGTCAGTTTCACAACTATTTCACTATTTATTAGTTCAAGTGATCAAGTTTACTTTGAAATGAATGCACAATTTACAGCAGTTACCTTTCTTTTTAAAAATTGAATTTGTTTTACCTTTGAATATCAATATTCCTGCCTCCTATGATCCATAACACCAGCACCCATAGCAGAATGTGACTCCAGCACCTAAACTTGACAGATATCAATTCCACTCATTAGTTATTTCAATTATTTTTATTATAAACTAACTCTATTATAATATAAGTAATTATTATCCCAGTGAAACTCTATGCTTTTTAAGCCCAAAAAAAACCCCTCAATTGCATTTTGACATGCTTTCTTTGCCATTAGTTAATCACTCACTTGGAAATGAGTGATTTTTCTCTTCCTCCTAGTTTAAGTTCAAATGCCAAGTAAACAAAAACACTACTACGTGATATTAGTACTAATTTGCTAATGGTGTAACTATTCACTTCCTACTGACTATATATACTACCTACTAATTTTTTTTTAATATTGCAATTCCCTAAATTATATTTAATAATTTTTTATTCAAGTTAAACATTAATTATATATCTATTTATTTATTTATATTTAACACAATAATTGGCTTGAAAGCCCATATAGGTTGTTCCCTGTGATATGCTCAGCATTAGTTCTTTTCCTATAAGTTCTGGCACAACTGCTAAAAATCTTTGTATCATAATTTTGGTTCTATACACAGCAAACCAAGATAATTGAGTGATGAGCGCTGGCAACATGATTGCCTAGATATAGAAACTCACAAGAACACTTTTGAAAAGCAGCAACGAAAAAATGGCCCCCAACTTCATACTGCAAAGTCAAGAATGACTGCCAAACTGATGCTTGCAATTTGCAATATGTCCTATTCTGAAATAACCAAACAATCAGAAAAGAGTCGTGTCTTTTAGCTAACCCCCATATTGTAGTGATGAGCACATCCTCGTCAGTCTTTGATTTTTTGGAAGCCTTGTAAAGGAATGAAATTGAAATCCAACAAAAGTTCCACATTCACATCTTTCAACTGGCCTTCATCTGTCATGGTGGGGTTATCCTCCAAACACGGATAAAAGCATCCTCACCTGAGCTTACCAAACTATAATCATCAGTGAATGCTAACCCATAAACCCCACCTAAGTGAGCACCCTTTATGGTAACTCTGCTAGATGCAGGCTGGTCAATTTCATATATGATGACACATGTGTCAAGTGATCCTGTAGCAATCCTTCTGCTATCAGGGGACCAAGCAAGGCAGTTTATCCTAGCAGTATGGTACAACATGTTTCTTAAGCTTCACCTGCAAAAAAAAAAAAAGTGTCAAAATGGTTAAGCTAGTGACCATGCAAGAATCTTGTACTCTTGCAATCACACACACATTTAACAGCACAATAAACACATCAGAGAGAAGGCATTGAATATAATGTTTTGGCTATTCAAGATCATATAGTTTCCAGTTACCTCTCGGGGGGCACGGTCCCACACTACAGCTTCTCGATTGACATCCCCTGATGCAAACATTGAAACATCTGGAGAGTAATGTATGACAGTAATAGCACCCCGATGTTTCTCAAGGACTGCTTCTTCTACAAGTATATCACCAGAAATAGAATATATATGCAATTTACCATCCTGTCCACCGATAATGGCCTCATTTCCATCAGGAGAGACAGCAGATGCTGACACTATAAACCCAAGATTAATGGTTGACAGAACTTTTGTACCACGTAGCAGGACAACTCCTGAATCAATTGAAACCAGTGCAAGTTCAGGAGATAGAAGTGCAACACTCAAGTCCTTTGGTTGACTTCCTATATCAATGGCTTCAGCATCTCCACAATGATCCCCATGTAAAGAAACTCGCCATATCTGGGTTGTCAGGAGAGAAAGGAAATGGAGGCATAAGAGGTAAAAACCAAATAGTTCCAAAATGTTCAAATACTGCAGATGCCCTGGAATTTGGCCCATCACTTGTTTGTCCATATCTTTCATTAAAAAAACCCCAAAAATTTGTCAAATGAAGATCTATTGTCACATTCATTGAATGGCTTTCTGCCAATGAATATAAGAATATCACAATATACAACATAAACAACAATTTCTTATAGATGTTTCCAGGAACAAATAACAAAATGGATACTGATCAGCAAACAAAATCAATCTTCCCAGGTGATGTCAAGACATGATCAGCACAATTGGCTTTTTGATTCAGGTTAAATTGGATGATATGGAAATTGAACAGAACACAATGTAATGATTATCATTTTCCTATTAGCCGAAGAATATAAGCAAAACACTGACCTTATTATCAAATCCGGATGTAACAATTTCTTCTTCAACAGCTGCTAAGCATTTGATTTGAGAATTCTCCTTCCTTTGTAATTTACCACTATATCCAATCCCTTGAATCCACTTAACTATTAAACCGTCATAACTGCTAGACAAGAGTACTCTAGGTTTACTTCTATGAATAGCTAAGGAGGAAACATTTTTCATGTGTCCTGAAAACATTGTTGGGGCTTTGTCAAGATCACTTGCTAAAAATATAGATATTGTCCCGCCAAGAGAAACAGTGACAAGATGATCATTCAGCCATAGGCACCCAACTAACATGTCTTCAACTCCACCCGCCCCAGGACAAGTCAATGTTTTTTTCACCTTTCCATTATTGTCCTCAGATATGTCCCATACTTTTGCAGACTTGTCAGCAGATACGGTAAGCACCTAATGATAACATTACAACTAAAGATCAGACTGTCGTTGCTCAAAACATGCATTACTGGGAAAGGGAGAAAAGAGGCTTACACAAAAAAGACAAATAGAAAAGCAATGGAGAAACACATTAACAACTCTGCAAATACGCCAGTTTAATATCAAACTTACCTCAAAAGTTAACCATCAGAAGAATTTTACTAACTGAACTATATAAAGTACAAACTTTATCTAACATGTAGAATGCTATCCATGCCTAAGGTATAAATTTCTGGTAAAAAGTATTCCAAATTTGTATGACAACATCAACAAGTAATATTGCAAATATCTATTACTTTCAAATATAAGTAAAATTTAATAATTATCTGAAAAATTCCCTAAACTGGATAGAAAAATTTTCCCCAAGACAAGATAACAAAACTACCCAAAACTTAAATAAACGCAGCAATGGCATCGCTTTCAGACAACATACTGGAAAAGTCAAATATATCCCAGCTAGCAAAAGAAGTAAATAATAAGATTAGTTTAGCAATGTTGCTCATCTAATTCATGCCCAGCCACAGAATATCATGCTCAGTAACCCTTTCAATGTGTGCATTAAGTGAATTTGTTTAATTGTGTTTTAAATTCATTACTAATTTATGCTGAATCCAGAGTTTTCTACTATTTCTGATGTGGTCAGTATATCTGGAGAAAAATACTCGGAAGTTTGCTCACTTGTTTGCCATCAGGACTCCAGCTAACAGCATAAATACTGCCAGTATGGGCACCTTCAGAGGACAACTCACCGATCTTCTCTCCGCTCTTTCCATCGTATATGATACCCTTTTTGTCAGAACTTACACTTAAAAATTTACTGCCATCCGGAGAATATCTTACACAATTGACAAAATTTGAATGATCCCTGCACAATTAATGCCAAATTATTGTGATATCAGATATTTATGAAGACTGCTACAATAGGCAGAAAGGATCAAAAGAAAAGAACAAACAGATGAGTGTGATTAAAGAGAAATAGTTCCATGGAGACAGTAGTGTAAAATGTTTACACATATTTGAAACACATTTTCTGCTTTGAAGATCTAAAATCTACACTTTTTTAAATGAAATGATAAAACAAAAATATCTATACCAACACGAGTATACTTAAAAAAGGTATTTTATGAAAAAAAGGACAATGCCTCCTTGACCCCAAAATTTATTTTTATTTTCGTTTTTCTTTTTTCAAAGAAGGAATCACACTGGTAATATTTTATACAAGTCACAGAAATGTGAATGATTAACGTGTTGGAATTGGAGCTATTCATCTTTCACAGAAATTGAGGTAAGTTGTAAGACTGCTCTCAGTTCGCTCCAAAATCCATTTTTTCCCTCACAAAAATTCACAGAAATGCACTAAGTGAAAGGTATATCATGTTAGTCAGTAGAAAGAGCAAAATATAATGAGTGCTAAAGGAATACTACACATTTAAACATTGTCTAAATGGAGGGATAAGAAGGTAGATAATCAGATTAAAGTACTAAAAGCACCATTAAGTTTTCCACAGTATACCTGTGAGATAGCTTAAATCTAAACGGTGGTCCTTCATAGAAGTTCACCAGAAAATCCTCTCCACATGTGACAATGCGAAAAGGCCTTGTTGGCTTATATGCACAACTTAAAACTCGCCTCGAATGGCCATCGAATTCACCAACATTAGTGCCTGAATCCCACCTATCCATTGTAAAGTTCATCATAGTGTAAATATTATAAAGATGAAAGAACAACAATTATGCAAACATTGTGTAGAAGCAGATACAACACAAAGCTTGTGAAGAATGAAATGAAAACTTTGAATGTGTAAATTGCAGGTAATTTCATGTATTCTTGATCCCAGATGATGATTAAACATGAAAAGTTAATAGAGTTTCTTACACTTATTGAAATGGAAAAGGGGAATAATAGGCCAAAAATGTTCAGGAGTGTGGAACACATACATATAAAAGCATTAAAAGTTTTCACGTTAATGTTCTAAAACAGGTTTTAATACCAATGAAAAAATTGGGATGATTTATTTCAAAAATAGTTTTTAAAAAAGAAAAGGGAAAAAACAGTTT
Organism: Castanospermum australe; assembly: GCA_019955255.1. Lineage (NCBI taxonomy): Eukaryota > Viridiplantae > Streptophyta > Magnoliopsida > Fabales > Fabaceae > Castanospermum > Castanospermum australe. The sequence continues at coordinate 56,674 of NSJW01000876.1, read as the reverse complement.
TCATGAGTTGTCTCCCTGTGTTTTCAATGAAACAGAAAACAGAAATAATCAAAAGGCCAACTTTTATAAATAAAATAAAAAAAAAAGCATAACATAACATTAGGTGAAAACACTCCAACCAAATGAGTTTTTTTTTTTCACTTTTTCATTTTGGAAACAAAAGAATTTATTCTAAGAACAGTTCCAAACATGCACATAAGGTGTCTAATTGTCCGGTCCAAATGTCCAATCCTTATAGTATCTCTTTAAATTACATAATCTAATTTGAAAAATTCACATGTAATGTAAGAGATAATTCCTTATGGCCCCCATAGCTGTAAGACACATCTTATTAATAAAGAGAACTCTTGACAGTCTTAATTTTCACTTTTTGACCCAAAAGTTCAAAAGAAAAAGGATAGTGATATATGGCACCAATTTATTTCACGAAACAGAATATGAATTACTAAAGTAACTGTTTCTTTCTATCTTTCTCAATATCAAATATAATAAATAAAAAATAAAAAATTAAATCATTTGACAGAAATCATGCCAAGTCATTCGTAAGTGGCTTTCATAAAAATCTTTTCGTACCAATTAACATATTCCGAAGAAAATTCTTTATTTTCATTTTATATTTGTTAAATAAATTAAGAAAAATACGAGGTTATAAGTGTAATGGATTAATTAAAATAATGTAAAAGATATTGTTTTGGAAAACTATACTCTATATTTTCTCCTTATTTTACTCCTATTCTTTGTCTCATTTTATCACTTCCTTATTTTTTCAATTTTTATAAATTTGCTCACGTCTTTAGTCTTTACTTCTAGTACTCAAATGATGAATGCAAGAATCAAATGCCAAATAGAATTCCTAGGAATTTGTTTCAAGCAAGTAGTCAGATCATAAATGATAAACACCTCTCCCAGACAGAATTCAAAGTCGCATCTTTTTCCAAACCATCCCACAGAATGCTCATTTTACAAGGTCTATGAAAGCATTTTTTGTTTGCATGCGAGTAATATTTCTACCAGCCTTGGCATTATTAAGCAATTCCACCACACGATAAACAATTATATTAAAAAAAATAAACTTGCTAAAATTTTTCAAAATGTAGCAAATTCAATCCACTACCATTTCAATTTATAGATCATAGTCCAAAGCTAGTACCAATATTTTTCGAATTTTTACTACTAGAGATCTTATCACAATGAACCAGCCACATCAAATCAGTGCAATATGCAATCCCAATAGCTTCCCACCAGGACCAGCATATGAGAAACTCTTCCCACCAATTTCCCGCATTTTCTCAGCATCCAAACAGTCAAGAAAAAACAGAGGGAAACAGCAATACTACTCACATGAAAGCGCGGACAAAGGACTTCCCTTTCCCTTCACCGCAGGCCACGATCCTCAGGCCGTCCGGCGACCACTGCAGGTCATCGATCCGACCCGACAAGACCCGAAACTCCTTCTTCAAGATGAAGCCGTTGCGGGCCCCCCAGATCCTGACGGCGCCGGAAGCATCGGCGGAGGCGACCCACTCGCCGTTGGGGGAAAAGCGAGCGACGGTGGCGGTGTAGGCGTGGTCCCCGTAGACGGAAACCTGAAGGGGGTTGTGGAGGTCCATGAGGATGACGGATCTGCCGTTGGCGTAAACGAGGGAGTTGGATTTGGGGTCGCCGGAGATAAGGATCCCGCGGCCGCGCTCCGTGGACGGCATGCAGGCGTAGGTCTCGACCAGCTGGTGCTGCATCTTGGAGTGTGAAAGATTGGATTTTGGAGATGGAAATGGAAGGAAAGGGAAAGGACAAACAACGATTTACAGAGAGAGTTTGATTTGATTTGATTTGAGTGTGGTTTTCAGTTTTCTCGCACTCTCACTGAACCGAGATCGTCCTACATGAAACCGAAAATGATGGTCAGCAGTGGAGTGGAGTGAAGCAGACCCATGAATCATGGACATGTCTTATGTAATATGTGCTTGTTTTGTTTTCTTTTGTTACATATTACATTATAATTTACTCGCGAGATTTTGATTAAATGACAAGCAAACTTACTTTTACCGAATGAAAAAGTAGAAAAAAATTTAAATTTTAAAATTTAAATTGAAGAGAAAATTTTAAATTTTTTATTTTTATTTTTTTTATTTTTTCTTTATTATTTTAACTAAATAAGAAAAAATTTTAAATTTTTAAAATTTTTTCTCTCTTATTTTCTTTCTTTCATTTCAAATAATGAGTTAAAAAAAGATATTTTAAAAAAGTAGATGTTTAATAAAATTTAATTTTTTTAAAAAATTATTTTCAAAATTTTTAAATAAAATTTTAATTATAAATTATTTTAAATATAAAATAAATTAATTTAAACATACATTAAACTTAAAAAAAAAAGAATAAAATACAAAAATTCCCTTTTAACTTTGTCTCGTGTACCATTTATTCTTGAGTTTCAAGGAGAGTAAAGAAAAACTTTTTAAACCTCTTGAGTTTTATGAAAAGTAACATTATTTTATTTTTTTAAAATAATTAATATTAATTTAGTCCTTTAATTATTAAAAATATTATTAATTTAGTTTTTTAATAACAAAAATTATATCAATTCTCTGTTTGGTACTGTATAAGTAATGGATAGTATAGTATAATTAATATTTTTTTATATTTATACAATGTTTGAGTAAGACACTGGATAGCATAATATTTAGTCAAAATAATTTTATTTAACTCTACTTTCTAAAAAATACAAATCAAATTATTTTATCTTATACAATTTTATACAGTTAATGTTGGATAAAATTATTTTGACTGTAAATAAATTGCTATACAATATTTTATCTAAATATAAATATATTAATTATAATATATTATTCATCTCTATATACCAAGGGATCTTAGGAACTAAAATATTGTCAAAATTATTTAAAGGAAAAAAACACTTCTATCTTTGCATAGCTTAAAAAAAAAGAGTTTACTATGAACTATATAAAAAATTAATTATATTTATTTCATTTAATTATTTTATTTTATTACTCTTATTAGAATAAATACAATTATTAAAATTAATACAATCATTAATTTAATAATTAAAATTAAACTTTTGTCTAGTAAGATTTATTAAGGATAACAATTTTTTTGCACTTATGAGAATTCATGAGGATTATTTACAGCGAGACAAGATAGAGGATAGGTATCTATTTAATAAATGGGAATTAAGACGAGCATCATATTACCCATCCTGCAAGTACCTGTCAACTTTTTTTTTATTAACATTTTACACCTATTACAATTTTCTCTTTCCTTTTTTGAGATGATATGAAAATTTATATTTTTTTATTATTTTATAATAAAATATTTTAATAAATGAGTTCATAATTGTTAGAATCAATTAGGATTGTCAGAATATGTAAAGAATCTGTTAGAATCAATTAGGATCATGTTAGAATCACGTAGATTATGTAATAGGATCATTACATTATTTCCTTTTTTATTGTATACAAGTATTATAAAATCTGATACAGAGGACAGTGTATTTTCACTGACTCATTCTCACAAACTAAGGGTTTCTATGATCCTTCTTTCTTTCAACATGGTATCTAGAGCCTAGGGATAGAAACCCAATTTTTTTTTTTTTCGCTTTCCTGCCGTCAGCAACATTCTGCTCCAGTTGCGTGTGGTGGTTCTGCTCAACCACGATGGTTCTGTTCTAGCTGCGGCCTACCACATATCACAGTCCCTCTTCTAGCCGAAGTGGTTTTGCTCTCGCCGTTATTTTTCTCTCTCCTCCGGCGGTTTCCATCTCAGATCTACGCATCTGCGGTGTGTTTTTCCGGCAAACGACACACCCACGACGTGTGTCTCCCCGAACCCGTCTGGTCACCGGAGTCTCGCCGTCATCGGAGCTCCAACGCGCCGCCACGCGCCGGTCACCGGAATCCGTCCAGCAGGTGTTTCACCGCGCGTGAGAGCGCATTTTGCCCTCTTTCCGGCCGCTGTTTCCCCCGACCACTTCTCTGGGGCTTTTCCGGTCAGATCCAGCCCTTTCCACGTGGTTCGTGATCTTCCAGTGGGTGTTTGGCTTCCCCACCTCCGCGCACTGCGTCTCGTATCATAATTTTTTTGGGTCTTCCGCTCTCAACTCAGGTTCTTCTTTTCTGAGTTTCTTGCAGTTCTGTGCCTATCATGTCCACCATTGCTGCTGCCAGTTCTGGGTCTCATGGTCGTAGCAAAGGTCAACGTTCACAGTGCAATTATTGCCACAAGTTTGGCCACACTCGTGCACGTTGCTTCAAACTCCATGGGAACCCCCCTCGCACAGCTAATATTGCTCAGTCAGACTCTTCTGTTCCGGCATCTGACTCTTTGGACGTGCCCACTGTCACTATCCCAGCTGCTATCTATGAGGGTTATCTAGCGTATAAGGCTGCTCAGTCATCGACCTTTGCCTCCGCTTCTCAGACTGGTAATTCTGTTGCTTGCCTCACCCATTCTTCCCTTGGTCCATGGATTTTGGATTCTGGTGCCTCCGATCACATATCTGGTAACATTAGTCTTTTCTCTCATCTTTGTCATTCAACTTCCCTTCCTATGGTTACCTTAGCCAATGGTTCCAAAACTATGGCTAAAGGTCTTGGTCAAATTTGTCCTCTACCCTCTCTAACTCTTGATTCTGTCCTTTATGTTCCGGGTTGTCCTTTCAATCTTATCTCTATCAGTAAATTAACCAGCTCTCTTCATTGTTCTGTCACTTTCACTAATAATTCTGTTCATGTGCAGGACCGGGATACGGGACGGATGATTGGCGAAGGGCGTGAGTCTCACGGGCTTTACCATCTTACCATCCCTTCATCACCTGCTGCCTTTACTTCAGCTGTTTGTCCTTCTCTCCTCCACAGTCGCCTTGGTCATCCTAGTATCTCCAAACTTCACCTAATGGTTCCTACATTATCGTCTTTATCATCTTTAGATTGTGAGTCGTGTCAACTTGGGAAACATATTCGCACTTCATTTCCCAAAAGTGTCAACAATCGGGCTGTGTCTCCTTTTGATTTAGTACATACGGATGTTTGGGGTCCTAGTCGTGTTCCCACAACTATGGGATATCAGTATTTTGTCACTTTTATTGATGACTTTTCCCGTTGCACTTGGTTATTTTTAATAAAGAGTCGTGCTGAGATCTTTTCTGTTTTTCAATCTTTCTGTGCTGAAATTCGCAATCAATTTAATACTTCTATTCGCATTTTACGTAGTGATAATGCTCGTGAATATTTTTCTTCTTCTTTTACCTCTTTTATGGCTTCTCAGGGTATTCTTCATCAGTCCTCTTGTGCTCACACCCCACAAACAAAATGGTGTTGCTGAGCGTAAGAATCGTCATCTCATTGAAACAGCACGAACTTTACTTATTCATAATCATGTCCCTCTACGATTTTGGGGTGATGCAGTTCTCACTGCTTGTTATTTGATTAATCGCATGCCTTCCTCTGTTTTAAATCATCAAATTCCTTCATCTATTCTGTTTCCGTCTCAACCATTGTATTCCATTCCACCTCGTGTTTTTGGTTGCACTTGTTTTGTTCATAATCTAACCCCTGGACAGGACAAACTTCAAGCAAAATCCCTTAAGTGTGTCTTTCTTGGCTATTCTCGTCTCCAGAAAGGATACAGGTGCTTTCACCCTAGACAGTAATCGATATATCACCTCAGCTGATGTCACATTCTTTGAGGAGTCACCATTTTTCTCATCTTCTCCTGCTGAGCGTTCTTCAGTGTCTGATGTTCTTCCTGTTCCCTTACTTGGACATCCTGCCGAAGCCACTTCTTCTCCTCCACTTCAAGATACCTCCATGGTGGTACCGGTGGACTCTAGCCCTGAACCAGCACCTTTACCGCTCCAGGTCCTGCCTCCCGCTAGTCCGCCAGTTGCCATTCGCAAAGGTATTCGTTCTACTCGTAATCCTCATCCTATTTATACATTTTTAAGCTATCACCGTTTGTCCTCTCCATATTTTTCTTTTGTCACCTCCTTGTCATCTGTTTCCATTCCTAAGACTACAGGTGAAGCACTATCCCATCCAGGGTGGCGACAGGCTATGGTAGATGAAATGCAAGCCTTACACTCTAGTGGCACTTGGGAGTTAGTTCCGTTACCTAAGGGTAAGTCCACAGTTGGGTGTCGATGGGTGTATGCTGTGAAAGTTGGCCCTGATGGACAGATTGACCGTTTGAAAGCTCGCCTAGTAGCCAAGGGATATACTCAGATATATGGTTTAGACTACGGTGATACATTCTCACCTGTTGCCAAGATTGCTTCTGTTCGGCTTCTTCTATCCATGGCTGCCATGCGACATTGGCCTCTATTCCAACTTGATATCAAGAATGCCTTCTTACATGGTGAACTTGCTGAAGAGATTTACATGGAGCAACCTCCTGGTTTTGTTGCTCAGGGGGAGTCTGGATTAGTTTGTCGCTTACATCGTTCTATTTATGGGTTGAAACAGTCTCCACGGGCATGGTTTGGACGGTTCAGTACAGTCATTCAGCAATTTGGCTTGATCCGCAGTGAGGCAGATCATTCTGTTTTCTACCGCCATTCTCCTCAACATCAGAGTATCTTTCTAGTGGTATATGTAGATGATATTGTCATCACAGGTGACGATCAAGACGGTATCAATCAACTAAAACAACACCCTCTTTCGTCATTTTCAGACTAAGGACTTAGGTCGCCTTAAATATTTTCTTGGTATTGAGGTCGCTCAATCCTCTACTGGTGTTGTTATTTCTCAAAGAAAGTATGCCCTTGATATTTTAGAGGAGACTGGCATGACAGATTGTCGACCTGTAGATACTCCTATGGATCCAAACACCAAGCTTTTACCAGGACAAGGGGAGCCTTTGTCGGATCCTGGAAGATATCGAAGACTTGTTGGTAAACTAAACTACCTTACCATCACTCGACCAGACATCTCCTTTGCTGTAAGTGTAGTTAGTCAGTTTCTACAAGCTCCTTGTGATAGTCATTGGGATGCTGCGATCAGAATACTCAGGTATATCAAAGGAGCACCAGGTCAAGGCCTTCTCTATGAAGACAAAGGACATACCCAGATCATTGGTTTCACAGATGCAGATTGGGCTGGCTCTCCCTCAGATAGGCGTTCTACCACAGGTTATTGCGTGATGATTGGAGGCAACTTGGTATCTTGGAAAAGTAAGAAACAAGATGTTGTTGCAAGGTCAAGTGCAGAAGCAGAATATCGAGCTATGGCATTGGCAACATGTGAACTTATATGGCTGAAACAATTGCTTCAAGAGTTAAAATTTGGAGATGCTAAGCAAATGCAACTGATCTGTGATAATCAAGCAGCTCTGCACATTGCCTCAAATCCAGTGTTCCATGAAAGGACCAAACATATAGAAGTGGACTGCCACTTTATCCGAGAAAAGATTTTATCTGGATGCATTACCACTAATTTTGTCAATTCAAATGATCAGTTAGCAGATGTATTCACAAAGTCTCTCAGAGGTCCTCGAATTAGTTATATTTGTAACAAGCTTGGTGCATATGATTTATATGCTCCAGCTTGAGGGGGAGTGTTAGAATCAATTAGGATTGTCAGAATATGTAAAGAATCTGTTAGAATCAATTAGGATCATGTTAGAATCACGTAGATTATGTAATAGGATCATTACATTATTTCCTTTTTATTGTATACAAGTATTATAAAATCTGATACAGAGGACAGTGTATTTTCACTGATTCATTCTCACAAACTAAGGGTTTCTATGATCCTTCTTTCTTTCAACAATAATAATAAAAAATGTTGAAAAATTTATATTATTCAAATAATAAATAGTTATGTAAATTGATTATTATAAAATATAATTAAATTTGATATGTTATTTGTGATATTTTATTTTAATTTTATAAGTATTTTAAATTGTTAAACAAATTTATAATATATAATGTCTATTTATATTTTTTAATTTATATTTTAAAATATTATTTTAAATTATTATATACCCACACAAATATTAATGAAACCTACCTCCTTATAAAGATTATAAATGAGTACCGTCCCATACGACCCGTTACATTCCTAACATTTAATTATTTTATTCCTACTCCATGGTGAATTTTTTTTTTCTTTTTTCCATTTTCGTTTTTTCCTATGGCCTTTTCTTGCTGTTGTGTTATTTCATAACTCTCAATTGCCTACCATTTCTCCAAGAAAACTATCACAGAGAATTATTCTTTGCCAAATCTAATCTTCATAATTTAAAGTTAAATTGGCATCAATCTCAACCTCTAAAACTAAGGTATAATAATGTTGATGAAGATTCAAATTTTCATGACACCACACTTATACCATTTTCTTACTCAAGTAAGTTAATCTGGTTAATGAGGCATATTTTTTGTTTTGATCAGTGACTCAAAATTTTGGATCAGTATTTAAAAAAGGAGTTGTTCTAAATAAACAAAATTGACACGAAAATTCCTCTTATATCATATAAGAGAAAATCCCATTTTGACAATTAATTAACTGAAAATGAAATATGGTCATTAATTACTGGTTTTGTATGAAATCAAAATTGTGTTCTATAATCTATACCAAATGTTCCCTTTGAATTAAAATATTCATATGCCCTTTATAACACTAAAATGCGAGTTTCTTACTAAACAATAAATAAAAATTAATAAATTCACATCGCAGCAACCTTTTTGGAAAACATTTCCAAACATCAAGTTTTAAAATTATAGAATACATTCTTCTAAAATTAATTATTGCAAAAGTAGTTATCCCCAAAATAATCATAAAACAAATCTCACAGCAATGCTAAGTACACAGGTATTTTTTGACAAGTGTGAAATATTAAGTTTATGGAGTTACAGATGAAAATATATAAAACTTAATTAAGGTTAATAGAAATTGACTCATTTGTCAATCTTCTACTCATATTTAATTATGATTTGAGTTTAATTCATGAGTTTTTTTATTAGTGAATCATTTACAAATATAAGAGTATACCCTGATTTAGAATTGAGACTAATCTTTCTTTTAACTTAAATTTTTATCTTTAAAAAAAAAAGAACGTAATTAACCAGATGAACAGATGATGAGTAGAGACCTATATATATATCAAACTTTGACTTTTTCCTTTTTGGTTTCCATTCTCACGTTTCCACGTTGTGGAGCGAGGTCAGTGGCAGCATGGCTAACACCCACAAGCATTGCACCCACCACATCCCTTTTATATCAGTAGCTGATACGAAAAATTTTTAAGTAACCTCAAAAGATTACACTAAACAGTTAAAATTTAATTTAAAATTTATTGTATAATATTTTATATTTAATTCAATCACATGTATAAATATGATATCCATGTCTTATAATTTTAATAAACTAAATATATTACTTTAAGAGTTCATAAATTTTTTTCCAATGATATAGTTATAGCATCATATCAATAAACAACCAGTCCAAGTCAACTGTTCGATTTTCCATTACGCACAAAAATCCAACCTCCAATTATCTCAGACCAAAGAAAAATAAATTGAAAAGAAATTTCAAAGTCCTATTCTTTCGTTCTGTTGCCATTCCAGACACTTTCTGCCAGCTGAGGTCTCTTTCTGTTTGTTTCTATGCTGTGTTCGCTCGCATGGGCCTTTTGGGTCATTATATAATACCTTCCATTCCCTCTTCCGTGCACCTTAATTATCTTACTCTCTGTGAGGTGAAAGCCTTGCTGCGAGAAGGAAGCAACTAGTAGAGGATGTTGGTCCAAGCAAGAGGACCAGAAACTCGTTGACTACATACAAAAACATGGTGAAGGATGCTGGCGTTCACTTTCTCAGGCTGCAGGTACTTAATTACTTCTTTTATTCATGAAAGTTCCATATTTTCCCTTCTTCTAACAACTAACATCATCCAAGAATCCTTTTGAAGGTGGGATTAGACATCAACATGAAGTAGAACTACCGGGAAATTCTTATATCTAGCTGGCACCTTTCCCATATTTTATGACACATTACATAGTATTATTGTTTTCTGTTACGAAAAGCAAGTGCGCACATGTACGTTTTATGTACTTTGTAAAAAAGCTTTTTTCACCTTGTGTTTGATGTTTCCCCTTATAATCACTACTCATGAAGTATATAACAGATAGCATGGAACACTTCTTTTTCATCTATTGGGTCATTAGCCGTGTATTATGGTTGTAACTGACCTATTGAACAAAATTAAATATGGAGAACCCCAGTATATATAATTAACCTGCAAACTGATGAATACTTGTCTTGTATCATATATTTGGGTCACGACTAGGGTTGCGTCGCAGTGGCAAAAGCTGCAGATTGAGATGGCTAAACTGTCTAAGGCCTGACCTTAAAAGTGGAGACTTTGGAGAAGATGAAGAGGACTTAATCATCAAGCTTCATGCTCTTCTTGGCAACAGGTGTGATGACTATTTCATTTCTTTCTTGAACAACTCTGAGGATATATGTGTGTGTGCGTGTGTGTGTGTGCGCGCGCGCGCGAGGGGAGACTGAGAAAAAGAGAGATTTATGTATTCACAAGCACCAGCTGACCATGTGTGTGTGTACCTGATACCTTTCGTCCTCTTACAAAAAAAAAGTTAATTTTACGTATTCCAAAATGATAGTGTAACAAAATTATTAATTGGTTCAGGCGGTCACTGATGGCTGGACGATTGCCAGGAAGGACTCATAATGAGGTCAAGAATTACTGGAATTCCCATATTAAAAAGAAATTGATGCAGATGGGTCATGATTCCAGTGATCATCATCGTCGTCGCTTTTAAGAGGGCTCCATCTCCAATATTGGAACTGGAAAAAAGACATATGGCCACAAGGATGATGAAATAATTACTTGCAAGCATGTAAACTTGCGTGTAGTTGACAGTGATCAGGTCTTTGATTCGACGACGAGTGGGCAAGAGTGCAACCTTAACAGTACTTTGCCAGACTTGAATCTTGATCATACACTCAGTACCTACTCTAGTGAAGGAGAAGCACTGCAAGAATATTAATATTGAGTCAATTATGTCCCCTACTCCTCTTTCCTTACAAAAATCAATTGATGAGTGTATGTATTTGTCATGATTACCCCTTAGTACTGAAGAATATAGGAATATACTGTATATTAATTTAAGGCAAGCTTTGCACATACATAAGGGCAACAACCTTGATATATTATCTGTATTTTGTGTTGCAGATGATAATGCTTGATTGTCTATATATTAAAGAAGCAGGAGGAACTTACGTCTCATTGGCTTTTTCTCTAGAATCCATGTTTAAGATATTGTAAGTGGACAATTTAACAGAGATTATTTATATATATCTAATGAAATTAAGAAGCATGATCTCCTATCTGATATATATGGAATTCTTTCACTGAATAATGAATGAAATTTAAATGCTAAAATACAGAAGTTTTTACATATAATTCTATATATGGAATGATGTGCCATGTAGGATTCACACGTTACGCTAACTAGTCATCCGTGATTCTTGTATTTGAGACTTACATTTGTAGAACCTACATATCCAAAGTTATAACACTTAACATCATCTCAAGAAAACATATTATTCTGGATTGCATTAATTCTGTATAAAATTTTTTGTATGAATAACAATCTCTTAATATAAGTTTAGCAATTATTTTTTTTTTTCCTTAAAAAGAGAAGTCCCTTTGATCAATTGTCCGAAGCCATATTCTCAAGTTTCAGGCTTGACTCATTCATATGTGCTGGGATATGATTGTTTAGATTTTAGATGAAAAAAGTGTTTCTGCATGTTGGTTTTATAAAGTCAGCCTTTTTTTGGCCTGTCTGGCAAAGGAATAGGATCCAATCTTGGGTAAGGGAGGAAAGTAAAGATACGGGGTTCACATAGAATTAATCAATCTAAATTTCTTCGATTTCACTTTTAAATTGATGCCAAATAAAAAATGAACTCAATCCTTAAATCTTTTTTTTTTTAACTCAAAAAATGCATACTAAAAAAAGCTTGGTAAATCCCTGGAAGCTCATATTGAAGATATTGACTATATTCTGAAATACGGTGAAGGATGCCTTTTGAAATAGTTTTGATACGAGTACTGTTGCTACTGATTCTTCAGCATCATCTGCCAGGAACCAAAAATCGATAATCTGCAATAAAACAAAATATTATTTAAATATATATAGGTTATTGCGCAAATTCATCAGCAAGCCCGTCTAGCTCAGTCGGTAGAGCGCAAGGCTCTTAACCTTGTGGTCGTGGGTTCGAGCCCCACGGTGGGCGTTTAACTCTTAAGTTTTTTGTTTAAATGTTTTCTCAATCGTAGGGCCACAGCCTTAATTTCCAGTCCCTCTTTGGGTACGTACATGGTAGAACTCATGTCTTTGGGTCAGGGTGTTGACAAACGCTAGTTCAAACGAGTCAGAATGGCTTTAATCTAGAAAAAAATCAATTTTGGTTTGAGAATTTTTTTTTTAAAACACGAGAATTAGGTTAGGTTGAATCGTAGGTCTGAAACATATTAAAAAAAATTTACATACTAAAATTAATACTAAATTAATATAAAATCAAAAATTTATTACATATCATAATAAATAATTTAATAAGTCTTAATAAAAATATAGCATATAAAGTTTTAAATAAATTAAAATTTAAATACAATAAATCACAAATTATAAATATAAACATAATATAACAAATTCTTAATTTTAATTATAAAAGGTATTGATACATGTTTCAAAGTTAGATATAATAAGTCATAAAAAGTTTAAGAGTGAGAGAAAAAAAAATATTAGATTTAATATGCTGAACATAAAAAAAATGACATTATTTTTTTTTTTAAAAAAAAGATAAATTGAGTTAGGTTAAGTAAGTTTAAATTTTTTTTAACTCACAACTTAATTCATTATTATCGAGTTGAGAAGTTTTAAACTAACCCAACTTGCCTGCAAACTTAATCTAATCCGTCAATTATAAATTTTGTTAGTTTAAAATCCGTTAAGTTTTCAAATTAATCTAACTCAATAAATATTATTACTTACATCTGTCATTTAAATTTTTGAGCAATGAAGTGGAGTATAATTTTGAACTGAACGTAAGGTTGATTTTCATTTTTAAATACCTTAACGATCAAGGACGAATATAATTTATGCTTAGAATCGAATATAGTTTATCCTTAGAAAATTTATAACAGGTCAAGGAAGTAAAAGTAACAGTGTAACACCAACAAGTACAGAATTACTGGTAGTAGTTGTGGGCAAAATTGAATAAGGTGTACTACGTGACCAAATCCAATTTATTTCAATAAGAATTTTGCTATTTTTACACCTAAATTATATTCCAAATTCTTTACACATTTTTTGTTAAAATTAAAATAAAAAAATAAATATTAAAAAATGTGTTTAAATATTAAAAAATATGTTTCTTTTTAAAAAAAATATATGAAGAGGTTGGTCTGTGGCGCATACAGTGGAAGGATGCTCTGCAGTCTGCACTAGGGTGGTTCATCCATGGTTTCCGAGCAACCCTTTTCAAGCAAAGGGTCCCTGCAGCTGATGATCTTTGTTTCATTGTCTGTTCGACCCTAAATATTACCAAACAAGCTCCACAAATTGTGCAAAGTTCACTCCTTGCTCTCCCTCCCTCGAGGATACACATCACACCCAGATCAATTCTTGATCTGTCTTCATTTCTCTCTCTCTCTCTCTCTCTCTCTCTCTCTTCCTACACCGTTGTATTTGTTTTGGCCCTCAGTGAAACATGCATGGCACAACTATATAAGTCCTAACTCTTTCCTGAAATAGTAAAAACAGAAGAATGTCCTGAAAATTTGGGGTGGAACAGACAATGAAACTGAGGTCCTCGGCAAAGGTAGCTGTCAAGTCAGTTTCTTCGATCGCTTTGTGTATACCACATGCAGCTGCATATTTTAAGGTATATGTTAGATTTTACTTCTAGTTTGTTTATATTTATACTCTTTATGCGAATAAAAGTCCTTTTATATACATCACTACATGTTAATTAACTCACTCTCATTGATAATGGCTGCGTATATGGCTTAAAAAGCTTTTTTTGCTTCATATTACACTATGTCTGCAAGTTCAGACTAATTTCCTGAAATCAGATATATACTTCTTCTGATTAATCTTGTTCTGAAGTTTCGCTTGCTTTTTTGATATTTTCAACACAACCTAGACCAGAAGGAGGGTTTAGACTATACCACAAAGGGATCATTTCAACTATATGTTGCCTTAATTCACGCAGCACATGAACCAGAGTTTGCTTCTGAAAATCCGTCACTTTGTGCAAGAGAATCTGTGTTGATTTTTGTAAACTTTCAGATTTGTAAGTAATTTTAGTTTCATTTTGTAGACTTTCAGATTTGACGTAATTTTAGTTTCATTCACCAAAAACAGTTGAACTGCCTGCGGAGGAAGCTTGCTACTTTGAGTATATGAAAATCTCTTTCAGCGTTGTCCTTGGTAAAGGAAATAATTAAACAATGAAAAGATAATTAAAAATAAAAATATATTTAAATGTAAAAAGTAACAATTTAATTATAATTTATTGTGATCAAATATACATTTTTTTTTCACTTGGTTAACTAATAAGCAAACTCTAATGTGATGTTTTTCTAACCCACTTGTGATTTTGACTTTTGAAACTGTAGTTCTCATCCTCACCGCCTCTCTTTCTGGGTGTGTTTAACCAAAGTGCGTTCCAGGTATAAAATTATCTTGAATGGTGTATGTTTAGTAATTTTTGAAGTAAAATTATGTTTTGCACTCAAATATGATTTTGATACTTCAAGCCTAAAAGTGATATTTTATTTTTTTGTGGAAGGAGAAAATTTATTTAGATGCGTATTAATGAAAGTATTTTTATTTTTAATTTAACTCAAAAAATAATTTATATTTTTTAATAATTATATATTTAAAAATAATTTTAATAAATAATATTTAAACAATATCAATATTATCAAAATTACTTTTTAAATAAAAAAATTTTAAATATAAATTACAGTCATACATACTCACTTTCAAACTAAATCAATTTGACTCAATATCAAATTTATAAGCTTTAATTCAAACACAATCTTAATTGGTGAAACAGAAATATATGCTTATGTTTACTAATTTCAACCAAGTTCCTCAAGGCAAACATAACTCCTGGGCAAAGCAATCTCAACTAATTTAGGAGATTCTAATCATTCTGTCAATATCAGTATGTGTCACTCACCCTTCTATTTTTAATTAAAATCATTAAAATGGAATTATAATTTCCACTCCCTCCTTACCTTTATACTAACCTACTTTTATCCACTTCCCCGGACCTCAATTGTGATTGTTATTTGGCCTCGAGAATATGATGAACCTCCAGGCTACTCAACCTCACTCTCCAAGCCAATAGGCCGGTGTCAAATTTAATCTTTTTTTTTTAATGAATGAGAAGATTAATTTGAGATGAAATCAAATTAGTGAATAAAGAGAACTTAATAATTAACGAATAATTAATCATACTCGATTAAGAAATATGTTATTACTTAAATTAAATTTTAAACTAAATATTTTTCTTAATTCAGAAAACTGAACTACTTTGATGTAAAACAAAATTTAATAATTCTTTCTTTGAAAAAAAAATTGGCAGGCAGTACAAGGCTAGGTTCTTAAAAACGGATTGAACCGGCCAGTCAGACCAGTTTAATTAGAAACTAAATTATAAGTCGATTCGGTCCAGTTTCTATAATCAATACGTTGAGAATTGGTAATTGAATGCTGAATCGATCAAACTGATCACGATTTAAACTGACCAAATCGATCAAATCAGTCACGGTTTATACTTGTCATTATTTAAAAATTAAAATTTTATATTAAAAATAACTTTAGATTAATATTAAAATTTTTATTTATAAATAAGAAAAAATAAAATAAAATAAAATAAATTTTTATGAATAAAGATGATATAAATAATATGTATATATATATTATTAATTAATATATATATATTAAAATTTTAATATATATAAATATAAATATATATTTAATTATATTTCAATTTAATTATAATTAAATCACAATAAAATTAATAAACTTTAAATTAATATCTTAACTGATTTGATTTTCAGAATTTTGAAAAGTGATGGAGAGAAGGTGCAGTCGGTCCCAATGTACCAATGCTCGTTTAAACGGTGCAGTTGGTCCCAATGTACCAATGCTCGTTTAAACTTGACAGTGAAGCCATGGATACAAGAAACTGCCACGAGTCCTGCAATGATAATGCTGTATGACAGTAAGAAAGCAAACTTTAATTTGCAGATAGTGTATCGTACTAGATTAAAAGAAGTCTGACATGTAAAAAAGTTAATGACAGTAGGGTCAGGCACTTTAGGTTAATTTTGAAGTGAAATGTTTAACAGTAAAAGTGAAATAAATATAATGCAGCCAAAAGATTGCCAGTTGTCATGATGATTTCATACTTTATTTCATGGAAGTTTAGCTGTGAATGTGATGGGAGATGCATCAATGGATGACTTGCTAGCTTGCAATTCTGGTTTGAATTTCATTCTTTTCAATATTTGAAACTTGAAAGAACCCAGAAAGGATTTTAAGCAAGGTTATGAAAATTAAATTGATCATTTAATTGATAAATAAATTAATTTATAGTTTAATAATTTAATTATAATTAAATTAATATATAATTAAATATATATTTATATTTATATATATTAAAATTTAATATATATTAATTAAAAATTATACACAAATATATTATTTATATATATATATATCACATATTGTTTATTATATGATCTTTAATACTTGATTCATTATGAATATTTATTTTATTTTTATTCTCTCTATACTATGAAAATTTATGAAATGTTAATATTATTGTCTTTTGAAAAATATATTTTACACTAAATCTATTTATTTATATTTAATATGTTAAAATATTTTTATTTTTAAATTTAATAAAATATTGGTGTATATAAGTTTATTAAAACTTGAAAATTATTTGCTCATTTTTTAACCTAAGTGTACATATATATTTATTTGGGAAATGACAACACAATTAAATGTATCTACATATATAAAATATATAATGAATTTAGTAATAAAAAGTTATTAATGGTTAAGTGCCAAAGTATTGATTTTATAAAAAAGTTAGCTAGGTTCGAATACTGCTCGAAGCAGTTTTCAATTTATGCTAAGACTCATTTTTTTTTTTTGTATATGAAAAAGAAAGGGCATAAGATTACTCAGAAGGCTGCTTGGTTCAGTGGCAATGTCTCGAGGTACTAGTCATGCTGGCGCAGGTTCTAACTTCCGTTGAGAAATCTGGTGGAAGAATTTTCTTTAAAGCTGAACCGAGAATCAAACAAATCATGGCTAGTTCACACAGTTTTATCGGTTCATATCCAGTTCAATAATCCAACAACGGTTCAGAAGTAAAACAATTGAATTAACCAATTATCTGGTTGATGATTGAACCAATCTGACCAACCAATTCGATTCAGTTCCCATAATAATGATTTTAAGTGTTGCTGCTATATGCGAAACTGGAAGTTAGCTGCTGAAAGTTTTGAGTATCGTGAGAATTCTTGTTAAATCTGATACATAATGGTTGGGTGAGCATTTATACTATTTAAATATAACTTTAAGCCTCAAATGTATTTTTATTTATTTTTATTTTATTTATTTTAATATTTATATTATTTTTAAAATGTGATAATGATATTGAAAATTTGTTTAATTTAAAATAAATATTTATTATAAAATTTAATTTAAACATATCGTGTTATTATAATTATTTTTTATTTTTAGTTAAATAATTTTAACATAGTAATTAATATATAAAATAATAATTTTATAAAATTAAAATTAAATATTAATGAAATAAAATAATTATTTTTAATTTATAATTTGATAATTTTTAAATTAAAATATATTTTTAAATTATTATAATATTTGATATATAAAATTATTATAATATTTGATATATAAAATTATTATAAAATATAATTAATAATGTAAATGATATAAATATTTTTTATAAATTTTTTTTAAAGATTAACAATAATATTTTAGACAAAAGTTTGACTCCATGTTAAAGTTTGATCAATGATGTACATATATAGGACAAAAATATATAAAAAAAAAAGTGAGCATAGTTAGACAATTCAAGAAAGAAACTTACAAACACTTGGCGGTAACCTTTATATGTGGACCTGTCAAATTGGTTGAAGAAGACGAGATGATGAAAGAAGAGGGTTATCTGACTACCATTCCCTCTGCGTTCAACTTGCATATCAAAAGTCACGTAATTATATTTTTTAAATTTAAAATGAGAATTAAGGATTAATGATATGTTTATATGTATATTTAAATTAATTTATTTTATAATCAAAATATTTTATAATTACAAATTTATTTAAATTTTTTATAAAAAAATTTATTGCCAAACATGTTCACGAAAGTTATAAATAATACTTGATCAGTCTCTGATTTGTCAACAAGAATTAACGGCTCTTCGAATTAATGTACTTCACTTGTTACTCATCTCTCTCTTTCTCTCTCTCTCTCTGGGACGCGCTTCCACTTTCTACAGCAGAAGCTTGCTGTGACCATAATTCACAATTGTTTTGGTAGAAAAAAGAAAATCCATAAAAGTTGTATAGATAAGGAAATGGATCCTTTCTTATAATAAATAAACTTG
Organism: Castanospermum australe; assembly: GCA_019955255.1. Taxonomy (NCBI): domain Eukaryota; kingdom Viridiplantae; phylum Streptophyta; class Magnoliopsida; order Fabales; family Fabaceae; genus Castanospermum; species Castanospermum australe. The sequence continues at coordinate 37,965 of NSJW01000876.1, read as the reverse complement.
TTGAAGAGATATTGATATAAATTTTTTTATATACAAATTTATTATTTATATTAAATATAAAATATATTTTTTTAAAAAAAATTTCTCCTATTATTTAACAATAAAAAAGGATCCGTAAATAGATTTAACCGTAATAGCTTTTTGGGAAATGGTTGTTGTACATGCAAAACATTTTAGGTATTTATAAGAATATATTAATAGTAAAACTTTGTACGAAATTTAATGGTGGCATATTTTGGTCTTACTTTATGGAAAATACTATTGGTCCAGCTCGAAAAATTAATACCCGAACGACGTGGAGTTTACAGCTCATCACTTTTTTTTTCCCTCTGTTTTTGGTTTTTTTTTCTCCCTTTCAGTTTTTTGACTTTTTCTTTCTCCTTCATATCTAAGCTTTTCTTCTCCATTCAGATTTAAGCTTTTTTCTCCATGCCCCCAATCCAAATTTTCAATTTGTCCACTTGTTTTACCATGAAAGTTCAATTTTAACTACCTCTCACTGTACCACTTAAACAACCCTGCTTTTGCAACTTTGCCACCGTCACTGCCGCCGCCACCACCACCACCACCACCACCACACTATCACGTCACTTATCTCAAATCACCATTGTCAGTTCTGAAGAAATATGATGGTGAATACTAGTGCGTCCTCTTTGATTTTTGGCCGTTTAGACTATATGGAAAAAGAAGCTCACAATGAACTTACAATTAATTTTTCAGATTACCTTTTTCCCTCTCCAAAGTTTCAATTTTCAGCTCAACCCAGTCAATATGTGACGGTCTCTCCATGGCCAGCCTCCGCATCTTTCTCTTCTCCTTGAGAGCCATTCATGCTTGCTTCTTTTTTCAACATTTTTACACCTTTCTTAGATTTCTTCAAACTTTCAAACTCAGATCGATACTTCTCCTGCATAAATCCACCATATGACACTTCAAAATTCTCAACACTCTCAATTGGAACTACCAATTCAGTGAAGGAGGAATAGAAAACAAGAAAGGAAAAGGAAAAGAAAGCCCGAGAAAGAAAATACTTGTATGCTTCACGACCACACAAAACAATGAAAGAGAATACAGAGATGGGATACCCATCTGAATTTTGTTATCTGTTGAGTTGGGGAGGAACGACTTATTAGTTCTACTAATTGGTTCTGCATCTTTCTGTTCGCTTTTTTTTTTTAATTTGTTTAAATAAACACTAATTACACATAATAACTTATAAGTGGTGTCGTGGCGACCATGTCACCTGCCAACTCATTCTGTAAAGAAAAGTCGAACAATTTCTTCTGGATGCACAGCAGCGCTCTTACTTTATTTACTTAACATGACCATCCAGAGTCCTTCTTTATTAATTAGGGTGAAATGTAAATAAGGAGTGTATGTTTGATTTAGATGTAAAAATTAAATTAAATTTTTATAGGGTGAATATAAAAAATTCATTTTATAAAAATTTAATTTAATTTTTACTTTTAAATCAAATATACATTAAAGATAAAATGTTATCAGCCAGATCACAAAAATGGTTCTGACTCCATTAATGGAAAGTCCAGGATCCTCTGGGGCACATCTTTTGCCTTCTAGTACTCTTTGAAGAATCATCTACAGTAAATGAAGAGGAGGCTTTAATGATTAGAGATTGAATTGTCAAATGTATAGAGTGTAAAAACATTGACTCATTTCATAGAATCAAACTCTTTATTCAAAGTTTTTAAATTCAATTTCAGTTGATAACTTTTTTTATTGATAAAATTTATAAATATTATTATAAACTCTTTCTTAAAACTTGTGTCAAGCGTTAATATTTAAATAAAATAATCTCTTTTCTCTCTTAATTTTTTTTCACAAAAATAATGAATCAGATCTTTTCACGGATAATAAAATGAATAAATTAGGTAAATTTTGAATTAAATTATAATAAATAAATAAAATATAAATTATTAATTCATTTAAGATTTATTAAAAATTTATAAAAAAATCAAATTTATTAATTTATAATCCATTAAATTAATAGTTATTCAATACATTTATTAGTTTTTAAAAATTTTAATAAATAAATATTCAATATCCATCCTTTTAAAAGGTTTCCTACTTAACTGCTATTTAAGTATTTTCATGACTTGCAACTCGCCTCATAGACACAGTACAAGGCCACTAAAAGAAAGAAAGCCAGAAAGAGAGAGACAAACAAATCACAAAACGATAATCGAAATATCTAGAGCATGCAACTCATTGTCATTGATTAATATTATATAAATAATATTTTATTTCTATGAAATTTATATATATAAAATCTTCCGTTTATTAAATTTAATTTTTAAAATGAGAAGAATTAATGATAACTATGTTACAGAGCCTTGAATTTAGATAGATAATATTTATTCGGTTGGAAATAAATTTAATGAATCAGGAGTAAATTATAAAATTAAATATTCAATAATGTGTTCAGTTTACTGAATTATTTATTAATTAAATTTAGTTTAATTCAATTTATTTATTAAATTTATCATTTTAATTAAATGAATTATATTAGATTTAAGTATGGACAGAATGGGTTAAACAGTTAATAAATTAATGGGTTACTTAGCAGCTCCTAATTCTTTCAAATCAAATCTATGGAAGAAACTATTAAAGAACCACGTTCCTCTTGTTTAAGATCTACCTCCAGTTTTTTTTACTTTATGCTATGAATTAAAGCGGCAATTTAGCACTAATGTAGTAATGTCCTATGGTGATTCTTTTTTTCTTTTCTTTTTTTTTCAGCAAAATGAGCAATGAGCATTTGGTAACTGGTTCGTAATAAGTTTTCACTTTCCACAAATCATCCATAGAAACAAGACATTTTTTTATGTGGGTTGGTCTTTAAATTTCATCAACTCTGATTGTCATAGACCCATGACAGTAAGATGGGCTGGTCTCTGGGAATTTTTTTACAGTAAATAGAACAACCCTGCCAATACCTCAAATGATATACGTGCATATATGTTGACAAAAACAAAAAAGTGCCTATATTATGTTGAATGGAGTGTTTTGCCCTGACGTGACTTTTTCTATTTAAGTTCATTATATGCTTAATTAGAATGTAATTTTTTTTATTTAAACTTATCAATAAGTGATACAATTTCGATCTAACTCCAACTCTAGATGAAGCTTTACTAAAGTAGGATGTTGGCTCATTTCAACAACAGTCTTCCTTCTAAGCACTTGCCACCTGCAATTTCTGTACCTTTTTTAGAAATCAAACCTGTGATCTTGCCTCTAATATCATTTGTTGGATTAAACGCTTACTACTAAGTCAAAAGTTATAACTGTTAGTCAGAGTATAATTCTTTCTACTTAAACCTATCAGCTAACACCATAGTTTAATTTGACACTAATCCTATCTTGGCTTTGACAAGGCAAAATCCAGACCCACTCTACCAACATATTTTAGTCCATTTTGTTTTTTCTTTGGGCATAATATACTTAATTCCATAAACATTTAAATAAAAAAATTAGTGCCATAACACTCGGATTATTTTAAGCTGCTAACGTAGTCTCCAATTTAACTGGTTCTCAAATGTAGATGTAACATGAATACTACCTAAGTACTCTAAAAAATTACCCAAAATACACCTTACACTTTAGATTATCTGAATCCTTACTTAAAATATGTATAAAGCGTGTACTATTATGAAAAAACAAGCTTTAACTGAAAGAGTTAACAATCTTAGTTGATAATTTTTTTTTTTTCACCTTGACCTAACTATCTCAATTGGTAAAAATTTTTTTGCCTTAAGCACAAAAAATTGGAATTGAATCTGGCCTACAAAACTATTATTTCGAGGCATGATATGGACCACAATATGGAGCAGCCATCTCAAACTTCTCATCTTTAATTATTAGGGGTGGCAAATAAATGGAGTAAATAGATTTTGAGCTGAATCATCAATGGATAGGTAAAAAATAAATTAATAATTTATTTAGGATCCATTAAAATATTATTAAAATCATTCAATTTATCCCATATCCTATTTATAGATGATATATAATTCATCTATTAATTTATTTTAATAATGAATATCATTAATCTATCATCTTCAACTAGATACATATGGACTGCTTTATACATTAATACATTCCATTTTTCGAAACCTATATCCAATAAATATTTTTTTGATTCATTAAATAAAAAATAATTCAATCTATCCAATCTATTAAATTTATTATTATAATTAGATAGATTATATTAAATTTATATATAAATGGATTGGATGAATAATAAATTAATAGATTCAATTGTCACCCCTACTAATTACCAATTGGAGGAGTTTAACAATGTTCTTTCCCTCCCAAAAGAAGCATCACTTTCTTGGGCTAAAGGTTATCCAAGCTGAGCTTTGTGGGTGACTTCCATGTTACATCCAAGTGTATGCTTACATTCTTTGAAAATAACAAATGAAAAATCACAGCCTTCATATGTTTTCAAAAATTAGAAAATAGATGGTAGTTACATTATCATCATTTTCAAATGTTGCAATCACACGACTTTTTTTTAAAAAAAATTCTTTGGAGACAGCTAGCATTTATTAATTAGAAGAAGGGGGATTGAAACCTGATTTCTCACCTTTAATGGATTACAGGAGGGGGAATTGAAACCTGATTTTGGAGAGCAAGGTTACTACACGAAGTAGCAATATAGCATAAAAATCACCAACGTTGTGAATGACCAAATCATCACCTGAACAATCTGTAGAAGTACTTACAAAATAATCTACATGCAAATTATTACAAGAGTTATATTTGTACCCTATAAAATTTCTTGGGTTGGGTGTTTGGGGCTTCTACTTTTAAATGGCCATTGCTGTCATTACACTTTCCATTCAAGGTATTATTTTTTATTTTCATTTTTTAACAAATTCAATCTAAGCCTCTAGGTATAATGAAAGGAAAAGTCAATAACCTCAAAATCAAAATACAAGCAATAAACAAAAACTTCTTTGCTATGCCCATCATTCTCAATTTTCATGGACAACAAGGCCTTACCTATGGATTCTTGCTTTTCTTTTCCATTGTCTTGGATCATCCCCAGTTCAGAAAACTTGCCATTAAGTGCTTTTTTTTATAAAAAAAAATAATTAATTCCTTTATCATATTTTCCCCTTCTGCCATGTTCTATCTTCTCCATACTGAACTTGTGATGCGTACTTGTCCTTGGAATAATTCAACCAGCAATGGCCTTTCCAACCTCACCACATTGAGTGCAGACAAATAGACAACAGAAGATATCAGTTTTCTGATGAGGAAGTTGACGTTCCATAAACGATGAATCACCCGTGAAGCACACAACTGTCAGAATAATGGCACCCCAACAAGTGATAGTGCGCCCAAGTTTTGTCCCTCCAAAAGAATGCACTAGTCACTATTAGCACATGGTAATGGTGGCCCACCAAAATAAAAAACCTTTACAAATTTTGTAACAAGCAACTCACCCTATTTCAATTCATAACTAAGAAAAATTACATTCCTAAGCACCAAAACAGAGATTCAAATCTACAAAATATCATGTTTGAGATCAATCTTTTTGTTCTGATCACAGTAAGGAGGAGGATAACACAGTAAAATGCATACGCAGTAGCAAACAAAGTAGTAACAGAGAAAGAGAGATGGGTGCTTGGAGGTTGGTTGATGAAGAGTGAACAGAGATTTCAGAGGAGTCCACAGCAAGAGGCATTCCATCACTGTTCAGAGTGCAGGATTGTGGGTCAGAGCCATCAGTGTTCAACATCAAAGCACGAAGAACCCCAGAAACTGTGTGAATATAAGCTGTTCGATTCTTAGCCAGAAGCCATGTCAAGCCCATGAGTTCACAATCTTTGTTGTGGATCTTGGTGGTCCTGTCTTCTGATTTGCTTGAATTTGAAGTCTTCTTGTTAAGCTGTGGTGAAGTAATATTTCAGTTACAATATCAAACAGAAGTGACACATGATTGATTGGGCAAAAAGAGGTTCGGTGCATCAAAGCTTGTTAAATTACATCTTGGTTGGTGCAACATCCACTCATAGAAAAATGGTCAAAGCTGCACATCAAGGCTAGGCACTACCTAAAGAATGCATAGGGTCCAACCAACTAATTATAAGGGCTTTGTAAGATGTGGTTATAGTTTTGCTCAGAAAATAGTTGGAGATATTCATAATAAAAGATTTTAATAGTGTGATAATATGTAATTATTGATTTATTTTTAAGTGGAGCAACAACCAACAATAATATCTTCAAATAATGCAACAACCAACAATAATATCTTCAAATAATGCAACAACCAACATTTGGAACACCCTGCATGAAATCCAACATTTTTAGATAATAATTTAAGATTCTGCAGCAAGGATTTATACTTGAAATAGGCAAAAGGGACAGCATTTCTGCAAACTGCACACTATAATCAGAAGATACAGGAACGACAAATCCAAAAGAAGCCATAGATGTTGTTGTCGTCTAATGCTCATAACTGTGCTAGGTTGGAAACGTGAATCTGACTAATGCCAGGCAATAAGATGAATAATTCAGAAGAATCAGAGGGATGATCAGATCTCAGGTTTACTTCCTTTGCAGCCAATTTGCAAGGTAGCATGTGACAGAAAGAAAAATAAGGGATTAAAAGTACAATTCTATGTTAACAATTCATCATTTATGACTTGGGTAGGCAAAGAACAAGAACACTCATATTGACAAATTGTAGCCACGTTAGAAGGTTATCATAATAAGAAAAAAAAACTTGTTCCACACATGACCATATCATGTAAGTCATCTAGCTACTTAATCGGAAATTTGCCAAGAAATTATTTTGCAACAAAAGTTATGAAAAGGAAAAAAAACAAAGAACTAGCGAAAAAGGACTACTGCTAGTCTGCTAGTTTTAACTCAACTGTCATCTTAATACCAAGAATTTAAAAACTTCTATTTATCTTAAAGTGCCAAGATAGCGACATTTCATGTGCTTAATCAGTTCTAGGTATGTTAAGGTTTTTTAAGAACTTGATTTAAAGACATTAGAGTCAAGTCTTTTTTCCCTAAATTCTCAACTGACGACATGGTTTCTGTGCTACAATCTGTGCCACTATTGGTTCTGTTCACGTACGTGAACTACACAAGCTCCAAAGGCGCGTAAAACTTAGAAAGTAAACAGTGACCCAAGAAAAGGTAAGCAAAAGACAACTTTCCTAATTAGCAAACATGAAGAAGAAACCCTGATCAGCTTGATCTTCTTCAATTTTCAACAAGATCCATCAAATTCCAAGTAACAATGTACTAAGAAAAGAACACCAAAACAGAATATTAGAGAGAAAAGAGAGTTTTTTAAAAAAAAAAAAAAAAGGAAAACTCACCAAATAGAGGCTTTTTAAGCACTTAGAGCACCCTCCAAGACCTGGGAATCCATTGACATTGGTGCTGCTACTCAAGCAATTATTCTCTAATCTTCTCACACTCTTATCCCCAACAAGTTTCCCACTTTGGGAAAATGAGAATGCCTCAGGGCAGCTCATGGGATGCAGCCTAATCCTACAATAGCAGTATACCACATCACAAGTCTCATTTGGCTGGGTCAGCTCAACCCCTCTCACTTTCAAAGCCTTTCCCAAGTCATTCACACAGGTTTCTGAATCATCTGGCAGCAAGGGCATGTCATATGATGATGATGATGATGATGATGATGATGTGGTGTGGCCTGGTGACCCTTCTTGACCAGCCCTGCCAAGGGCGGTGGCAGAGTAGGCAGAGTACAGCCACGCCGCAAGCACCGGGCAGCACCGGCTGCGGTGGAGCTCCTTGTCAGCACCATCTCTGGCGGAGCCGCATGCACTCTTTATCCCATCAAAGAGCTCATCTGAGAGGTTCAGAAGGCACCCAGCAACATCGGATTGTTCTGGGAATGCAGGGATTGTTGCTGGCGCTGATAGGTTTGGGAGAATAGGCTGAACGGTTGTTGCTGAGTCCTGGTCAGGGAGACCCAGATAGCAAGGGAAGAAGAGCATGCAGAAGAAAAGGGTCGTCAGCAATGATGGGTTTGGAGGCAATGGCAATGACATGGTTCTTGAGAGGGTCTAAGCTGAGGGGAATGGTGTGGAAATGAATGGGGGAAGGTCTTGTTTCTCCAACCAAAAAGAAAGAATATTTTTATTGGTTATGGGCGTGGTTGCCTCTGTTGGAGTGTGGGGTCTGAAGCGAAGGGTGAAGGGAATGGAAATAAAGGGACAAACCTAGTGGTGGTGGGGTTGAGCAAAGTTTGGCAGTATGCTAACTAGTTTTAGACCTAAGCTTAGTATGCTGGAGCCTTCTACAATGCTCCAATTAAGTTTAGGAGCATGGATGCTCCATCAATATTACCTGTGATGACAGGTCAGTCCCGGTTTTATTATTTTTTATTTTCATTTGAAGTCGTACTCGTACTCTCTTCCGCAGTCCTTTCTCTCCCACTTTCTCTCTCTGTGTTCGTGTCGTTGTGGAGCGGGAGCAGCAATGCCGGGCGGGAACCAATTTTTTTAATTATCTACTATAAATTTTGATTATTAAATATAGGTATCGAGGATTATTTTTAAATTATAATAAAAATTATATTTTTTTATCTATTAAAATGTTTGATTTATGAATTTTTTTTAAATTTAAAATTATAACCTATCAATTATTCTAAAATAATAAATATACCACATATTATCAAATTTTTTTACTAATTAGTAAAGTGTGTTTAGATGAAAATAGTATTAGAATTGAAACTGTTAGAATTTTTTTTCTATGGGCTACAATTAATTGTGATATTTTATTTGTGAAAATTGAACTGATAATATGATTTGAATTATAGACAAGCGTTAATAAGTCTAATATTATTGTGATATAATTATTATGAGCTGTGCATACCTTATATTAAGTTAGTGTGTATTAATAATAATATAGACTTTAACCCAATAGGTTCATGATGGGAATGCCCGTTATTTATTTGTAATTAGGTCCTTTTTGCACTTTTGAAGAGACAACAAGAGCTCTAATATTATATGATTGCTCTTCAACTTGTCTCATTGATGGCTGATACTCGAACCCAAGCTGAACAATCGAAATTTATTTAATAAATTATTTTTTTATTGATCTTCATATTAAATAATGACAATATTTAAAATTATCTCACTAATGTCAAGATACATAGAATACTTAGTTTGTATAATATACAAGTTGACCAATATATGCATGTCAGTGCTAACTTTTCATATTAATTCACGAATTAAATTTGTTACCAAATCATTATTTCTAAATTTTGTTGTGTTTAAGAAAAAGAAAAAATCATACTATCAAAAATTAGATAATATTCCTTAACAAAAAAAATAAAGAGAAAAGTGGGAGATTTTTTTATTTTAAAAGTTTACTCTTTATTCTTTTAGCTGGGTAAATCCAATTATTGAATTTCAACAGATGATTCTCTTAAAAAAAATTTTATATTATACTTCTTTAAAAATGTATTAATTTAAAGAAAGTTTTATTTAACTACTATCACTGACAATTGGAGGGTTAGTTTTACAGTGAAAATACCCTAATCAAAGATTAAAAAAAAAATTCTTTCCCTAAGTGATATTACATATAATTTATATAATTATTGATGAAACAAATTAAAATTTTTCATAAATAATTAATATAAGAAAAATTATATTCCAATTTTTTTCTTTTTTGTAAGATAAATTTGGACAAAAAATTGTTTGAAATTAGTAAATGATATTTGGACAAAAGTAATATTAAAACTGATGACCTTATGAGAAGTTTTTATATTACACTTCTTTAAAAATGTGCTATTTTAAAAATGACTTTATCTAACCACTATTCTAAAACTGAAAGGTTAGCCTTATAGTAATGCATGTAAGGATATCCTAATCAAAGGCAAAAAAAAATTTCTCAAATGATATTTCATATAATTTATATATTCATTATTAAAATAAACTAAAATTCTCTATAAATAATTAACATAAAAAATTTATATTTTAAAATGTTTTTTTATGTCATAATTATTGTTTTATTTAAAAATAATTTTCTAATTTCTTGTGTTATGTTTTTATTGTGTGAAATATTTATTTTTAATTATTTGATATTTTTTATAATTTTTTAAAAATTAATTTTGATTAAAAAATTATCTAAAATTAATAAAATATATTTAAACGAAAATAATATTAGAATTTATGATTTTTTAAAAAATTATTGTATTATATTTTTTTAAAAATATATTATTTTAAATTTTTTTTATAAAATTACGATTTAATATAAAAAATTAATCTTACATAAACACTTATTGAAATAATCTAATTAAAGGGTGAAAAAAAAACCTTCGCCTTGTAAAACTGCATTGTACGTAGGGACCACCTTTGCAATTCTTCGTCTCGATAATTATTGCCTTCCGATGGACATGTCTTCTTTTCACCAGTTTAACAAGTTACAAGTAACTCATTATAGCCGTTGATTTTTTTTCTATCCTATGAACTGGCCAGATTAAACCGTGCATCAATGCACCGAAACAATTCAGGTGCATTGAAGACGTCGCCTTAGTATGCTACCTCTATAAAGTTCGCAGTAGGGATTAGCAATGGAGCATATAGTAATAGTATCATGATCACATCATTCATGGAAGAACTAACTTTGATTAAGGGTGTTGGGTTTGTGAGCTCTTAATCTTGTTGAACTTTCATTCTATGTTAATGTTATGCCATATTTTATTTATTATTTTTTTTTGGGGGATTTCAAAACTATCATCTTTGTTGCTGTGCCATATTTTGACCATGTATAAACATCAACAGGCCAACAATGTATTTAATACATGACACTGTGTGGCAGAGGGAGGGTTATGGTTTTCACATGATTGAGAGGGATCTTATTCAATGAGAATAAACACAGAACTACCATGGCTTGATTATTTCCACCGGCAGTTGGTGCAAGCTTTATTCTTCTCCTACTCCTCATTTGAACTTTGAAGTTATATGCAGAGAAATTCTTGGCAGTCATTACTTTAGGCATTCAATTTAACTGTTAATATGTGTTTTCAAATTTTTAAAAAGTAATATATATTTATAATATAAATTATCAATTTTTACATATATAAATTATTTAATAGAGTGTTTAAAATAAATAATGTTTAAAAAAAAATTTTGTACCATCTATCCATTTTAAAATGAGTGATGTTGTTTTTTTCTTTTTTTTGAGAAGATGAGTGATAGTATCTGTTGCAAATAGTTTTTTATAACATAGTATTTTCCTTTTAAATTAAAGAGTTTATACTATTAGGGGGATTACTCTAATATTCTTATTTTTTTGTCAAGAACAACATACCTTTAATGAGATGTTAGTATTTATTGATTGTTAATTATATTTTATAAATTTTTATAAAAATTAATAACTAATAAATATTTGACAACTCATTAAAAAAAACCAATATGCTTAAGTTACCATAACAACTCCCTAAAATCTTTTTCCTTTGGAGAAAAGAAATTATTCTTTGCTGGGAGGGATAAGATGGTGAATTACTCAAATACATCGGAAATGATTGTCATATTAAATAGAAAATTTTAAAAAAAAAATACTTAGAGCAAGTCAATTCTCCAAACCTAAATTAATTGAAAACTAAGTTAAGGCTAGGAATGTTCATAATGAGACTTTTTAATCTAGGATTTGCAAAGAGGGGTATCAATTCCTGATTCAAAAGCCAAAGAAATTATCCTTGAGAAATTATCCTATTATTTTCGTCTGGTTTTCCTTTATTCGCTTCGTTCCCCCAGGATCATGTCTTGGAACAGTTATGGCTTCGGAAGCATATCATCACATGGCCTCAATACCTGTTTTATATTGTAAAATTTGTATTTATGAATTAAATTTTGCTGTACTTTTGACAATAAGATTAGCAATTATTTTTTTGTATTAAAAAAGTCAAGGCTGTCGCTGTTTAATTTTTTATTTTCCTTCTTCAACTTCCATTCTCACTTGAAGGATAGTGGGATACCTCCAATTATATCATCGAAAATATAACAAGGAGATTCTTGTTGTGAATTTCCATATATTCCTTTTGAACTTTATTAGGTCATTATTATTATTATTATTATTATTATTATTATTATTATTTTACTTGGCTTTAGGAGCATTATTTGAAACATCGTACACCTCTCGCAGAAGGGTACTAGCCATAAGCCTTAACCTAGTTGGAGGTAAGCAGCAAGTTTGCAAGTTTCATTAATTACTTGAAATGGTAAAAAAAAAAAGTTGTTGACCTGCCCCGGCAACAAAGTTCAGCAACTGCATTGGATATTGTAATAATCTTCATCATGGAATCTAAGATATATAGAATTCTTCGAGTTGTGTTCATGCTATTTTAATCATGAAGTAGAAGCAGAAATCTTGAGAATTTCCAATATCCATGAAATTGTAAGGTCTAGATTTAATGGCTTTGTTCACGATGCAGGTTGAATAATAATCATTTTCATTCATTCATTCTAAAGTTCCAATTTAGTACAATATTTATCTGGGCTTCAATATTTTATGCTTTTGAGTTTCTTTGCTGCATAACTGTGTCCTCCACAGTCCCCACAACCTGTAAAATATATAGAGCGAAGTGTTTTGACTGTAATCCAGGCTCAAACCCATTTTAGGCTTCAGGCTTTTCTAATGTATAGAAATTTTTGCCTTTGACATTTTATAATCACCTTCCCAGCCCAAACAAGAAGTGCCAAAAAGAAAAGGCAGCTGTTGCATTGCAATCAGATCGTCATCTATGTTGGGCTTTGCATTGAGATTTTTCTTTTTTCCATTTTTATATTTTTTTCTCCACTAGTTTCTATCTTACTGATCTACTTACAGAAATCTAATAACCTCTGCTAAGATCTACTTTTGTTTTTTCTGTGTTTTCAATGTGTTATATGTATTAATTAAATGCATGCCAAATTAAATCTTGTAAATGTGTTTAAAAACAAAGGAAGAAGAATCCTTTAACACCATAAAGTTGTCCTACTACTTAATTCTACTTCCAAATGGTGCAAGATTTGTAAGGCTAGAATCTACTCAATCCACTGCAAAATCCTATATTCTAAGGATCTCTCTGCAAAAGCCACAAATATTGGGGTAAAATTGGTTTTTTCTTTTTTAGTTCTCTCTCTCGCAGGCTTTGAGCTCCGAGCTGTAGGAAGACTAGCACGCTCTGCAGTGTAAAGCTGCTAAGGTGAGTTATGGTAGCAAAGCAAAAGGCCTGACTCTCTGTCTCATTATGAAATTTTTATTTTATCAAGACATCAACCAGCTAGTGGTTTTGTCATGTGAAGCCCTTTACTGCTTGTTCAGAAAAAAAAGAAGGAAACACCTTTATTGCATATTGGATCAAGGTGTTGCACTTAATAGTATATAATATACTTTTTCCTTTTTCAGTTAAAGTTTCTTTCATTTTTTTTTTTTGGGGGTGCTAAGCTGAGGGTAAAGGAAAGGTTTTTTTGTCCAAGACAAAAGCCGGGGATAGTTTGGGCTACAGTTTTACTTTTCCTGCTCAATTCCATGAAGGGTTGCGTCTCCTCCACCACCAAGATGATAAGTAACATCAAGCAGGACAACAGTATTGATGTAAAGCTCTTTTCTGAATCTAATTTGTTACAAAAGATGCAAGGTACCCACTGCATGAAGACTAACATGACACTAGAATGTTGGGCTGAAACCAGAAAATCAGAAGGAAATATGAATATTCCCTCCCCGAGACAACTTACACCACAGACCACTGTACCTTTTTGTACCAAAAATGCTATCTTTCTTAATTGCAGAAAGTTTATTAATGATTAGCTTTTGTTGTTTCCTGAAACCAGCCACTGCAGTGGCCTGATAGAGGCCATTCCGGTTATATTAACTATTTTTGCTGCATTAATTATTAGGGAGAAACTGATATAAGAGCAAGAAAAATATATAGTCAGGAGAGAGTATCAATATACCAGAAATGAGAAACCTCATAGTAGTTTGTGAGTTCTTGCTTCCCATAATATTTTCCTTGTTTCACTCTCTTCCAACTCTTCAATCATAATAAGGGAACGTCTTTAATATACTAGAGAAATATACGGGTATGAATGCATCATACTTTTAAGAGTTATTGATTATGTAAAAAAATATATTAATGACTGAAAATAATTATTGTAACTTATTGAAAAAGTTAAATTATATTATATTTATGAGCCATATGTTATTTATTATTTGTGATCTGTGACCTATTATCTGTCATTTGTCACATGTCACCAGTGACCTGTGACTTATTACTAGTCACCTGTTACCTATTACCTGTAACATCTGATCTATTACTTGCCACCTGTCCCCTGTTATTTATTATTAGTCATCTATCACCTGTTACATTCACTTGTCACCTGTCATTTGTGACCTATTATTTGTCAATAGTCACATGTCACTTGTTACCTATCACTTGTGACATATTATTTGTTACTTGTAACCTTTCATCTATTATAAGTCATCTGTTACCTATTATTTGTCACCTACCACCTGTTACCTGTCACCTTTCACTTATTACGACTCACCTGTTACTTGTGACTTGTTATCTGTTATCTGGTATATGTCACCTATGACCTATTACTTGTTACTTGTTACCTATGACCTATTATCTGTTACTTGTGATTTATCACTTGTCACATGTTATGACTCACCTGTCATCTGTCACCTGTTACCTGTTACCTACCACCTGTCTCTTTTATCTGTTATCTGTCACCTATGACTTATTACCTGTTACCTGTGATCTGTGCCCTGCGATCTGTCACATATTATGAGTCACTTATCACCTGTGACCTATGAGTTATTTTTTGTTACCTATCACCTGTAACTTATTACCTGTACCGTGTTCTAAGAGCCATTGATTATGTAGAAAAATACATCAATTGCTAAAAATAATTACTTGTAACTTACTAATGTGGTTAAACTATGTTACACTTGAATCACTAAGATTTGAGTTTGAAATGATTGGCTACTGAAACTTAGACTTTTTTATTTTTTGAAAATATTTTTAATTTAAAATTTTTAAAACCAATGCCACGGCTAGTAGGCACAACATTTTTTTTAATAATTAAAAAATTTAAAAACAATGTTGATAACGAAGGTATTTTTTTAAAATTTAATGTAAAATTTTTTTTAAAACTAACCATAACATGGTTAAAAATAAAATAAGTTTTAAAAATAATAAAATAATCAAAATACTATGATTTATATAAGTGAAAAGTATTTTTTTAAAACAAATACTATGAGTTATTAATTACAATAAATAAATAAGTAATTTCTAATTTCTAATATTGTTTCTTAATCATACTTAAGTATTGAATATGATATACTTTTAATTAGAACATATTAATTTTAAATTTTAAAAATATATACTATAACTTCTTACTCATGCTTAAAGATTATATATTTGATACTTTCTAATGTTACTTCTTAATGATTAAGTAGATTTAAAATTTTTTAGTAAAAAAACATTTCAATTTCAAAAAAAAAATTATGTGGGCTGACCCATTTAGGACTGTAAAGTCATGTTAGGTGAGTAAGATAAATTCTTTTTAACCCAATTAAATACGAGTAATTTTGGTCTTGTCCGTTTAACCAGCTGCCTATTGCGGGTGGGTTTAAATGAGCAGGGTCAGCCCATTTAACAACTCTATACATTATTAATTTTATTAAATATTGTTAGCATTAACAACTAATAACTGTAAACAACTTGTGAGATTTTAAAATTGCCCAAAACAAAAATGTATAAACACTAATGTAAATTAACTTGAACAAAAGAGACATATATGTAAAAAAAGAAAAATGAAAAAATGAATTACAAATGAATATAAAAAATATAAAAAATATTATTAAACATATAAAATTAATAAGTTTTAAACGAAAAAATATAATTAATTTTAAATATTTACAATTATTTGTATAATTGTATGGAGTGTATGGAACCAGTTGATCTGACTGGAAAACCTGTGAACTGACCACTGAATCAATCTGGTTGAGATTTTAAACCATTTTTTGCATTAATTTAGACAAACTCATTTGACTCAACTAACCTGCCCAGTTTAACCGCTTTAACCTACTCGACCTGCACGGCTGAGTCGGCCACAATATATGTTTCATTATAAAGTTATTTTCATGTTTTTTAATACTTTTTTTCTTTACTTTATGCTAATAAAAGAAGTAAAGAATAAGTGAGCTTAGACAAGATTATTGGATTTATGTTGTTCTTTAAAAAATGTATAAAATGATTTAATTTATGTTATTTGTTAGTTAAAACTTAAAAACATGTTTGTGTATTATGTTGTATTATAATATTCAATCATATACTCTTTAAATATCACAATTAAATTGTATTAAATTAAAAATATAAAGTACTTTTTTAAATAGTAAGTTTTTTTCTTCTTTATTTGAATTTTTCGGTTCGACCACTTAACCAACTGTTAGGTCGCTGACCGAGTGACCTAACTCTTTTACTGGGTTGACCTTCATTTTAAGTTATATAGCTATGATTATATGGGTCGAAACATTTTTAAATAATATTATTAAAATATTTAATAAAAAATGTATCATTAAATAATTTAACACAATAATGAATTATGAATTTACATAATTTAAAATGTATAACTTATTATTAACAGTGTAAATTAAAATTAAGAAACAAACAAAAATATTAAAATAAATTGCTCTAAAAAAAATGAACTGAGAGACCTGTTATACCAAGTAATTAAAATAGGAGTATTTATGCACCTAAGTTTTTTTTTTGTCAACTACATGCATCTAAAATATTCTAATATCCAAATTAAAGAACATTTGAATTAATATTTAATAAAAAAAGATTAATATTTTTATTAATAATTAATTATAAGTTTTATATTTTATATCACATTTATCAAAATATATCTTATGAATAAATACAGACTTTGTAGAGAATTCTATGTTGCAAGAACATATTAAAAATAACAATTTTTGTAACCTGTGTTATTAATTGTTTTTTATTGTAATTTTTTCAAATATTACTGAATATAGATAATTAAAAATAGTTAATATAAATATAAATAAATAATATCAATAGTCATATAAAAAAAAGAAATTTAACAGCAATCAAAATAAATAATTTTTAATTATCTATAATTATATGTTTTGAAACATTCTTAAATAATATTATCAAATTAATTAATAAAAAATATATCCTAAAAAAATTTAACATCATATTGAGATTTTTTATAGTAATTTCTTTTCATAATAATTTCTCTGACTTAAAATGTGCAACTTAAATTAAATAATTTATTATTAATACTATAATTAAAATAAAGAAACAAACAAAAATAAAAAAGAAATAAAAGTGGAGATTGAAACACGTGACACATAACAAGTACGTGAAAGTATAACTTGAAATGAGAAAAAAACAAAACAAAAACAAAAGAAATCGAAACACCTGCTATTACAAGTAATTTGGATTAGAGTATCCATGTACCAAAACTTTTCAGATGCATGTTAGAAGCCTCCCCATAATAAAGCTGTTTGGAAAATAGCATCTGCATAATTTTCCTAACACCAGTAAAGGTACCACATCCGTGTTTGTTAACTGTCAGCACAAGTCGAGCCCAAAACAGATCTTGAGGACACCTTAGAATGGGGATGAGTGAAAAAGGTGATAGAATCAGGAGGAGGGTAAAATGGTTTCATTTTAATCTAAGAATAATGCTAAAGCAATTTAACAAGCCAATCCAACTCATTATCAGAACCTTCAAAATAGATATTAAGTGAAAGTCTTGTTTAATGGAAGTGAGAATTTGGTCACAACTTTGTGGTTTACGTCTAGTCTCGAGTAATCGATTGAGATTTTCTTCGTTAGCGAACTTCAAAACAGTAATGCTTTTGTTTACAAGAACACCTTCCTAAGCTTCTACCCATAATAAAGCAACATAAGCTTAAGCAAGCTCCTAAAATAATTTCTCTCACTCTCTTCTGCTAACCGAGAGATGACCTCTCTTTTCTTTCAAATACTCATATAAGTGAGTTGCAGCACCCAACAAACTCTCAGAAGTGTGTATATGACAATGTAAGCACAAAGAATATAAGAACTATGAAAAACGTTCTCAGAATACTTGATTTTCCACCTCTTGCTTCTCGTTTCTCCTCTTGGAAATCCTCCTTTTATACTGTCTTTTTAATATATTTTTTTCAACTAATCATTACGGTGATTTCAGCAGTCTGCACCATAATTCTTGCATTTCGTGACTTTTGCTCATTTTGAGGTAGTTGCTCCTAACTTCAACAGGTGCTGGATCGACTAGGTGCATGATGATTCTGGTTTTTGACAGCAAAACTCCAGCACATTAAATTTTAAGTTCTCCAATATATCAAATGAGCTCCTAGCATTTCTTTTAGCCAATTTTAAGCCACGGAATAATTCAAACAATCATTTATTGCCCACATTTTAACACATTGAATGCATCCAATTTTAAAAAGGCAGCTTTGGTATGCCAAACGTGATTAATCCTGAGTACCTTGTAAGAACTAAAATAAATAAATACCAAACATAATTCAAGCGAAGACAATAACTTCCAACAGTCAGAACATAATTACATCAAGCAAGATTTTTGCTTATTTCAAACACCAGTTTTGAAATTTCAAACCAATTAATGTGATTACAAAAGCAAAGTTAGAGAAAAGTCATGTCATCAAACTGACACAAGAGTAGCCTCGTCAGCAACACAAATAGAAACTAACAAATTGGCAGTTCCAACCCCCAACTCCCTCGTAAACATTCAATTGTACTCCATTAACAATTCTTCAGCAACAATAATTATAATCTTATGTGCATGAGTGCCAAGTAATAGATAATGTTCATTAAAGTCAACAAGTCAACTACCAAAACTGAGTTTTTTGTTTTTGGCAAACTACTAAAAATTTGTTTAAAAGAGCAGTATAATCACCCTTGATTTCAAACTGGCAATAATGGCGCTTTCTAGTTGCACTACTTATATACCTTTATTTACAAATTTATTTCAAATATCTTCTTCCTGCAATGGTGGGGAAAGCCTTTTCAGTATGCAAACGCCCGTTTAGAAGGACAAAATTAACGCTAATCCAAATATCTGCTGCACATCGTTGACTGAAATGCAGGTGCCATTTGGGTTGAAATGTTCTTTGTCATAAACTGGTTTAGAGAAACAAATTATTCTTAAATCTAAGCCTAACAGCTTATATTTTAGAAGAGTTAGTAATTTAAATTACAAAGTACAATATAATTATGTTGATTGAATTTTCCGGTAGCCATATCTCTTAACACGAAGCAATGAAGTTAATTCTAAGTGTATGTTTGTATACAAATTTTATCGATAAAAATTCACCTCTATTTTTACTTTATACCAAACATATTTTGTATACAAATATCATCCATGAAAATTTACCTCCCATTTTTACCCCCTACTTCCAAACATACACTAAGTACTGGAAGATTCCGTCACTGATCTTGAAGGAGAAGACAAAATAGGTTTTGGTGGCATTTCGAGGGAATTCATGCTGCCTTCCAACATATCTATCACTTCACTAATTGTGGGTCTATTCATTTGGAATCGTTTGAATGCACCATAAACCCACCATAGTCATTTCTCTTTGCGATCTCATTTTCTTCTGTGATCACCATTTTATCAGGTCCCAAATCACTGCCCAGTTGAAGCCTATTGTATACCCAATGCGGAAAGTATATCTCACTTGTGTGACTAGCTTCAGCATTAACGTTCTTCTTCCTCCCTCCAACCATTTCAAGCAGCATCATTCCATAGCTATAAACATCAGACTTGTGTGAAACTCCTCCAAAATGTCTATTCCACACTTCTGGAGCTACATACCCCATTGTCCCTCTAGCATCTGACATGGAAATAATGCTCTCTCTTTTGGGACAAAGCTTTGCAAGCCCAAAATCTGATATCTTGGGGCAAAAGTTTTCGTCCAAAAGAATATTATGTGGTTTTATGTCAAAATGTAAAATCCGAGTGCTGCAACCCCTATGCAAGTACTCGAGCCCATGAGCTATTCCTGTAGCAATTTGGTACAACTTTTCCCAACTTAATGATGGAGTGGTTTTAGGTTCCTTTTTGTAAATAAACTTTTCAAGGGAACCATTGGGCATAAATTCATAAATGAGAGCTCTTTTTGCCGCTTTCCAAACAAAATCCAAGAAGGCTAACAACATTAACGTGAGAAGTTCTACTGATGGTAGCAACCTCATTGATAAATTCTTCGCCATTCTCTTTGGATGCATTTAATATCTTTACAGCCACAGGGCATCCAGTGGGTAGGTATCCTTTGTACACAGCCCCAAAACCACCTTGTCCCAGTTTAACTTTAAAAGAGTTGGTCATTTTCTTGACATCCGAGAATTTGTATCTTTTCTGAGCTAGAGCTCTATGATTTTTTAAGAATGCTTCAATATCTTGATCAATCTTTCTTGTCAACCAAAATTTTCCTTGCCATGTTGACGACTTACATCTAAAATAACAAAATGTGATACATATCAACAACCCTGCAATTGCTGCACCTGTAACACCTGTTAACAGATATAGTAGGTGAATTAGTGGTTAAGAAACAATAGAAATCCTTTTATTTCCATAGATTTTATATTCATTTCAATAAATTAATATTGCAGGAGAAATAAAACTTGTATTAGTAAGAATATAGTTACTCCTACTATAGTACTTTGATTTTTCCAATGCAAGTTATTATGCTTGGCTTATTTTCCGATGCTTGGAAAAGTTGAACAGATAAAATTAGTTAAAATGCAATTACTGAAGTCTTAAGAGTAAGAATCTTGTTCAGGGACATCAAGAAAAGCAAAAGACATGGTCTAAGATTTTTCCCCTAATTAAGGATAATGATTTTTTTTTTCAGTGCAGAAGGATTAAAAATTTGTCATAAATATTACACGAAACAGTAAAAGAGGAAATATAAAAGGAAATTATATCTATTACCTATGATGACATTCCTTTCCCAATTAAATTGATTTCCTGCAACAGTAAGCAGTGAAAGCAAAAAGAAATATGTTAGTGTTGTGGACTTCTCCCAATTGATGTTAGAAGTTTATGCAGTTTCAAGGAAAAAAATTCTATTCAAAGCAATCACTTGACATTGAAAGGGGAATAACAAATATGGCATGATCAAATTTCAGTCCCCGCATATTTTTTTTCCACTTTAATTCAGAAGGAAGTATTTGTGTTCTTTCCTGATTATCCAAAGGTGCAGAAATTTCCATTTCAAACAGTGTTGAAAACGCTGCAATCCTAAAATAGTGACTGACAATTGATGGAGACACCACAGTAATTTGCTCATTCAAATAAGAGCTGTTCCCAACTGTAATTTTGCTCATATAATTAGCAAGAAGGAATTGGGTTTTGACAGGGCCAATGCCATTGTTTTGTTGAATTGAAGGGTTCCTACTCCTAGTTCTACGGATTTCCTAATGGCAATTGGGATCAAGCAAGAAGGCTCCATCTCTTGCAGCCTAATTGCATCAAAATCTATCCTTTAAACCCATCTCTAAATCAGTTTGACAAAATGATAGATGGAGGACTAATGACTAGATAAGAACAGGACATTAATGTATATATAAAATAACCTTGCCGAGCTATGAAAGAAATTGAAGAGAAGACAAGAGGGGAAACAAGGCATACTGCTGGGATCAGCACCGCGATCAGAGCACTGTAAAGCATCAGATCCATCCGGGCAATGACAGGAAAATTGATAATTAGCAGTATCATTCGTCCCGCAAGATCCTATACTTTCCTGGCATCTTCGGCATTCTTGACCGCGTGCAATAATACTATAGTTCACCTCAAACCCATCTTCGACAGCTCGAAGCAGAGAAAAAATATCCATATTCACCCTCAAGCGGCTGCAGAGTAGAGTCCAGTAAAGCCGGCACATGGACACCGCGCTTGCATTCCTTAAGCCCTGGATATTGCTGCAGCAGAGTTTCGTTCACATCTACATAGAAAGCAATTATATTCCCATCATTTGGGCACGTATAATTGTTTCCCCCAATGGAACCTTCAGAGGGACAATTGTAGAATACGGTGATGTTGTGCACGGTTTGAGGATACCGGAAGAGACTGGAGTTCAAAATAGTGTCGGTTAATTGCGGAGAACAAGCATCAGAGTCTCCGCCTTCTTGCCTCATTGTCATGGTGTAAGCGGCTGCGTTAATGTTCTGCACTCGGAAATTTTGTGAGGCGATTTGAATTGAAGTATATTCATTGTCGTGGCAGTTGAGCTTGAATTGGTGGCTGCCGCCACAATAACGGGGACGGTTCTGTCCCCAGAAAGGATAGGAGATGTTGGACACAACTCCGCAGTTGAATGGTCCGGCTACAGTCCCAGTAGAATTTGGTGTCAGAGTGGGATTGTGGCAAAGTGGTTAACAAGAAGAAACATATGGTGGCTATGTTTGTAAGCAATAAGGGTATTTGGATATGGTCATCCATTCTTGCGTGCCAGGCCATGGAGTTTTTGCTACTGATATATCATATCATCTATATCATAGCTTCTTGAGCTTCTCTTGAGGAGGTCCTCTTAATGAAGTTGCAGAAGCAGTTTATGCCTAATGTTCGGAGCAAGATGGACAAGATTCCCAGAGAAAAGTTGATGGAGAGTAAGAGAAAAGGAGGGAGGATGTTGACCGTGGACGGAGACATGCAAATTCAGCCAAATGAATTAGTTGGAATGCACATTACAAAAAAGTTTTCTCGCCACAAATAATGGGTTGGCCGTACAAGTAAAACCAGCAGTCACCCAGGAAAGTACCACCCAGCTTCCTATTTCTATATCCCCATTGATTGAATGACCTCTAATGAAAACGAACGTTCATATTAAAGAAAGGGAAAGTTTTACTTTCTTGATGCTTTATAAATAATATTTTATATATGTAAAATTTATAATCTTTTTTTAATTATTAGATTACCTATAGATTTGCATAGTATTATATCAAAAATTTTTCCTTATATTATCTTATTTTCTTTGTCTTAAACAATTAAGATAAACGTCTATATTGTATTTTATTCATTTTTAAAGAATTTGTTAACCAGAGTGATTGACGTAACATTATTATAGTAGACATGTTTAAAACGTAATCATTTTCATACTACTATTAATTATTTAATAATTTATAAAGTTACCACGTATTGATCAGTGTCATACTACTATGCCAATATTTCTCTGAGCTCTATCAAAATAGAGCCATTATATACTCCCATCACACTTCAGTCATGGTTGGAAGAACCCGTGACAAAAACTAATAAAGCATAGCTTAAAAGGTGTTATGCCTATTAGGCCTAGTCAAATAATTAGATAAATTCAATTTTAATGTATTACAATATAATCTAATCATATCATGTATTATTATATTATTAAAATTATCTAGATATTATATTAGTAACTTCCAAATGATTAATAAAGGAAAATTTGCAGGAGACATGGAAGAGGTTTTAGCCTATGTATAAATTTAGACGCAGGGGAGAACAGAAAAATCAAATCATGAATAGCTGAGAGCGAATTTCATTGGACCGTTGACACGTTCAAAGGTAGATATTGGGTCTAATCAAAGTGAAGGCGCGAAGAAGGAACCACCCAATACTTTGTAGGGGACCATGAGAGAAGGAGAAGGTACACAGGAAGACTTGGAAAAATGAACAGTCAACGACTCTGCCTCTTCTCTACGCCCACGTAAACAATCGCAATTGGCACCAACGTTTTCTATGTCCTAAACCTGCGACTGTGAGGATGACCTACAACTTATGTCCCAAAGTCTCAACAACCCATAGTTATGCTTTATAGGACATCCTGAAGAAAAAGGGGAGGATTACTGGGAGGCCTCAACCAGAACTAGGAAATAGGAACTCCAAAGTGTTAATTGATGAGTTAGTCAAAATTCATCTCACAGAAAGATGAATCAGAACATAATCTTAAAAGTAAAGTCAACAACTTTCGAGGATTTCAGCATCCACTCAACAGTGGGTTCCTCCAATTACAGATGTTCCCATCCAGCTGTAATTTGCTTATCCAGTTAGCAAGAAGGAATTGAGTTTTGACGGGGTCAATGCCTCTGTTTTCTTGAATCGAAGGGTTCCTTGTTGTACAGGTTTCGATGAAGGAATTGAAGATGCTTCATCTTCAACTCTTGGCCTCTTGCAACCAAACTTGGATCAAATTTAAATTAATCCAACTCTAAATCAGTTATGGCAAATAGATAGATAGAGGAGTATGACTAGTAAAGAACAGGACATTCATGTATATAATATAATAACTTGGAAATTGAAGAGAAGCCAAAAAGGGGAAAGAAGGCATACTGCTGGGATGAGGGCACACTGAAGCATCAGATCCATCCGGGCAATGACAGGAAAATTGATAGTTAGCAGTATCATTCGTCCCGCAAACTCCTTTACTTTCCAGGCATCTTCGGCATTCCTGACCGTGTGCAATTATACCATAGTTCACCTCAAACCCATACTCCAAAGCTCTTATCAGAGAAGAATATCCATCCTTACCATTAGGCGGCACCCAAGGAAAGCCACGTAAAGCCGGCACAATGGACACGGGACGCTTGCATTCCTTAAGGCCCTGGATATTGCTGCAACAGAGTTTCGTTCACACTCACATAGAAAGCAATCGTAATCCCATCATCTGGGCACGTATAATGGTTTCCACCAATGGAACCTTGAGAGGGACAATTGTAGAATACGGTGATGTTGTGCACGGTTTGAGGATACCGGAAGAGACTGGGGCTCAAAATAGTGTCGGTTAATTGCGGAGAACAAACAATAAACGCAAGGTCTGGTCGCACCATTCTCATAGTGTAAGCGGACGGGTCAATCTCCGGCACTATGAAAAGTTGTGAGCCTATTTGAATTGAAGTCTGATTATCGTCGCAGTTGAGCTTGAATTGGTCGCTGCCGCCACAATAATCGGGACGGTTCTGTCCCCAGAAAGGATAGGAGATGCTGGACACATGTCCGCAGTTGAATGGCCGGCTACAGTCCGAGAATTTGGTGTCAGAGTGGGATTGTGGCAAAGTGGTTAACAAGAAGAAACACATGGTGAGGAGTAAGGGAACTTGGTGATCCATTTTTACGTGCAGGGCCATGGAGGTAATGCTACTGATATGATTATATAAAAATGCTGATAACATCCTCACTCTCACTCATTTTTATAGTAGTGGATGTTGATGAATTTTACTTTTTTTATTTAAATAATAATATTTGTATTTTTTATTTTTAAAATAAAAAAATTTAAAGATATTTAAAATATTTTATTAATTTATTCCTTTCTCTTTTTTTTAAACATTATTTTTCTTTATTTTTTTCTTAACTTATTAAAAAAAAGAGAGTGAGTTAAAAAATTAATTAAAAATAATAAGTTAAAAAAAGAGAAATAATTATTAAAAAAAGAAAAAAAATGATAAAGTTTTTTAATTTTTTTTAAATTTTTATTTTTAAAATTTAAAAATAAGATATTATTATCTAAATAAAAAAATAAAAGTTATTAACATTCACCAAGATAAAATTAATGAAAAGATATTAGTATCTCCCTTATATAAATATCTATATTTAGATTCTTGGAGCTTCTCGAGTTGAGGAGGTCATCTTAATGGAGTTGTGAGAGTAAAACAAGAGTCATCCGGGCAAAGAACCTAGAGTTTCCTATTTCCTATTTTCTGGTTTTACCGTATTCTTTCCGTTCTTTTAGTGTAAGATTAATTCTTGGGACACTGCATCTCTCGTGAAGTTGAGTTTCCTATTTCTATATACGATGAAATGCCATACAAAGGCCAAAAGAAAATCAAAATCAAAATACAAGATGGAATGCCTTACTTTTTTTTTTTCCTTAAATGCAATATAAAACTAAAAATAATTCATATACAAATTTTATAGTTCAATGCTATAACTAGATTCATGATTGAACCATTTTGAGTCAGTTAAAAATCAGTCATAATCGTTAAACCGGTTGATTTTTGCTGAATCGGACCGGTTATAGTTAATTTTTGATCATAAAAACATCTCAGTTGAAGAACATTTATTCAATCACTTTCAGACTAAGGACTGGGCAACTCAAGTACTTTCTTGGTAATGAGTAGGTCAATCTTGAAATGTATTGCTATTTCACAAAGGAAGTATGCTTTGGTTTATTGGAAGAAACTGGTATCTTAAAATTGTAAGCCTTGACAGTCCTATGGATCTAAATAATAAGTTATTACCAGAACAAGGATAAGCTCTATTCAGACCCTATAGATACCGAAATGTTGTGGAGAAACTAAACTATCTTACTATTACTAGACCAGATATCTCCTTATTCATGCAATCTCCACATAATGATCATTGTGATGTTGTTTTCTACGAATTTTAAAGTATATTAAAAGGGCACCAAGCCCAGGGTTGTTATATAAAGACAAAGGAAACACTCAAGTTGTAGGATACACTAATACATATTAGGTCGGCTCACCTATTGATAGACGATCTACTTCAGATTACTGTATCTTTTGTTGGTGTAATCTTATGTCTTAGAAAAGTAAGAAATAGAATGTTATTGTGCGTTCAAGTGCAAAGGCTAAATATTGAGCTATGTAACAGTTACCTATGAACTTATATGGATAAAATAATTACTTAAATAGTTGAAGTTCGAGAATGTAGGAGAAATGAAGTTATATTGTGATAATCAAAGTAGTTTGCATATTGCCTCAAAATACAATCTTTCATGAGAGAAATAAAACATATAGAAATCAATTGTCACCTTTGTTTCAAGAGAAAAGGAGTTAGTCACTGAGCATGTCAACTAAAGCAACCAACTAGCAATCTGGCAGATATCTTCACGAAATCTCTCCAAGGTCCTGAAGCCATATTTGTGACAAGTTTAATACATATGATTATATGCTCCAACTTGAGATGGAGTTTAAAATATTGTAAATTTTTGTGTATATTTGTGTTTAATAGAGCATCTCTGTTTAGTTAGGGATTGATATAATAGTTAAGGATTAAATTGATTCAATTAGGATTTACTTCCTTTTATGAAGAGATGTAATTAAGGGATGTAATTAGATGTAATTACGGATGTTCATGTATATATATGTTGCTCCTAAGAGATTAAGCTCTCAAGTAATTCATAAATCCTCATTCTTAAGTATTTCTTTGCATTGTGCTTGCTAACTTATTTTACTTGCTCTGGATACTCTATCAGGTGTGATTTACTTTTCTTCTTGCCTAAATCATTTCTAGTAGCTTCAAACTCTTAAATTCCAAGTCATTGTAAAAGTTTCAATTAATGAGTAAACTATTAATTTGGTACTTTAAAGATTATGTCGACATCACTTTAGTCTTCCAAAGAATGTCAACATCAATTTAGTCCTTCAATGATATAAAGTGATATCAAAACCGTCCTTCTGTATACATATGAGAATTATATTAATACAACTTCTATCATTGTGGGACTAAATTGATGTCAGTTTTGTATAATTGATGGACTAAATTGATGATATTTTTAACGATTGAGGGATTAAATTGATATCAATATTTTTAGAAGACTAAAATGATGTCATCTTCTATAATTCAAGGACTAAATTGACGTTGACATTTTTTTAAGGACAAAAGTGATGTCAACATAATCTTTGGAAGACCAAATTGGAGATTTAGTCAATATTTTTTTAAAACATCCAATTCCCTGTGTGGGTATTGAAGCCACTTGGTAACAAATTCAAGATACTATAATGGTTTAATAGAGAACAATTAAGGTCGCATATTTCCTCAAGTGAACTAAAGCAAATTATACAACTAAATTCATAAAGATCCACTTAGAACCAAACATCAGGCAATTTTAAGTTTTTAACTCAATCTACACAAAGAGTACCACCTACCAACAAAAGACATCCAAGGAAGCTGCAAGATATACTGCGGCCATCTAGGTTAATAGAACAATACCTTTGCCGAAGCATCTCTTCTGTATTGACTTGCACGCTGCTGCACAATCCTCCTATGTCATTGTACACACACCTCCGAACTGATCTGACAATATAATGAACATTGTTCATTAGAAATAGATGCATCAATGCAGGCAGTTGATTTTCCATCTAAATTGGTTTGCAGAGCTTGCATTATTCGCATTCTTATAGAGAATCATCTCCACCTTCAATTTCTTGGAAAAGTTGCTTCAAGTTAGACCGGTAACTGAAAATGTTTAGTGAATTCTGGTCAGGTCAAATATGTGAAGATCTCTGACGTAAATCAAGGCAAAGCTTACACACACACAGAGGAGAGAGTACACAAGCTGGAGCATCATCCTCGGGTAGAGGAGAGAAACAGAATGTTTAACAAGTAATTTCACTTAATATAGAATAAAAACATGGGATTGCACAATAGCTTCATTTGCAACATTAAAGTTTCAGATATGGAACATAAAACTCTATTCAAAATAGATGGAATTTTCCAATTAGTTCAAGACAATCATCAACAGTACAGTTCAGTAAAGATATGACAAGGTTGGAAACAACACATTTGCAAAACTCCAGGCATGCCGCAGCAAAATACGCTTCACAGTCACAATTAATCTTATTAAAGACTATGCATATAATTGTTAATGATACACATACAGGGAACATCTTTTGCACATGTAAGCTCAATTTTTAAACATTACCATAACACATTTCTTTATATTCTCAAATTTTCTATTTCAGGTTAGCCAATTAGTTTCCCAGCAAATGACTCTCAATACTAAACTTTTTTTTTCCCACTATCACAGCATGTCCCAAAAATATAAGGGAATTGGCCATCCAGTGTGGACCATGGTTAAGATGCATAATTTCTGTAACAATTGAACTAGGTTAGGCTGGGTAGATTAAGTCCATAACTAATTTCCAGCATACTTGCCTCATTAAATAGATACAATCAATTGTGCTAGAAATAATTTGATGATTTGGCTAGAGAATTTGAAGCAGAAGATAACAGAGATGAACTTACTCAAATAAAAACTTCACATAGTTAATCACATAGTTTGTCAAAGGATGAACAGTTCCATCTGTTACCGCAATCTTTATAGCATCTTTCTCAACTGCTTCTTCAAAATCTCCAAAGGTCTCCTGGGCTGTTTGTGCAAGCCATTTTTGTCAAACCGAATGCAGCTTTCCTTATTTCAGTGCAAGCTTTGCCTTTGAGGAGTGTTTCAATCTGCAAATTGGATGATGCAAAAGTTGATTATAACACCATTGAAATATTTCTCCAGTTTGCTTAATGGTAACCACGTGCAGAACAGCTATTGCATGACTGTGAACAACAAATGTACTAGACATCTTTGCCTAGTGACATCATTACTGCCATGGTTAATGTAAAACTCTATCTGAGGTTGAATGTAAAAAACAGTTGGAGAGAAAACTAACAAGAGACACTCTAATGAGGAGAAAAGTATAATGCTTTAATTGATCATAATCTAGCCTTTAGACAAATGCTAAACTAAAGCACATGTTAGAGAGGCTTTTTGTATTTACTAGATTCCTTTTTCTCATTCATATGAATGTTCCAAAATATTTTTCCCTCTGCAACTAGTCCATATCTCGTTAAATTTAGCAAGATAAAATTAATGTTAATGTGAGAGGTCGTAATTGGAGTTGCCTTCATAGTAATCCTGAATTATAGAAGACCTGTAAATAGCTTCTTTTCTGAAAAAATGTAAATAAAATTTAGTTACATGATAATAATTCTAGTTTGAAAAGGTTATACTTAAGTCAATGGGCAGCACTGAAGCATAGAATCTCAATAATCATGATGAATCCTAAAATTACCATGACATGAAGGTTCAAAGCACACACAGGGCTACAGATACATAATTACCAGTGAATCCTAGAATAGAACATTATTTTAAACTAAACTAAGTTACAAGCTACTTACAAGTCTCACAAACAAATGCAAAGGAAACTACAGATAAGTTGACAACCCATGTGGAAATTCAATGACTCATGAATAGTCAATAACGGTGTTACATTGAATAACGAAAACCTTAATTGCCCATTGAATATAAAATTAAACTTCATAAATTTACCCTGTAAGATTTATGAAACTTATGCAACAGACTGATAGTAGCAAGATCGAGATTATGGATGTCAAAAGCTCATACCTCTCAAGGGATCTCCTGCATTATTTCATACATGTCCAGAAGTACAAATAACTTTCCTGGTGATCTCTTGCTTTTGGCAATTGCTTCTCCAAAACTAAGTAGCATGGAGACACTGTTTATAGTCACCTCAGCAAAACACTGATCCCTAAGAGAATCAAAGCCTTCAAATATCCAAAACCTCCTATTGTAGCTTTTGAACATCATCTTTGCTAAGTTTCTCAACTCCAAGTTTTTGGAGGCTTTCTTCCAATACATTAGAACAGGTATCTCTACACAATAGTTGATAGTCATAATTACAGCAGTAATAATATTAGTAATAACGATAACACTAAATACACTGTGCACAAACGACAGAAGACATACAATTCATACACTGTTGTAATTGGCTGCATAAGCATGTGGATGAAAAAGTTACTTACATGTATATTGTTATGTAGGGGAACATACATCTTTTTGTGTGTGCATTGAATGCCTACTTGTGCATCAAATGCATGTTGGAATATTAATGAAGTAATGGTGGAAATTGATAGTCTATGTATACTCTCTTCTCCTATTTGGTACTCTAATAAACTAGACATGCAGTAAGAAAGTTACAAACAGCAGCATTCTTATCATTGCATCAGACAACAGTTTCTTATCATTTTTACAGAAAGTAATTTTCCGAGAATTATGCTCATCCTATAAAGTTTCAGCATCATTGTTGTGAGAACGTTATTGCTTTCCAAGCTAACAACTAGAAATTATTTTTGTGGTATTCTGAAAATCTGTTTCTTGTAGCTTGGGAAAAAAGTTGAAGCAAAGGTACAGAAATCTTTAATTGGAAGACATACTTCTATTTATAGATTTGATTTAGAAAATATTTAATAAATACAATGTCTGAACACAGGCACTAATGTTGGCTGGAGATGGATCAGATCCTTAATGCAACCAAGAAAAACAGAGACAAAGACAAACTGAAAAAAATCCGACTCAAGCCTTAGAAAAAGAACGGCGGCATATATCCATATTTTCACTGACCTTTTACCTTTCCCCCATAGTTTGGTCCCTCTCACCAGAAAATTCACTAATAAAGTGCATAACAGGTTTTTCTTATTCTTCAAATAAAAAAAATAAGTCACAATGACCACATCAACAATGAAATCTAAGAACCCATTCCATCAAAACTAAAGAATTACAATTACTTTCACAGAAACTGTAAGGAAAATATGAAAAAACTTTTATACCTGGTTTATGGACTTTGAGATAAACGGCTACATCTTCCGGTGAACCAAAATCTTGTTCAAGGATGGAGATACTCGAAACTGGGTCACCATTTCTTGATGAAATTTTGTGAGAAAGATAGGGCCAGGAGAAAAAGCTAAGGAAGAGAACAACAAACAAATACCTTGCCTTGTCACCTTCCCATGATTGAAGGCGATAGATTCTGTGGGTCAAGAGGAAAAAATTGGAGCTAGTCTCCACTTTCTATTTATATATAAATACCAGATTCCATCAGAAGGTAATTTTCTTGTGAGATTAGAAAAAAATTACAAATCAAGAATTTCAAAGATAAACTCCCATTGATAAAACCACTACTCATCTATCCACTAATGAAATGCAAACACTTTATTGAGGATCATTAGGACTTTATCAAATTTTAAACATTTAAAGTCTCTTTAGAAATGGCTTAGCTATGACTTGAACTCATGACTGTGCGCGCTCAATCCACAAATCAAAAGCTCTAGCCTAAGAATTCAAATCTGTGACCGTGCGCCTAATAGCCAACACCATTTCTTTTATTTTAAATGGCTTAGTTACGACTTGAACTCATAACCGTGCGTCCAATCTACACATCAAAAGCTCTAGCCTAAGGATTCAAATTTGTAACCGTGCGCCTAACCCACACATCACAAACTTTTATCCAGCCAACACCATTTTTTTTATTTTCCGACACTTTTATTATTAGTACTTTTCTTTTAGAAATGGGTTAGCTACGACTTGAACTTATGACCGTGCGCCCAATCCACACATCAAAAGCTCTAGCCTAAGGATTCAAATCTGTGACCGTGTACCTAATCCACACATCACAAACTTTTATCCCAGCCAACACCATTTCTTTTATTTTACATGGCTTAGCTACGACTTAAACTCATGACCGTGCGCCCAATCCACACGTCAAAAGCTCTAGCCTAAATATTCAAATTTGTGATCATGAGCCTAACCCACACATCACAAACTTTTATCCCAGCCAACACCATTTTTTTTATTTTCCTAGACTTTTATTATTAGTACTTTTCTTTTAGAAATGGCCTAGCTACGACTTGAACTCATGATCGTGCGCCCAATCCACACATCAAAAGCTCCAGCCTAAGGATTCAAATCTGTGACCGTGTACCTAATCCACACATCACAAACTTTTATCCCAGCCAACACCATTTCTTTTATTTTACATGGCTTAGCTACGACTTAAACTCATGACCGTGCGCCCAATCCACACGTCAAAAAGCTCTAGCCTAAATATTCAAATTTGTGATCATGAGCCTAAACCCACACATCACAAACTTTTATCCCAGCCAACACCATTTTTTTTATTTTCCTAGACTTTTATTATTAGTACTTTTCTTTTAGAAATGGCCTAGCTACGACTTGAACTCATGATCGTGCGCCCAATCCACACATCAAAAGCTCCAGCCTAAGGATTCAAATTTGTGACCGTGTGCCTAACCCACACATCACAAACTTTTATCCCAGCCAACACCATTTCTTTTATTTTACATGGTTTAACTACGACTTGAACTCATGACCGTGGCGCCCAATCCACACATCAAAAAGCTCTAGCCTAAGGAATCAAATTTTGTGACCGTGCGCCTAACCCACACATCACAAACTTTTATCCAGCCAACACCATTTTTTTATTTTCCAAGACTTTTATTATTAGTACTTTTCTTTTAGAAATGGCTTAGCTACGACTTGAACTTATGACCGTGGCCCAATCCACACATCAAAAGCTCCAGCCTAAGGATTCAAATCTGTGACCGTGTGCCTAACCCACACATCACAAACTTTTATCCCAGCCAACACCATTTCTTTTATTTTACATGGTTTAACTACGACTTGAACTCATGACCGTGCGCCCAATCCACACATCAAAAGCTCTAGCCTAAGGATTCAAATTTGTGACCGTGCGCCTAACCCACACATCACAAACTTTTATCCAGCCAACACCATTTTTTTATTTTCCAAGACTTTTATTATTAGTACTTTTCTTTTAGAAATGGCTTAGCTACGACTTGAACTTATGACCGTGGCCCAATCCATACATCAAAAGCTCCAGCCTAAGGATTCAAATCTGTGACCGTGTGCCTAACCCACACATCACAAACTTTTATTCCAGTCAACACCATTTTTTTTTTGTTTTCTAAGACTTTTATTATTAGTACTTTTCCTTTAGAAATGACTTAACTATGACTTGAACTCATGACCATACGCCCAATCCACACATCAAAAACTCTAGCCTAAGGATTCAAATTTGTAACCGTGCGCCTAATCCACACATCACGAACTTTTATCCTAGCCAACACCATTTTTTTTACTTTTCTATACTTATATTATTAGTGCTTTACAATTTCTCTTAAGATTACCTAAATCATCTCCTCAACTTGGTGCTTATGATTTCATTTTGAAAGGTGTAGTGGAGTTATCCTAGGGCTAGTGAACCAATTAGTGATTACTAAGAATTCATGTACATATACCTTCACTAAGAACTCAAAAATTCCTTGCAAAAAATTTGTTCAAACATGCTAGGAAAAAAAAAAAAAAAAAGGAATGCCCAATGTAAAATAAGAATGAAACATAAAAGTCCTTCCATTAATGCTTTTCTAAGTTATCATGCAAAAAACTCTATTAGTCTCTCTAATCATCTCTCAAAGCAATTCTTATCTTTCAAAGAACAAAAATTTATTAGTGCTTGAATTAAAAAGAACTACGAAATCACTAATTAACCTAAATGCAATATAAAAACAAATGAAAATTCAAATGAACTAAACCAATGAAATAATAAAAACAAAAGAAAATCTTTTTGTTGGCTGGCACTACATACAACCCCATACAAGCTCTAAACTCTGCAAGGCATTTAAGCCAACTCAATTAAACACTAAACTAACAAACGAAAAATAAAAATAAGGCTCACAAAATGAAAAACTTCACGCAACACCCCCACACTTAAATCTTGACATTGTCTTCAATGTCACCATGCCTGTAAAATGAAGCTCAAAATGATAATCAACAAGTACATGAATCATCAAGCAACAAAACATATAAAACTTGTACAACGACACTACATTAGAATATATAAAAATGTATAAAACCTGCAACAATTATTAAAATCCAATAACTTCTTTGAGCCCAAAAATTTGGGATACATCATACATAGTACAAATTTCAACCAGGATTACAAGCAGAGCAAAGAAATAAGATTTCCAAACATGTTGCAACAGAATTATAAAAAGACACTTGCACAGACAAAAGTTAACATCCAAATATGGAAAATCCTTTTCTCATTAAACTTCTGTAGCCTATCCATAGGCAGAAATAATGAAAATCACAGTTTTCTAGTTCAAGTTTCTGCCCAAATGTCTGAAAGATCAAACATCAACAATGGATTGCACCAAATAAAAAACTAAAAAGAAAGAAAGACAACTATACATACCAGAAAAACATCAGTACAAAAACAGCATTGCGGTAGAAGTTGTACAGAAATAAATAAAAAACACGTTGATAATTCCAATGCCCATGAACCAGAAGCAATCTATTCAAGAACTGAAATTGTAAGAATAACTTATTAGTACATGAAGAATACTAACCTGCTGTAAGAAATATCAATTGCTCATCTTCTGCAACCTTCTTGGAGCCTGAAATTGGGGCCCACATTCAAGGTGACTAGTGATGCCTTTCAACAATTTAATATTAACCACCTTGGCACTAGCAAAAGCATATTGTTGCTGGTTGCAAAGGTGCAGCATCCAAAAGTTTGCTTTCTTGTGATTTTCAGCGCAAATCAGCCAGGTAGAAGAGTAAAAGTTGGGTAATATTGTGAACAATACTCCACATTTTAGTAATACATGCAAGCTACAGCTTCATCAAGCATCTACATACATGAAATGCATGCATAAAATATTCAAGATACTGAATCGAAGTTCTTGTTTCAATAAAAAGAATAGCAAGGTGAGCTTTCTTTACATAATTATGTTTGTTTACATAATACTATTAACATTATCATTCCAAAAGACTATTAGCATTAAAGCTCAAGAAATCTGAGATCAACAATAATATCACTTGATCTTCACATGTTTCAGACCCATCTTTTAATACAAATATCACACAACATCTAGCAAGACAGACAACGCCTTGAAGTAAAACCTTGATGCAGACCAATTCTAATAATTCATCTTCTTTTGTAAAGGAAATCACTCCAAAACAAAGCCCAAGTCATCTTAGCAGAGTTTCAATGATGTAATAATTCCAATCTCATTTAGTATCGTGCCTATCAGATTATTCCACATGAAATCCCTTCAAGCATAAAAAAATGAAGATATTAGCATGGCAAAAGTACTACCAGGAACTTAACATATACTTTTTAGACACTCTAGGACAAGATACCAGGAAATTTCACACACAAGATACAAAATAGACCCTCTAGGACACCTCCTTAGTTCACGCTCACACCACTTACACCTCATCTAAAGATTGCTCTTACCAAGGAATAGTACAGACATGTTTAGGATACCATACTGGCTAATCACTTGCAAGATTCAGTATCAAAGCAGGCAAAGAAGAGCAAAATTAAACTTAAATAGGTCCAAACAAACAAAAGCAAAGGCAAGCTAGAATGACAACATATTTCTAGGATTATAAAGGACTTGGATATTTATTCATATTCTAGTCAAATGATAAGTAGCATTGCTAGGATTGTAACATGACAGCAGCAAGCCAGTAATAAATAAGATGTTTGACCAAACAGATCCAGATTGAAATATCAGTTTATCAAAAAGTTTCACATATTCCAAGTAATTTACTAACATAGTGCCGCTTTCTTTCAAATTTATCTTACAATTATGTCTCTCAGTATCACTGATGCCTGCAATTTCCATAGACAACAATAAGTTTTTCCATAATCTCTCCAAACCATGGTATTAAAATGCGGACCGCATCATGAGATACAGCCGCAATATTGCAGTTGCGGACGATACAGCCGCAATATTGCTGTTGCGGCAGTGTCCGCAACCGCATCACCCCGCAATTGTGGGGTAATCTCCATTCACACCGCAGCGGCCACAACGGTTGCGGTTTTTATATAAAATTTTTTAAAAAAAGATATTTAGTATATTATTTGTCAAAAAAATTTCACAGCCACCGTGGCCGCAACCCACATCGCAGTAGTCGCAACGCTCGCAATCGCAATAACTGCATCACAACTGCAACCGCGACTTAAAACCCCGTTCCAAGCATAAGTTTTTCCAAGCCAAACTAGAAAACTGGAACTTCTCACACTTATTCTTTCAGAATAAATATTGCCTATAATATATAATTTAACAGAATTTAATTATAATCACCAAGCTGACCTTTCAGAAATGCATGCACTTTCAGATTTGCTAACATGTAAATTAGGTTACTTTGATTCTGACTTCTTTCAATGCTAGAAGGCAGCAAAAATACTTATCTGCTAATGTTCAAGCATTCATACATGGTCAATTGAGGAAATAAATACTCAAGTCTCAAGGTAATGGTTCATTTTATAGCCAACAAGGTCAAACAGTCAATATAACAAGTATAACCAACACGCAAATGAGATGAAATCAGTATTTACCAAGTGTGACTCATTCCATCACACAATAGAAAGAGATGAAATCCCTTAAGTGGTAAGTGGGCTGTACAAGAGACTGAAGAGAGCTGAATGGACTGAACTTGTAAGTCATAAATACATAGCTGTACAAGAAAAAAGTGAGCAGGTTAGTGGTAAGGAAATCATGTCATTCAACGTGCTGGGTGCATGTGCTTAAAAAATTTCTAAACCTCGAAATTCACAGTAATTGTGAATAATTTCCATCCCGTTTAAAACAGAAAATATATTGTAATAATTTTCACAGTATGCAAGTGAAATTCCATAACATTGACCTTCCATGTCTCTTAGAGCGAAGCTTATATAGATCCATTCCTTCCTCCAAAACGGACCGCACTGGATTAGGAAGAGGATTCCTGCACATTGGAAAAAGCACAATAAAATAAGTGATGTTAATGAGAGGATGTAAGAATTGACAAATTTTGAACAAGTCAATGCTATCATTTGATTGTTGACTTAGGCTTTGACGACGCGTTAATCCAAAGTAGAGGCCCCATTTGCCAAGAGATCAAATGCAACCTATATTCCATAAGACCTTTATTCAACAAGCCCAAACTATGCAAAGAGGTGCTGGCAGTGATTCACTTAGACAAGAAAAATATGCCTATACTTTATGATCCTTTACAGACCCTAACAGACACATGGCAATAACAACTAACAAGCACAACAACAGTAGAGATCCCAACATCAATGCTCTTCAAGTCAATGATGATTGAGTTGAATTCACTGTCAATACTACAAGTATCCCAACTTTCCATAATGAATAAGTAGATAAATAATCACAAAAACCGTTGTAGAATTGTGAGAAAGAGAACAAAAGCCAAGAAAATAATCAAAGATGTACTACCCAAAACTAGAGGAGTCTTATTTCTTAGTTCTTTTTCGGAGTAGATCTGAAAGGAAACGAGAGAAAATAGCGAGGAAAG